>CAJFCP010026100.1:89573-104663 GCA_904066005.1 Synergus itoensis
ATGCGAAAAAATTTTCAGTAAAAATACTATTAAAATTTTTCAAAAATTTCGTATAATACCTATCACTTTAAATATTTTGAAATTTAAAATCACTTCACACCACTTGAAATTCGTAAAAATCTCTCAAATTTATGACAACCTTGGAAATCTCTTAAAATTCATTGAAATTTCTTGAAATTCCTAGAAACATCTTAAAATTCGACGAAATCCCTTCAAATTTATTAATATTTCATGAAAGCCCTAAAATTTTTACTAATTGTTTTAAAATTCTTCAAAATCATTTCAAATCCTTTGAGTTCCTCAAAAAACTTCAAAATCTTTTAAAATTCCTAAAAATCTTTTAAAATTTCCAACAATCCTTCAAAATTCCACCAGGAACTTTAATATCTCTTACAATGCGTCAAAATTTCTTAAAATTATTGGAAATTTATTGAAATCCCTTAAAATTCGTTGAAATCTTTTGAAATTCCTAGAAACATCTTTAAATTCCTTAAAATTTCACTATAATTTTTAAAATCCTGTAAAATGTCATAAATTCTTAAAAATCTATTGAAATTCCATGAAATCCTTCACAATTTCACAAAATCTTTTATGAATCATAAAAATCTTGTGAAATCCTTTAAAATTCAATAAGAAACTATGAAATTCCCCAAAATACATTAAAATCTCTAAATAAAAATTCTTGGAAACAAAAACCTCACAAAATTCTATAAAAATAAAAAATAATGTTTGATATTGTTTTTAATTCCACGAGAAATATTTAATATTTTTAAAATCATTTTTAAAATGTCAAAATTTCTTTAAATATTTACAAACTTCTTAAAATTCTTTATAATTCCACGAGAAACTTTAAAATCTCTTAAAATACGTAAAGATATCTCAAATTTCTTAAAATCCTTTATAATTCCATAAAAAACTGTTAAATCCTTTAAAATACGTAAAAATCTTTTAAAATTTTGTAAAATTTCACAAAATCTTTTAAAAATCATAAAAATCTCATGAAATCCTTTAAAATTCCACGAGGAACATTAAAATCTCTTAAAATTACTTTTAAAAAAATGAAAATTTCTTAAAATTCTTACAAGCTTTTTAAAATCCTTTAAAATTCCTTAAAATTCTTTGAATTCCCTAAACTTTCTTAAAAATCTCTTAAAATTTCGTGAGTCCTTTAAAATTCAACTAAATCTTTTAAATATTACACAAATCTCTTGTAATCACTTTACATTCATAGAAATATCTTAAAATCCTTTAAAATTATTGAAAATGTCTTGAAATCATTATAAATCTAGACAATCTCAAAGAATACCTGAAAATTATTTATAATCCTTCGAAATCCTTGGATAATTTCTAAAATTTGTTAAATAGGTAAACTATAAAACTTATTTAATACGACAAAAATAACATAGTTAGCATAAATGTCAATTTCTATTTTCCCTGACAACTACTCGCGTTTCCCTGACATTTCCCTGACTTCCCTGACATGTGGCCACCCTGAAAAAGCTTCCGTTTGATGAAAAAATATCTAAAAATTTTTCTCAAATTGTTTGAACAAAGGCTATAGCGGCGGTTAAACCACCCCTAACTGTAAAAAATGTATATTTTCTCAGATATTCACACAGTTCAGAGGAATAATGGAAGTAAATTGTGATATTATTTAATATTGTGACTCCCATCCGAGTACAACCGAAGCTAGCGTTGCTTAACTTCGATAATCGAACAAGAAGCTTTGAACAGTGCCATGTTATCGACCACATTAAGCAAAAGTTTCGAATCAGTATATGTAGAAAAATTAATTACATAATAATTAATAATTGTGAATGAAATAAACAATAAATATATACATTTGTCTGATTTTTAAATACTTTCCACAACTATAACAAAAACTAAAACTAAGATAAATAAGATATCGGGTTGAAAAGGAAATTAAAAAAAGAATTTAAAGCATTTAGTTAGTTAGTTAGTTAGTTAGTTAGTTTTTAATACGGGCGAGGAGCCCCACCCCCGTGGGGCCCTACAGGCGCTCAGGCTTGAGCCCATTGTGCCTAATCCCTTAATCCCCGACGCTGCCTAGCCCCCCATTCCAGTCCTCTTAACGAAGACTAGAATGTCGCTGGCTTTAAGCGCCCTAATCTCCTCCGGTTCCAGCATAGCTGCCCCGAGGATCTGGTGTCTGGGCCCGGCAAGTGCCGGGCACTGACCTAAGACGTGTAGGGACGATTCCTCGTCCCTTCCACATTTGCGACACACTGGGCTTGGTGCCAACCCCAGTTTGTGTTTATGGTAATTCAAATGGTTGTGCCCTGTGAGCATCTGTACCATTATCCTTACATCACTCTTGGGCCAATTAAGGATGGTACTGGCCAAGTCCCTCCTACGACAATGTCCCAGGATGGCCTTAGCCTGCCTACATCCCTTTACTTGAGCCCAGAACTTATTGTGCTGTTGCGCAGCCCAATTCTGGATCTCCAGCCTGGTACAGCAGGCTGCCAAGCCCAGAAAAGGTTCTGGGCCGATCGGTCTGCCTGCCGCTCCTCTTTTTGCCAGTTGATCCGCTATTTCGTTGCCCTTGATCCCTGTGTGACCAGGGACCCATAATAGGGCCACTCTATTATTTTCTGAGAGTTGGTTGAGAGCCTCTTTGCACTCCCACACCAGAGTCGATGTGATCTCAGGTTTCCCAACCGCCCTGATCGCCGCCTGGCTGTCCGAGCAGATGCTTATGCACTCGCCCTTCTTATTTTCGCCTAGCAGCAATTCAGCGCAATGGAGGATGGCAAAAACTTCCGCCTGGAATACCGTTGGGTATTGTCCCAGTGGGATCGCCATCCCCCTCTTACGCGCGCTATCGTACAGCCCCGCTCCTGTCCAGCCCTCCCCCTTAGAGCCATCCGTGTACACGATGACCCCTTGCAGGAGGGCCCTCCCCTCCTCCTTCTCCCACGCCTCCCTTTCTGGGATGCATGTCCGGAAGAGTTTGTTGAAGCTGTACCTACTTTTTATCCTATCCTGCCGCATCCTTAGAGTTGGCAGATTAACGATGTCGTTTGGGAGCCTAGTATGTCTAGGCCCCTGCGACCATTTACCTGACGCCGCCAGACGTCCAACCGTCCTAGCCGCCCCCGCAGTTATCGCTATATGCAGGGGCTCCTCACAGAGAATAAGGCCCACCGCCGCTGTTGGCGTGGTCCTCATAGCTCCGGTAACAGCCCTGAATACCAGCGTCTGCAGGCGGCTCAGTTTCGCTTGGATCGTTTTAAGCTGCACCCTTGACCACCAGACCACGGCTGCGTAGATTAGCCTTGGTTTCAGAATCGCTGAGTACAACCAAGCAATCATTCTTGGCCCCAGTCCCCATGTTCTCCCAAAGGCCCTTCTACACAGCCAGAAGGTTGTGGTAAACCTTCTACATTGCGCTTCCAGATGCCCCGCCCAGTTCAGTTTCTTATCCAGTAAAACTCCCAGATATTTCACCGACTGGGCTATTTGGAGCCTCTTTCCGCAGAATAAGGGGCCCGATACCTCAGCCACCTTGTATTTCCTCGTGAAGACGACCAATTCCGTCTTCTCCGGGTTTACAGACAGCCCCGATGCCATGCACCAGAGCTCCACAATACGCAGAGCCGACCTCGTGAGCTCCAACAGGGTGCCCAAGTGAGCTCCCCTGTTCAGTATCACGAAGTCGTCCGCATAAGCTTGGGCATAAAAGCCCTCCTCATTTAGATTACGGAGTAGACCATCCACGACCAAGCACCACATGACGGGCGATAAGACCCCCCCCTGTGGGCAGCCTCTGGATGTTATTCCTCCGATCCTACTTCCTCCCCATTCCGTCGAGAGGCGCCTGTACTGCAGCATGCTATGGATCCAGTCTACAAGCTGCTCCGGCACGCCGCATTTCCGGGCCTCCCTACATATGACTTCTGGGGGAGTATTACTGAAAGCCCCTTCTATATCCAAGAAGGTGCCTACCACATACCCGCCTTCCTCCAATTGCCGCTCTATTCTCCCCACAGCCTCGTGAAGAGCCGTGTCAACAGAGCAGCCTGCCTGGAAGGCATGTTGGCCACTTAAAGCATTTAAGAAAAATCACTTTCTCGCAGGTTTAATGAAAAAATTTCTAGTTTTATTTAATTTCTGTAAAAAGTGGCCAGAAAAGGTAATATAATAAAAAAGTGTAGAAAAGATAAAAAAAAAAACTCCCTTAGAAATTAAAAAAACATCCCTTTGTTAACAAAAAATTTAAGTTTTGAACTTCCTGCAGTTTGTATTGCATATATTTTATGAATTTGAAGAAAAAGAATCACCCTACAAAGCAAAAGAACTTCATTTTTTTAGCCACCTTAATATTTCGAAATTGACCTCAAAAACTTTCCAGAATCTAAGATATATCCGAATTTTTATATCTATAAAAAAAAATAAATTTTGAATAAAATTTCGAGTCATTCAAAAAAATTCTAGAATACTCCAGATTCTTAAAGAAGCTATTGCAGAATATTCGATTTCAAAATGGGGTGCATTTCTGTTTGTTATTTTATTTTTTTCGCAGAGGGTGAGAAACAGCATGCGCAAAGATAGTTTGTGATTGGCGGAAGAGCAGGGGGTGAGAGGCAAGAGTTCTGAGAGAGGATACAGGATGGGATCGGTATGGAGCAATATACGGGAGACTTAGCCGTGATAAATCCTTATATATGAGACTGTGCAGAGCCGAATCTCTATATGAAACTCCCGCCAGCGGCAAACTCATGGGATTACCCCGTTGTGTATGTCCCACATAACCTGACATCGAAGAAAGTTCGCAACTGTAAAAAAATACACGCAAAAAAAAATACTAAAAAAAATTACTTCATTTTTAAATTTTTTTCAAAATTTTTTCTGCTTAAAAAAAAGCAAAAAAACAGCAGAGAAAAAGAGAAAGAAGCAGACTAATTGGATTAGGGTTTAACTGGCAGAAACAGTAACGCCACGGTGAGCTTTAATAAGGTTTGAATAAAAAGTATTCCGACCACGAATTTTATTTTAGGAATGTTTTCTGTAAGGCTCAAGGACTCTAAAAAGCATGCTGCTAAAATAATCGGCGGAGGGCTTTTTGAAAAAAAAATTATTTTCTATGTTTTTTTTTTTCATTTTTACTACACTCAAACCTTGTGTAATATTTTAAATATGTGAGCTATTGTACTGACATCATGCTTTTTAGAGTCCTTGAACCTTACAGAAAATATTCCTAAAATAAAATTCGTGGTCGGAATATTTTTTATTCAAACCTTATTAAAGCTCACCGTGGTATGTCAGTACAATAGCTCACATATTTAAAATATCTACAAGGTTTGAGTGTAGTAAAAATGAAAAAAAAAAAAATATAGAAAATTATTTTTTTTTTTCAAAAAGCCCTCCGCCGATTATTTTAGCAGCATGCTTCTTAGAGTCCTTGAGCCTTAGAGAAAACATTCCTAAAATAAAATTCGTGGTCGGAATACTTTTTATTCTTAAAAATAATACTTAATACTTAATACTTTTTATTCTTATTAAAGCTCACCGTGACGCTTTTCTATCCTATTTAATTAATTTTTGTTCAATTCTATTCTTTTCTATTTTATTTCAATAATAATTTTATAATACTAATAATAATTTTACTAATAATTTTTATTTTCATTCTGTATAGATATAATAGAATAGGATAGAAATGAATATGAATGGATTGCAATAATAGATTAAAATAGAATCGAATAGAGATTGATAAAATCGAAAAGATTTACAAAAGAATAAGATATGAAAGAAATTGATAAAAGAAAGTAGATTTAAAATAGAGTAGGATTGAAATGGATACAATGGAATAGATTTGCAATAGAGGAGGATAGAAATTTAATTGGTTGACTGAAATGGATTTACAGTAGAATGGGATAGAAATGGATTAAATGAAATATATTTAGAATATAATATAATACAATCGGACAGGATAGGATAGGATAAGATAGGATAAGAATTGATTGAATGAAATGGATTAAAAATAGAATAGAATAAAATGCGAATGAATAAAATGAAATAGATTTGGAATAGAGTAGGATGGAAGCGAATAGAATGAAATATATTTACAATGGAATAGGATATGATGGAAACGGATAGAACAAAATAGATTTAGAATAGAGGAGGATACAAATTGAATATACGGAATGAAATAGATTTAAAATACAGTAGAATAGGATAGAAATGTGTTGAATGAAATAGTTTTGTAATAAAATATGAAAGATATAAATAGAGAAACTAAGAGAGTTTCAATCTCTCTAAGGCAGAAATACTGATATTGCGGAAATTGACAGACTTGCTTTTAGAAATATAGCATCCCTTACAATCGAACACGAAGATTCCAGAGTTATTTAGAGCTATTGCTAACGGACGGCCATTAGCTGCGATCGCATTACCGGCTGAGTGGCTAATGGTCCGCGCCTTGTCGGCTTTTCCTCTGCTTTTCCTCTTTCCTCGATTTTCCGATAGCAGTGCCACGAGATCCTGCATCGTCGATAATGCTAATTATGTTGCTTCTCTTTCCTCTCAAAGCCCCAAGATTTATCGCTTCTCTTTTTCGAAACCTTGTTTATCTCCTAACGACCAGCATCATAAATGAAAAGAAAAAAATATATCCTAAAAAATTTAATTTATTATTTACAATAGTAAATTTCAAACATAGAAAGCAGAATTATTACAATTAATATATTTATTAATGTTTATTAATAAATATTAATAAATAGTAATTTTCTCATTTATTTACTTATTTATTTGTTTCATTATTTAGTATTATGCCTCCCATCCGAGTAAAGCCGAAGCGAGCGCTGCTTAACTTCGGTGATCGAACGAGAAGCTTTTCACAGATCCATGTAATCAACCACACTAAGCAAAAGTTTCCAGTGTGTATATTTAGAAAAATTACATAATATTAAAAATTGTTAATTAAATAAAATATAAATACATAAATCTATCTGATTTTATAAAACTTACCACAACAGCAAAAACAAATTAGCTGTAAATCCGATCTCGGGTGTTCTATTGAACTATATTTAAATTTTTTGTGCTCATTTTTTGTGCTCATTTTTTGAGCACTTTGCTTCCTCATTATGATGAAGTTGCAAAAGAATTTGCTTCCTCATAGAGGAAACATTAACGATTTTCTTAAATATTTAAAAATATATATAATTCTTTTTTCTCGAAACAAAGAATCTTTCGACCTCATCATTCATAGATTCCGTGCGTCGAGACGAATCGATTGACCTGTAGGATTAGTGTTTTTATTTGAACTAATATATGAAAAATTAAAAATTTTCAAAATTACGAATAATCATAATTTTCTTAAAATTCAATTAAATCTATTAATCATACAAGTCAATCGATTCGTCTCGACGCAAGGAGTCTTTCTTTCCTTTACATTAACTTTGAATTTTGATTATTTGAGAAGTTATTGTCGAAAAATCAATTTTTTAAAAAAATTCTAAATGTACATAAAAATTTTAAAATTCAATATTTTGAAAAATCCTTTGGCACGTTTTGAGATATAGGTGGAGCCAATATACCTTATAAATTTCATCAAATTATCTACAACTGTCTTTTAGTTAATAGGGCGACAAAAAACGGCGACATACATCCACACACACACACACACACACACTTCCGGACAATTGATTAGAATGTTGTATTAGACATTTATCAAGTGAGGAAAGTTTAATTAAACCATTTTAAAAATATTAGAAAATGTAACGATTACCAAGCTTCCTCTATGAGGAAGCAAAATTTTCACAAATAAGATATCGAGTTGAAAATTTGTGAAATTAAAGAAGCTCTCATTTTTTAATCGACACATATTTGCTCTTCTCTAATGAATCATTTTTTCTTTAAAGTAAACATTAAAACAAAAATTTTTCTTTATACAAAGTTCCTTTCTCTGGATTTAAAATCGAACATCAAAAATCGACCTCCATTTAAAATTTTAAAATTTTTAATTTCTTTCTTAAAAGTATGCCAACAGAGACCTTAAAAAAATTTTTTTTAAACGAATTTTAAAAGTGTGATCCACCTCTTTGTTAACATTATTAATATTTCATCAAATATATTATTTTTGTTTCCTCTTTTACCTGCATTGATAATATTGTGCAATATACAGTTGTACACAAAGTTGGAAGTAGTCAGAACTGCGTTGATATTTACAGGTACATTTATGTGCATTCATACGTATCGACGATTATATGCGGACGCCGAAATCGGCAGAGCGGTCATTAATTTCCACGCATAAAAATCAATGAACGGTCCATAAACAACGCGCGTACCCAGCGCGCGGACCGCTCGCCCATTTTCCAATTTGCAATTGCGAATCGCGTTTTTAATTATAACGAACACAATGGCAGTCGACCGGGAATGGCATCCGGGCTGTTTCTCTCATCCCAGCGCGACGGCTGGACCAGGATATTCCGTTTTCACGATAATTATTGTCGTTCGATTCTCTTTTTACTCCACTTCCCCCCCCCCTTCTTCTCCAATACCCACGGCCCTGATCAAATCGAAAATCACCGTCGCAGGATAAAACATTTTGCAACGGGAATCAATACCATCTCTGTAATTACATTTTTTACTCGCTTAAATAGTATTTTATTTTATTTGAAAGTTTTTTAACGTAATAAGTAGAGACCCCTATTTTATGCGAAGTGCATAATCGCATCATGTCTCAGAATTGAATATTACTCGAAGTCTTTGCGATTTATAAAGTTTCTATGTTAAATAAAGCAGATTCGTCATCGCATAAAAACGCATAATTTTTTTTCATCGCATAATTTTTTAATCTTCGCATAATTTTCGAATTTTCGCATAATTTTGAAAAATTTCAATTTTTTGCATGGAAGTTTTGTTTTTAATTGACAAAAATTCAAAAATTTTAATACATTTTATAATTTATTGATTTATTATACTACCAAACAGAAGTTCGGATTCGCTTGTTTTTTGGGATGATTTTTTAAGTTCTCCTAAATTTAATTTCACCAATGATCACATTTTTTCTTTTAAGTAAATTAAAAGCTATCGAAAATGTGCCCAAGGCGAAGATACTTTGTCATTTTTTTAAAATTATAAAAAACGATTACGTTAAATCTCAATGTTTTTTAAAAATATCAATAATTTTCGAATAATGAACATTTTTTAATTTCTTTACCTACTTATTTTAAAAGTAGATTTCTATAGAATTTGCTAGACTTATTTAAAAAATGGTACAATTATTTCTGTGCATTTTACAAGGGTTGTTTGGATTTGAAATACATTAAAAGTTCAATATTACCTGATCAGTAATAATAAAAATCAATGTAATAAAAATGAATGTAAATTTTAATATAATTTGGCAGAAACATCATAATTAATGATTTTTTATATTTTATAAAAATATTTTTC
The DNA here is from genome assembly GCA_904066005.1 of Synergus itoensis. NCBI lineage: Eukaryota > Metazoa > Arthropoda > Insecta > Hymenoptera > Cynipidae > Synergus > Synergus itoensis. The sequence continues at coordinate 98,991 of CAJFCP010026100.1, forward strand.
TCAGTAGGAAAAATATTCTAATATTTCCAACTTTTTCACGCCAACTTTTAGTCCCGTACAATAAAAAGTAAAGAATGTCATATAGAAAAATGTCTTTAAAATAAGCTCCAGAAATTAAAAAAATGTTCATTGTTTCGCAAAGTTAATGATATTTTTTTAAAACATTCAGATCTGACGTAATATTTATGCCAGTATTGAATATTTAAATTAAGTATACTTCTGATTTCTTCATCGCACAATTTCGCATTAATCCAGATTTTTGAAGCAGAATTTCGCAAAATAATCCATTTTTCTTTACATAATTTAAAGATTTTCAAGAATAGAAAAAATTGTTGTCTCTAGTAATAAGAGAAGTTTAATTTATTTTTTGTGGAATAACAGATAAAAATAGGATTGTGGCATTAAAAACCTAATTATGGCAAATCGAGGCCTAGGTCTGATAAAATTTTTGATTCCCTTTGCCTTGATTACCATAAAATATTTCAAAATAATTGAAGTTAATTTAAAGAAATAAAAAGGATTTCAAAATAATTCAAGGGAAATGGAAGGAATTTGTAAGATTTTAATTCAGAAAATTCAGAGGGATTTAGAAGAATTCAATAGAATTTAATGGACTTCAAAGGAATTAAAATGCTTTCAAAATAATCCAAAGGGATTCAGATTAATTCAGAGGAATTCAAAGAATTTTAAATGAAATTCCTAGTAATTTGAGCGAATTTAAAGAAATAAAAAGGATTTCAAAATAATTCAAGGGAAATGGAAGGAATTTGTAAGATTTTAATTCAGAAAATTCAGAAAATTCAGAGGGATTTAAAGGAATTCAATAGAATTTAATGGACTTCAAATGAATTAAAATGCTTTCAAAATAATCCAAAGGGATTCAGATTAATTCAGAGGAATTCAAAGAATTTTAAATGAAATTCCTAGTAATTTGAGCGAATTCAAAGAAATAAAAAGGATTTCAAAAGAATGAAAACAAATGATGAATCATTATTAATATCTTTTAATTCTTTCAAAATAATTCAAATAAATTCAAATTAATTCTGAAGAATTCAAAGAATTAAAAAGAAAATTTTCTAAATGAAAATTCAAATAATTTAAGCTCATTACAAGAAAATAAAAGGCTTTCAAAAAAATGCAGAGGAATTAAGATGAATGCAAAGGAGTTGAAAACAGAATTGAAAAGAATTCAGTAGAATTTAAAATTTATAATTAAACAAAAATCAAAAGAATTGAGAAGAATTTAATATGAGTTAAATGTGAATTAAAATTTTATACAAAATAATTGCAAGCTTAAGTCAAATTCGAAAAAATTAATTGTGAAATTACAAGAGCTTTCAAATTAATTATAAAATTATTATATAATATTATATATTATATTATAATATGAAATTTTTTTTAAATAATGTCAAATTGTAATTTCTCTTTGATTTACAAAGTAAACATTTAATTCCCAGACGTTCATTCATGAACAGAAAAAACACCAGACGAATGTTTTAGCCCCTTATCAATCAAAAAGTCGTCTGACTTGCGAGTTACGATATAATAAAATGAGTCATTGCCCATGAAGAGTCGAGACGCCTCACACCTCTCAGTCGAAACTCGCTTATTCAGAGAGAGATAATCGTAAAAGTTTGGTACCCAACTCACATAAGTTTAAGAGAAAAGTATGTAGTCCAAGGTTTGTCAGAAGTCCCCTGAAGTACGTGAAAAATACTGACCAACAGGGGCCTTTCATGTCTAGGGGGGCCACAAGATTCACCCTATGGAAACCATCGTGGCCAACTTTTACGACAACATCACGCGGATTTATACTTACTTAAGGAATCACTACTGTGCCTTAACCCCAAGTTATAGGCCCCGAATCTTACGATATCATCTGGATGGTTACATCCAACCGATCCTTTTCTTTTATGTCCGGAACAGGGAAAATCTCAAGAGTATTATACAAAACCATATGATTCCAATTTGAAATTGCACAATTCTAAACTCTTCAAATTGAAATTATTTTAATTTATATTCATTCTGTTTAAAATTCTAAAGGAATTTTAAAAATTAAGAATAAGAACTCAACCTTCAATGTCTATAGTTTTAAAATGGTATAAAATTGTTATAAAAGATGGTTATCAAATTAGTAAGGTGCTTTATAATTTAAGATTATTTAATATTAAGGCTTTTCTTCAATAATTATTGTAAAATATTGAGGCGGTATATTAGTTATTCTCCGTGAAAATGAAGATGTGTGAGAGAAGCAACCAGTAAGATTGGCCTATCACCTGTTAATTGTAGTAATTAGTGGGTACAAGTAGAGTTTGGAGGGGATGAGCGTACGATAGCCTCAAGAGAGTCAGAGCAATTTTGAATTTGTGACAGGAAACATATTTCCAATAAGTCGCTACGCTTGAGGCCAGTACGAAAGAGCTCTCAGGTATTAATTTGTATTTCTGTAATTTAAAAGATTCTTTCGGTTGTTTAAAGGTGCAATAAGGGCGATAATGCTAATCATAGTGTGTGCTTTTCAAATTGTTTCAGCGTGGCGAATTTTTTCTTTTCTATTGCCATGATTTAATCTACGAAATCTTGGGATTTCTCCGATGCGGATTCTTCCTACATGGTTGCTAATGGTTGACGTTCTATGATCTTCGGCGTATTCGTTCTGCGGTCATCCAATCTTTTTGTTCTATACGATTGCTCTAGCATGGAGATCGACGCCAAAGAAGGATTTCTGATTATTGATGTTTCCGTCTCCTTCGATACGAAAATGTAGGAAGGCATGCGTGAGTTTCCTATGATATAATTTATTTGGAATTGTGTATCGATTGTTGATGTCTAATTTGGACGTAAATTGAAATTTTATTTATATTGTGTGAGATGCCTATAATTCCGAGGCGTTGATTCGACTTAATTTATTCTATGATCATATTTATTTGTATCGGATTTCGCTATTGATGATTGTTAAGATAGAAATGTCTGATGGATTTTATATGTGATATCGCAATCTATTTTTATTGTTTTATGTGATTTTGAGTAGAAAGATTTGACTCGTTTCTTGCCTATTTCATATGTGATGGGCCGGATTTATTAGATTGATTTTTCGCCTTTAATTTTGTACCTCGGCGTTACATGTTTGTGCTATTGGAATCTTATTTTGAATCTTTTCGTAACGCATTTTAATGATTTATGGTCTTGTTTTCGCCAATTCTAATTGTGTTGATTGTTTATATGTGAATAGCGACTTTCCAGTTTTCTTTCGTTAACCTTTCGATTCATGGATTCGTTGTTAAGATTCTTGATTTGAATAATAACTCTGTTTTAATGAAATTTCTGATTAATTCTCTCAATCGCCTGCTTTGCCTAATCATTTTTCGCTTGAATCTGCCAATCTTTTTTTAATCATATTTAAAATTCAGCTGTCGAGAAGACGCAATGTTGGCTAATTATTTTTAGTTGGTCACAATATATAAGCACGGTGCAGTGCTTGGGAAACATGAATAAAATTTAAAAAAAACATAATGATGAAGATAATTATAGATAATAATTGATGAATTAATGGATTAATGTATTCACGAAATAATTTATTAATGTATTAATATATTATTGTATTAATATATTAATATATTAATGTATTAATAAATTAATATATTAATGTATTTAAACCAGTTAAGTAAAAGTTTCAAAAAAATATGTTAACTTTCAAATGAAAAAAGTGAGGGATGCACGCATAGCATTTGATGTCTATCTCATAAACCGTAAACCGGTTTGAACTTGGACGAATGTCGAGCGGGGGGACGCATAAATTTATTATAGCGAGCAATTAATGGGGTGTCAGCTCGATCGCGGGAGGTCTCGTTAAGTTCCATTATACCTGAGAGGTGGAAAATTTCACGTGGCGCTTACTTAGATCGAAACTCGACGATAAGATGCTTGAATTGAGAATTAGATTCGACACGACATCTTGACAAATTGGTGCGAACAAGTACGTTTATCTTATACACAATAAAGAAGAAATAATATTCTGATTAATACATAAAATTCGTGGGAAAATATTCCCAGCTCATATTCATTCCTCCCAATTCGTAGTTTTTTAAAATAATCTTATAAATTTGCATTTACATACTTCAAATTTACAAACATAATGTTTGCATCAGTTTAGGATAAAAAGTCAAAAGATTAAAACCAATCTAATCGTTTCTAATAAATCAATCATTTCAGTTTCGCAAAGAAATAATAATAAAATTAATAATAACCAAAATCCAACACTATTTTCACAAAATATTACAATATTTTGATAATTGAGTACTTCGGAGTAACAAATCGGTTTTGAATAATTGAAACGTTAAAGATGTTAAGTAGAGAAGTGAGGGGTCTAAAAAATCTTGCGTCATCGTGACCGGTATCGGTTACCCCCTGGGTCCGCTTATTTGTCAAAAGCTCCTTCGATCGGTGACCCTGCTTATCCGACATGTGGATGTGGCTTAATAATATTCTCACATTTGGACGGGTTGCCGCGTCAGCACCAAGGTCTCGCCACAAACACATTAATAAAAGAGGAGTCAGATACATATCGATAATATAATACGCATCCATCTCTAATCGTATCGTGGAAAAAATCAGTAACGAGATAGTGCTGTGGAAATATTTCCTGTCTCTAGTGTCAGATCAGATGCATCATAATTTTTCCCTCCTACTTTCCTCAAAATATCAATATAACCCCTTCCCCCCTCCACCCTTTAAACTCGGTATCTCGCCTCCTATTATCTTACTCTCTAAAATTGAATCAGTGAAATTTCACTGATTTTCAGTGACTCTTTTCTCACGATTTCATTCAGTGAAAATTCACTGAGAATCAGTGAAAAGTCACTGAAATTTTCAGTAATCGTCACTAAACTACTGAAAATTTCAGTGACTTTTCACTGATTTCCAGTAGATTTTTCACTGATTAAAATCGTGAGGAAAGAGTCACTGAAAATCAGTGGAATTTGACTGGGAATCAGTGAAATTTTACTGATTCAAGTTTAGAGAGTAACTATCCCTTATAATCCCTTATCCCGTGAGTCACCCACAATTGTCACCACCATCCCACGAAACTACATCTACCCCTTGGGAGCCACTATATCCCATTGAGCTCGTCCCAAGAATTACCCATTTACTCCGAAACTCTTCCTAAACAACGAAACTACCCCTATCCCGAGGAAGTTTTTCTATCTCACGGAAAACTACCCCTAACTTATGGAAATCATATTATCCATTGGAAATAACCCTATATGGAGGAATTCCCCTGTCTTATGGAAATATACTTATTTCATGGAACTACCCCTGTACTTCCAGACTCTCTATATTCGTCAGGATTTCTCCTATTCCATGAAACTAATCCTATACTGTAGATTTATCACTATACCTTTCGATTTCTCCTGTCCCGTAAAACTACCCCTATCCCATGGAACTAATTCTATAACTCAGATTTCTATCTATCCCTCAGGACTTCTCCTAGCTCATAAAACTACCTCTACTCCTTAGAATCTATCTCACTGAAATCTATTCCATCTCACTGAAATATCCCTTAGAACCACCCCTTTATCCCAGAACTTCTCCTACTAGTTCTATCCCTAGCAAGCCTCCCTATCTCACGGAACTCAGATTCTCACTTGGAACCACCCCTATTTGATGAAATTC
>CAJFCP010026100.1:121312-157519 GCA_904066005.1 Synergus itoensis
AGATTCTGAATCAGCGCGTCAAAATACTCGTTCTTGATACAGACCACTTTTTTTTTGTGTGCCTGTGTAATTTTAATTATTAATTCATTCTTTCCAGAGGAAAATTACGTACAAATAAGGTAGCTCAGAAATGTGAAATGTTGTTGACACTTGAGAGAATGTCGATATTGTCAATGTTAATATAATAACAGTGTTGAAATCGAATTATCGACTTCTCTGTGAGTAAAGATCCTCCCCTATAATTTCTAGCATCGAGCCCAGTAAAAAACCGTACTTTTCTCCTTTCCTCTATATTCTATAATCACCTTTACTCCTTGGGACTTCATCTCATCCGAAGTAGGTAAATGAGCTGCTCTTGGTAGTAAGTAGTTCGATCTCCGGAGAGATTGCTAAGCAGATAGATAGCAACTGCAGCGAGTGTATTTAAAGGGCGAAAAGCGATCGCTTCATAAGTCAACGCCAATCAGTGGCGCGACCAAGGCCTTCGTGAAAGATCTGGAAAGGAAGGCGGCGAGTCGAACAAGAGGGACTTCAGGATGTGCGTAAGACAGCGGGACTTTTATTTGTTTGAAAAAAAGGGTAGCAATACTGAAAAAGAAGAGAAAAAAATTGAAGAAAGAGAGAGAAAGAAGAAGAATGAAGGATATAGAGGGGAATGTAAGAAGTGTAAAGGGAGAGAAAAGAATGTTGGTGGAACGAAGATAGAGGGAAAAAGCAAGAGGGGAAGAGCTTAAAGAAGAGGGAAAAGGATGGTGGAAGATGGAAGGAGAAAAGGGCGGATATAATGGGACAAAGCTTTGAATCTCGAGACGCGCCGCCTGACTTCGCTATCGGCGATCTGCTGCATCGTATGCAAATCTTCCTCCTTATAAATACATCAGCATCCACGGATCTTAGGTGCCTAGCTTCTTCCAACCCTTTCCTCCCCACCCTCCACGTATCTCGACCTTCTTCTTCTTCTTCTTTGCTGCTGCTCCGTCTTCTCCACCTACCGAAGACTGTCACGCATCAGGAGTGATACACTGAGCATCATCCCTGGTTCGGGCAGAGAAAAAAGAGAGGAGAGAAAAAGAGTAAAAGGAAGAAACGTGAGAAACGCCAGGGAAGATTTGAGAGAATTGAATCTGTTTGTCGAGAAACGCTGTCAGGGAAAACAAGGCTCGAAAAAGATTAAAACGTTGAAGAGGTGCTGCAGAAGGGAAAGAAGAAGTGCGGTAGTTTCTGGTTTTAATCTCACAATTCAATCTCCTCATTTTACTCAACAAATATTAGAATTAGAAGATCGTTTGCTCTATGAATCATTAGATGTAATTAGAATTCAGCGTTTATTTTTTATTTCCATAAAATGATGAGGAAAACAGGAGCAAAATACATTAACAAAGATGGCCCGTGTCTTAAATCCTCTGGTACATGCGGTGATTGGCCCACTAGGGGATTTGTCATGGCACGTGCTATATTTTCTCTTCTGTAATTCGGGCCACGTGCGTCCGTATATCGCTTCGATAATGCCGTTTAACGAATGAACGCTTCGCTTTTGAATGTGACTCAGCACTAAATGAAATCTGATGTATTTATCGCAACAAAATCTAGCGGTGACCTCTTATTTCAATTTTCTAGAAACAATTCCAATTTCAAATGAAAAACCGCGAACTAATATTTAGAGAGCCTCAAAAAATCATAATTATCGTTCTTAATTCTTTTTGATAATTTTTTAAAATCCCCAAATAATTTTTGTACATCGCATTCCTCTTTTTACCACGAAAATAATTCTCTGATCCAGAATCTCATGAACTGACCTCATTCGACCTCCTAATCTTCTTTCGCTCTTGGAAGCCAAGATCGGATTTTAGATTCTTCTAAAGGGAGGTCACGCTCCTCTTTTTAGTTCCCGGTCAATTAAAGGGCGGCTAATTAACGGATAATTAACGGCTAACACTGCCGCGAAGGAGACGTCGGCATCGCTGTATAGACGCGGATTCTCTGTGGTCTTTGAGCAGCACCCAATGCTAAAACTCCTCTTGGCGGTGTCCTTCCTTTCGTTGCTCTCGTATCTCCGACTCGAAGGATTCGATCGCCGAGTTGCCCCCCTTTTCCTTCTTTAGTCTTGACTCCTCGCGACCGTTCTCTTCCTTCAAGTCCCTCCAAGTCCAATCCCTGTGGCTCCACCGGGGAGCAGTGGCATTGTTAATTGTTTGATCGACAAGATTACGCCGCGTCCTACATGTCCAGTGTCTCCTTGAGAACCCAAGTACCCACTGTCCACCCCTTGAGCTTTACTCCAGGTGCTTTTTTTATCGGCGGCTCTTTTCGATCGCCAGACCGCGGCGTGTCGTTGATACTCCGCCTTTAATCCCCGGTCTGATCGTACATGGACCGTCGAGGACGATCAATGAGTTCACCCTCAACAATCTGGAATCAGGGTGCTGAGAAAAAATGCAAGACTCGAGATGAGCGAAAAATAACACAGGTTTACAAACTTTTTTTTTATATAATTTGCTGAGTCTAGAGAAGATGCTTTCTCTATTTTTTAGGAGTCCCCCTATTCTAAGAAATTTCCCTCTATACCTCCGAGCACTCTCTATTCCCTGAAATTCCCCTTATTCTACGAAACTCCCCCTATCACTCATCACCTGCTTCCAATATAATATGAAACTCCCCCCATGTCCTCGGAACTTTCCCCTTTCCACAGAGCTTCCCCTATCCTCCGGAACTTCTCATGTACCATGAAACTTCCCCTATTCCACGGAACTAGCTTCATCCCGCGAAACTACACTGTTACTACCGATCTCCCCCTATCTTAGGAACTAGTATTATGCATGGAACTCCCTCTATTCGACGGAACTATTCCTATTGTTCAACTACTCTACGGAACTTTCAGTATTCTGCAACGACTCCATGAAACTTCCCCTATTTCATGGAACTATCTCTATGCCGCTAAACTACATCCATCCTACGGAACTACCCCTATCTTTAACAGCTACTATTAATGAAACTCCCTCTATCCGACGGAACTACCCTTATTCTCCAACTATTCCACGGAACTCTCCGTATTCTACAAAATTTCCCTTTACGGAACTACGGAACTCTCTATCATCTGAACTGCAATACACTGTAATATACAGAGGAACTCCCTCTACTCTAGGGAAATACCCATATTCTTTCATTATTCCCGGGAATAATTAATAATAATTCCATTATTCCACTTCGAAACTTAATCCTTCCTTCGGGATCCCCCTATTCCACAGAACTTTATCCCGCGAAACTACCCCCACCATAAGGAACTCCCCCTATATTCTAAACTGATAATATTAATTAAACTCCCCCTATTCGGCGGAACTGTCCCTATTCCGTGAAACTTACCCTATTTCATGTAACTATATCTATCCCATGAAACTATACTCCCTATACTACGAAACTCCTATATTCGAAAATGATAATAATGAAACTCCTCCTATTCGGCAGAACTACCCCTATTCCATCAAACGTACACTATTTAATGGAACTATCAATATCCCATGGAACTATCCCCACCCGACGAAACTTCCTTACCTTCGTAACTGGTACTATTATATACAACTCTCCCTATTCGACGGAACTGTTACTATTCTCCAAAAATCCCCCCGAAAGGAACTACCCGTAATCTCCCACGCAACTGCCCCTATCTATAATGATTTTTCTTCCTCGTGACTCCTATCCTACGGAACTCCCCCCATTTCTCAACTTCAGAGAATCAATTAATCAATTTCAGAATCCCAGGTGACTTTATATTCTCAAAACAAATAAACCTCCCAACAAATTTTTCGGTAAAATTCATTGAAATAAGTCCGTATAATTAATTAAAATAAATCCTGAGAATTGTTCACAAAACACTTTTTTGTAGACATACGTCGTCTACTTTGACTATAGTTCTTATTCATAATTCCATATTTTCTCCACTCATTTTATTTCAAGCGAAGCTATATTTCTTTTCACTAAACCAAGAATAGTATTATTAGTAATCCTCCTCCACCTCTCGTGCACGATGTTCCTCTAATTGACTCAGAATTTAATTGCCCGCCTAGACTTCCTTCCCTTCAAAAAGTCGCGCCAACTGCAAAAGCACCCAGAATCTCTCCCCTCGACCCCCAAGAGTGGCGTAGCTCGTTAAACAAATTTAATATTCTCTTCCGACTAAAGTTCCTCATCCCTTCTTCCCGGAACCCCGGTGTTCTCTCGGGGTGAAAACTTCACGGAAACTTGCGATCCTCGCGCGTCAGCCCGGAAGGCTCATCAAATTCCGTTACGCCACGAGGGTAGGTCCCATAGTGCTCCGGCTTTTCTCTCCATCATTCCTACCCCCATCCTTACCTCCTTTATTTCCTTGTACTTTCTTACATCCCGTTCCAAGGCCCCCCTTGAGAAGCAGCATTTTCGCTTTAGATTTAGCAAGAGGCAAAGTGGCTAACTACCCCGAGCAACACCTGGGACCCCCGCTATCCCGGAACCACTGAATTCCGGGGGTTGGCTGCTGGGGTGGTTTAGGGGGAAGGGGGCTCGATTCTCGTGAGGAAGCTAGTAGGTCGGAAGGCGCTGGGTGCGGGTAATGCCGAAGACTAGACTTAGGAAGCGGCGTCGTCGTCGAGACGCCGTAACTTCTACCGACTCTCCTCCTCCGCCTCCTCCACCTCCCAGAAACCCCCAACCCCAAAGCTATCTAGACCTCACTCGGTAGCTATGTAGCAAGGTGATGCCGCAGCTTGAGGTTATTCTTGTAACTTTGCCGAGGGCGACACCTTGTTTCGCTAAGATGTGAGTACTATCTATGAGTATGTGGTGCACCTTCTATTATAGTGTACAGAGTATATATATAGAGAATTTTAGACGCTTTATCCGGCCATGTCCTGTCCCATCGTATCCCATCCTTGCCTCTCGTGCAGACTTCATCTTAGTACCCAGGATGCCGCTCGCCACCTTGAAAGTTATCGCCCGTAAGGGTGGCCCTGAAATTACTGCAAATTGGTCACGTAGATCAGTGATAGGAGAGGAAATTACTAGAGAATTCGAATTTTTAAGGCAGTAGATTGAGAAGAGTAATTGATGGTAGAAAATAAAGGTTGGTGAAGGCGATGAAATTTAGAGGTAATTTCCAGGGTGAGGCTTATGATTTAAACAGTTTTTAGCGCTTTTTACGTGGATCAGGAGATGGTAAAAATAGTTTATAAATTCGAATCGATGACAATTTTTACTCACTTCAATACTTCAATCATTGATTCAATAGGTAGAATAAAGTCACTGAGTGAAATTATTAAAAGTTTTTACTCATTCAAAAGAAAGAATATTTGTTGTAATATCTACTTAGAGTAAAAATCTAGGAAAAGAAATTTCCACTCATTTCTGGGTTTACATAATTTTTTTCCGGGAATTCAAGTCTTTAACTTCAATTTTACAAGTATAAAAAATTTTAAATTGGAGGTACTTTTCCGTGCCTTAGTTTTAAAATTCACTTCTTTCGTCTTAGAGGGGGTACTGACAGATAGGGAGAATTACATAAGATAGGGGGAATTTTGAGGGGTAATGAGAAAGAATATAAAGTTCCGTGGGATAGGGGAAATCATAGGGAATATGGTTAGTTCCGTGGTATTGGGAGAATAGTGAAATTATATTAATAGTGAAAGTTCCGTGGAATAGGGATGTACTGAGAGACAGAGGGAGCTCCTCGAGATAGGGAGAGTCCCACAGGAAAGTGATAGATCCGAAGGTTAGTTTTCAAAAACACTTTTTTGGGACACGGGAAAGGGTGAAATTGAAACAATAATTTCTTAGGTTAAATTAAAAGAAGAATATATATTGTTGAAAATAAGAACTTCAAATACATATACAAAGTAAATACTTTAAAATTTTGAACCAGCGGACATTTCGCAGGAAACTAGATTAGGCTATTGCCGCGGTTGAACTCCAACTACCTCGTTTACAAATCGACAAAATATCCTAAATTCGGGTTTTCTCCCACTCTTTCCAAAATATGACGCTTAAGATTCATCTACGCATTAACTAAACTTTCCTTTCGAGAGGATTTATGGTGCTGCAATAAGCTTTCCAAAATATGTTTTGGCGTACGCCGGAAAACTGACCCTTTTTATGGGTATGCAATAAACCATAAAATTATCGGCAAATCCGAATTTTCTTAATCCAAAAAATGTGACACCATAAAACCTTTACAGTTCGGAAGGAACTTATTTTCGAAAGGAGCAGTAAGAGTTTTCTTGCACATCTGCTATATTTCCATAAATCTACTCTCTTGCTAATCCTTTCTACTTTTTCTCTCAAATTAAAAATACGATAAAATACAACAGTTAGGAAGAGTTCCGTGGGATTGTAAAATTCCGAATAATTGGGAGAGTTCCGTAGGGAAGGGGTAGTTTCGTGGGATAAGGTTAGCCTTAAAGATAAAAGTAGTTCCACGGGATAGGAATAGTTCCATGGGATAAGGTCAGTCCCGAAGGATAAGGAGAGCTTCGCGGGATAAAGGGAGCTCCGCGAAATAGGGGGAGTCTCACGGAATAGGGAGAGTTCCGAAGGTTAAGGATATTTCCAGGGGATTGTGGGAGTTCCATGGGATAGAAAGAGTTCCCCGAGATAGGGGGATATCGAATAATTGAGAGAGTTCTGTGCGGTAAAGGTATCTCCATGAGATAGAGGGAGCAAGATAAAGGGAGCTACGCGGGATACGGGATACTCACTAAATATAGAAAGAGTTCCGAAGGTTAGTAAGAGTTCCGTGGGATTGTGACAGTTCTTTGGGATAGCAAGAATTCCGTAGTATAAGGGGATCCCGAGTAAAGGGGGAGTTTTAATAACTAGGAGTAGCTCCGTGAGATAGAAACAGTTTCGAAGGATAGAGAGAGCTCTGAGGGATATAGGGAGTCCCACGGGTTAGGGGGAGTTCCGAAAGTTAGGGAGAGTTCTGTTGGATTCTGCGAATTCAATGGGATAAAAAGAGTTACATGGAGTACGGAAATCCCCAGTAATTAAGAGAGTTCCGCGGGTGAGAGGTAATACCGTGAGATAAGGGGAGTCCCGAGGGATAAAGGAATCTTCGTGGGTTAAGAAGAGATGCACAAGAAAGAGGAAGTTGCGAAGGTTGAGAAAAGTTCCGTGAGATTCTGACAGTTTCGTCAGATAAAAATAGTTCCGTGATTTAGGGGGAGTTCCGAGAAGTAGGGGTAATTCCGTGAGATAGGAGTAGTCCCAAGGGATAGAGGGATTGCAATGAGATACGGGGAACCTCACGAAATAGAGAGAATTGAGAGATTGTGGGAATTCCATGGAATAGAGAATTTTCGTGTTGTAAGGGAAGTCCAAAGGATAGAAATAGTTCCGTGGGATAAGGGGATCCTAAGTAATAGAGGGAGCTCTGTGAGGTATATGGGATAGTAACAGTCCTTAGAAATATAGGGAGTTCCGAACAATAGACGGACTTTTGCGAAGTAGGTAAGGTTACGTGAGATAGGAGTAGTCCCAGGAGATAGGGGGAGTTCCGTGGGATAAGTGGGTCCCGAGTAGAGGGAAATATTTGGGTTAAGCACATTTCCGCATGATAGGATGAGATCTTTGGAATACAAATAGTTTCCTGTGATAGGGAATGTTCCATGCGAAATTGGGAGTTCCGTGGGATTTGGGGGGTCCCGAGGAGCATCTATCTAAAAAAAAAACAATAGTCATGAAACCCTCAGAATAATCGACATTCTTCGGTTTGAAAGGGATATATTTCACTCGATCGTTTGAGCAAAAGAAAGAACGGAAGCAGCTGCCGGAGGCTCGGGACATAAACGATAAACGATAAGTGAGAGTGCAGCGGCGATCTAGCTTGCAGCACCTGGGTCTTCTAAATCCTACGTCACTGGCTCTTAGAGGGAAAAAAGCGAAGAGAAGATATCTTCATCTGTATCAATTACTCAGCGATTAGATGGATGAAGATACGTGGTAGGCCCTGTGTGTGTCGTTGGGACTCGAAGCGGAGACAGTTCGAAAGGAAGCGAGAGTCCGGATGAGGCAGTAGGGTGGTGTGATTGACAACGACGCCATTGCGGTGGCAGCCCTGATTCTTGAGTGAATGCTGTCACTCGCCAGATAAGAAAGTAGCAGCCTCGGCAACTTCGCGAATATCTTAATGAGAGATGCCGACTTCTCCTACTACCCTGTCACCACTTTCTACCTGAAAGAAGAAAGACGTATGTGCTTACTTAATTAATCCAGTTCCATTTACTCCGTATGTCACTTCCCCTGGTGATACTTCAATCAAGTCGATTTTTATCTCGCAGGAAGGAGATGCAATCACTTTTTTATCTCTGGGGAGTCTCGCTGGCAAAACCTTTATTGCCTTTATATTTTACATCAAATATTCAGTGATACACAAATACGATCAGTAGAAAATTAATGAGACCTCAGAAAAAATATCTTTACAACAGAAAATCAAAGTAATGCTGAAAAATTTGTTTTTAATTTTTATGAAGAATAGTTTCCCTTTGTTTATAATTAAATTATTTTTTAAAGCTGGGTGGGGCTAATGATTATCCTTGCACCTTTCTATACGAAAAGGAGGGGAAGAAATTTGAGTTTCGTGGATAGTGAAATCTGAGAAATAGGGGAAGTTCCGAGAATTAGGGGAAGTTCTGCCGGTTAGTGGAAAAATTAAAAGAGAGGGTTGGATAAGGCAAACTCCGTGGGATAGGAACATTTTCGTAGGATAGGAAGACTTCCATGGGAAGTTGGAAGTTCCGAGAGAAGAAGTTCTGAATGATTTGGAAAGTTCCGAGGGAAGGATTGAGTTCCAAAGGAGTGGTAGCGATGATGGGGATCTTCTTTTTATTTGAAAATGACTCTATATTCACACACAGACTTGTGCAGGCAGACACATCTTCATCATTCAATAAAATATCCCAAACCTGGTACCAGAAGGTAATAAACATTTCTTTTTGGAGTAGATCGCTTCCTTGTGGACTCATGCGATTCAATTCATATAAATAAAGTTGGCAAGGAGCAAACTGCAATCGTGCACGCCCACGAAACTTTCATAATGGCGCAACGATTTCGTAGCATCGAGCATGCAGGGCTAGAAGGCATTGTGGCTTGGCATAATGATTGCGTGTTTCGGAACAGTGAATTGGTTCTTAAGGGGGGGGGGACCGCAGCTGTCGAGTGTTGACGTAGGGGCGGCTCGGGGTGGTACCGAAAATCTGCCACTTCTTCTTTAATACCTAACACCCCATACCAATTTAATGTAATTTTATTGTTTCTTCACTGCCTTTTTTGCAACTGCTGCTTTTTCCGGTCTTGTTCAAAAGAGCTACCATTATCCTTTGTATTATTTTCTATTTTATTTTTTTTTGTGGGAAGAGCTCTTTTCCCAGAAAACTTGAGAAGATTCTTAAATTTCCCTAGGCTTCAATTTTGGAAATTTCTGGGTTGTACTTGAGGTCGGTGAATTTCGCACGCAGTCAGGCATGTCTAGTAGAACTGCACTTAACTATGCCAGACTGGTGACTATGTTCGGATATATAGGGGTTGGACTGGGTCTGACTATGCAAGGCACGCGATGAAGGCGGCTTGTAAATTCTCCTCGAAATGAGAATGTCACCGCCCCCAGACTCACTCTCTCAGTTTCTCTCTCTCTCTCTCTCTGGCTGTCTTCCATTTACAGTATATTTTTGTTAAAAAATTTTATCGTTTACTTGGAGCTCAACTCCTGTTTTTAAAACGATTCTTTTTTGAATATTTTACTTGTGCTTTTTGCATTTTCGAAAGTGAAAGTAATTAGAAATATGAGAATGTCTCTAGGTATATGGAAAGTCTCTAGGGATATGAGAAAAGTCCCAAAAAACAGGGGAAATTTTTAGGGGTATGGAAAAGTCCTTAGAGATAAGGGAAAATCCTGGTGATAGAAAAAAATCAATAAGTATAGAGAAAATATCCTGAGGGGTAGGAAAAAGTCACTAAGAGTAGGTAAATCTAGTGATTAATTTTATAATTTTGCAATAAATTTAAATGAGCAAGCTTCTCGAATAAAAATAAAAGAAAAATGAGAAAAAAAAAGGATGAGAACTAAGAGCCCTTGTCTTATTTGCATCGGTCAAACGGAGCGTCTGTTGGTCCCTCTTGTTTGCTCATCCCAGTCCATTATTCTCTTGTTTCCTCTCGATGCCTGGTGAACAGACGAAATCTCCGTTCCGTTTTCAGAAAGCAATAAATTCGTCACTCGGGGTGTGTGTTGCTACCGACCAGGCGGAACACCCGTGGAAACGAGAATGCGTCGATGAATGCAGAATGGATGGATCGAGAGGAATCAAAATATAGGGAGGTAAAAGAGTGCGTATGTGAGGAAAGGAGAAAAAGAGAAAAATATCGAAAGAGAGTCTTATGTATGTACGTTGATGCAACGCAGAATATTTGCATGACTCCTTGTCCCACGGTCTCTTGATCTTCTCTCAAGCCATAAGATTCTACTCGTGGAACTTTACAGACATAAAAAGAAGCTTAAGAGTACTTAAAAAGTTCGCTCCAACATCATAAATGTCGATATTTTGCGTACATTCTAGAGGACATTTTCATGTTTTAGCTTCATAATCTGATCATAAGTATATATTTTGTCCGTATTTCTTTTATACTATTTTACTGTTTTTCTTTTCATTCTTAAGTTAAATTAAGGTGACCAGATGCCCAAGTGGAAAAAGGAGGACAACACCTCGCCACCCCCCCCCCCATATAATAAGACAAAAAAATTAAAAAAAAATTTGAAGTAATATTTTTTATGAAATAATTAATGTTTTTTAAAGTTTATTTGCCGACACAAGCAATTAAATAGATATAATAATAAATATAATAATAAATATATATCATATATTCAGTTATTTATTGACAGAAAGTTTTCCAGAATCTCTAATGGCGCGCAATAACTCGCGATCGTAGGGAATATTTTATGAAAAAAAAAATATATAAATTTTGTCTTGTGACCAAAAAGGAGGACATTTTGTGGGTTTTACACAGTTTAGGAGGACAGGACGACAAGCAAGGAAAAAAGGAGGACATGTCCTCCAAGAGGAGGACGTCTGGTCACCCTAGCTTAAATGAGAGGTTTAAAATATCAATTCTTTGTTTTTGAATTATTCAAGATAAAAAAATTACCTGGGAAAAATTTTTGATAATCAAAAAAAAAAAAGATGGAAAATTTGACTATCGCATCGTAGAAAGGGGCATAAAATTTCTTGGTCCGAGTTCAACGGCTTCTTAAGATATTTGAATTTTTTTATAACTTTAATTTTTGGGAATTTATTTCAAGTAATTACTTTGTTTGCATCATATAAAAAATATTTGTAAAGGATCCCGCACAAAATACATTAAAAAAGATTTCGGCCAAATTTTTTTAAGCTAAGATATTTTATAGATTTTGGTCCCCTGATCACGAAAATTGATGTTAAAATGTAAAAAAAATGGTAAAAAGGGAAATGCCACCAATACTCAACATTTTCAATAACTGTTTGTGGCGCAACCCTCATTGGAACAGTCAGCTAGGTTGTACAACTGACATTTTTTAGTTTCGGACCTAATGATGAATAATTTCGAGGTCCATAGGTCGGAAAATGAAACGATAGCCAATAGTGCAGCACCAAAGTTCGTTTTCGCGTGGTATTAAAAAAGGTAAAATGAGAATCCAGTGGGTAAACAGACATTGTGATCCTAAAGACGTCATAAAGAAAACCTTGTGTGTTTGAAGGGGTGTTGTGAGGGGGTGTTATGATGACAATTTATAGCCTCAGGGCCACAGCAAAAAATCATTACAGCAGCGATTTAAATATTTTCGAAAAATGATCATTTACCTTAAGGATAATATCCGAAAATATTCACAGAATCTTTCCAGCTTTGTAGAAATGGTTGGTACTGCGTGGGTGTGTTTTAAGGAGCTTTGGGATGATAATTTATAGCCTGAGGACCACATAAAAAAATCATTCGAGCAGTGTCTTCAATATTTTCGAAAAATGATCATTTTCCTAAAGGATAATGTCCGAAACTATTCACAGTGTCTTTCCAGCTTTTCAAAAATGATTGATACTGCGTGGGTGTGTTTTAAAACATAATGTAAGTTAATAGTTAAAAAGTCCTTGCAGCTTTAGGAAAATGATCATTTTTCGAAAATATTTAAATCGCTGCTGTAATGATTTTTTGTTGTGGTCCTCAGACTATAGATTGTCATCATAACACCCCCTCAAACACACAAGGTTTTCTTTAAGACGTGTTTAGGATGACAATGTCTCTTTGCCCACTGGATTCTCATTTTACCTTTTTTAATACCTCGTGAAAACGAACTTTGGTGCTGCACTATTGGCTATCGTTTCATTTTCCGACCTATGGACCTCGAAATTATTCATCATCAGGTCCGAAACTAAAAAATTTCAGTTGTACAACCTAGCTAACTGTTCCAATGAGGGTTGCGCCACAAACACTTGTTGAAAATCTTGAGTATTGGTGGTATTTCCCTTTTTACCATGGAGATCGATCTTTGAGCCGTTTTTCCGGAAAAACTGTCCATTTCTTTCACATTTTAACATCGATTTTCGTGATCAGGAGACTAAAATCTATAAAATATATTAGCCTAAAAAAATTTGGCCGAGACCTTTTTTTAATGTATTTTGTGCGTGGTCCTTTGTAATGTTTACATCTTACAATGATACACATATTGAACATATATTCTTATTATTATTATGTATTATTTTGAGAGCAATGGAAGCTTAAAAATTGTTAATATTACTTCATTTAGTACTTCCGACTTCCATCCGAGTACTACCTTAGCCAAGCGTTGCTTAACTTCGGTGATCGAACAAGAGGCCGAAAACAATTCTATGTATCTACGCGGCACAATTCAGATGACTTTTAGTTCGCAGTTATTTCATGAAAACCACTTTGTATTTAAAACGCCCCAAAGAAAAAATTACACTGCTCTTAATAAGTCTTTTAATTTGTTATAAAATTCTTTAATTTGAATTTTTAAATTGGAATTTTAATTTGAATTTTTATTTGAATTTTATTTTTTATTTAAATTTGAATTTGAATTTTTAAATTTAATATGAGGTTTTAATTGTAAAGTAAATAATAAATACATACTAAATTTCGAAAGGGAAAGGAAGGTAAAAAAAGGTGTGTTGAAAAATCTGACAGAAAAAAGGAGATGAAAAAGAGAGTTGGAAGAGGAGGTGGAAATAGTGAGGTGGGAAAAGGAAGGAAAAGGGGGTGCACAAGTCGGATGAAGGTGGTGTTGGAAAAGAACTTTGGAAACGGTTGTTGAATGTGTTTTGGAAAAAGTTATTGGAAAAAAATTTTAAAAGCGGTTGAAAGAAAGGGGCGCGAAAAATGTGTGGAAGAAGAGTTTTGATCAGTGTGATGAAAAAGGCGTTGGAAAACAAAGTGGGAAAATGAAAATGAAATTTGGAAATGGAAATTTGGAAAAGTGGAATGTTAGGAAAACGAGATAGAAAAAAGGAGATGGAAAATGAGTCGGAAAATTGGAATGAAAGGGTTTGGAAAACGAGCTGGGAAAATTTGGATAAAAGGGGTGTTGGAAAATGCAGTGGAAAAGGGGTGATGGAAAAAGGTGTAAGAAATTGTAGATTAAAAAGGAGGTGGAAAAGGGGGTGTAGGAAAAGTATGATGGATGGGTTTTTGATTAAGGGGAAATGAAAAAGGGGAATGAAAAAGTGAGATAGAAAAGTGTGTTGGGAAAAGTAGATGGAAAAGAGGATTTTGAGAAGTGAGGTAGAAAAGGATGATTGAAAATGGGGGTCGAAAAATTGGGAAGGAAAAGGGAGTTGAAAAAGGGGATTATAAAATGTAGTTTGGAAAAGTGAGATGGAAATTGTGTTGGGAAAAGTAGATGGGAAATAGGGATTGGAAAAATGACATAGAAAAGGGAGAAAATGGAATAGAGGGTTTTGAAAAATGAAATAGGAAAAGGAGATTAAACAGGGGATGGGAAAAGGTGGGGAGGAAAAGGAAGTTGGAAAATGGAGTTTGGAAAAGTGAAATAGAAAGGATGTTGCGAAAAGTAGATGGAATAGAGGATAGGAAAAGGTAATTAAAAAACGAGGTTTGACAAAGAGGTATGAAAAGGGGTGTGAGAGAAGGTGTTTGGAAAAAGTAGTGGGGAAAAATGTGATGGAAAGGATGTGCAAAAAGAGGGTTGAGACGAGAGAGCGGCTCTCGTTTGTTTACGACGAGAATGACTTTGGGCTCATTTTTTGTGATTGTAGAGACAGAGGGTAGATAGTGGATGATATCGACAAGGTTAGAAGGTGCCGGCATTCATCACGTTATCAAGGTGGCCACATACACTGCGTGTTGATACACAATTATGCGTGGCGGCGTGCTCTGATCCACGGCAACGTGCAAGCAGAAACGTGACATTGTATTTGGGGTACCCTGCCATAGCTATCCGCCATCTAGTACCACGTGCCAGAAGCGGTGATCCATGGCTCCTCCGAGGGAGGCAAGAGTTAGGGAAATAGGTTCGGATAACTTGTTTGCTCGTCCCGAGGCTCGCCAGGAATACGGAATCGAGCTCTGCGAGCAGGATGTGCTGAAATTGCAAAGAGAGAAATGCACAGAATTTCAGAGTGAGAGGCAAACGAACGAATTTAGTCCATAAAATTATTTAAATCATATTCAGACTCTTGGTTATATATTACGCAAATTTAAAAAGTGACTGTGAAAATTAACAATGTTTCGAAAGTCGGTTTTTAATGGTGCATGTATACTTAGTCATACACTACAACCTCGAAGTAGTCCTTCGCGAAGTAGTCCTGATCCCTCCCGTCGCGCGCGCACCTACTCTAAGATCGAGCGACTGAGGAACTAAGTGGGGGGTAACAACAGGACCGACTCACTTACGGTAATTTCTACAATCTTTTTTTCTGACTGGCAGCGCCCAAAGTGGCGCTCAGTTGGGATGCAGCGGCCCTGCTCGCCTAGCGGAATTTCTCGGAACTGACGTTCGCGAAGTAGTCCTCATAGCAAATAATCAGGACTACTTCGAGGTTGTAGTGTATCTTTTAAAATAAAAATACTTAAAAAATATCGAATTTTGGAATTTTTGTAAAATTCATGAGATGAGGAGTCTGCAATGAGAGTGCGATCTTTTTGGATTATTTATGAGTGCTTAAATCGAGGATTATTTATTTGTTTATCCTTGTATTTATCCTAGAGCGGACACGGCAGGTCGTGGCAGCAAGCGTGCTCGATTTACGCGCCGAGAGTAATTTATCATGTGTGAAGTGAAAGCAACTGTGTCGGTATATTTCATGAGCTAAGCGATATGCTTCGATATGAACGAGTTGTTATCTCCGGGAGGGTTATTTAATACATTTAATTTGTCAAAGCGGTGTCGGAAAACATGAAAGGATCTACAATCAACATACTCTCGTGAATCTTCTCACAATTGTATAACTCTTTTTAATTTATAATAAAAAATCTGCCCGCTTTGTCGCTCCTATATACTTTTGTTTTAATTACTTTATTTATAAATGACAGACAGACAGACACATTCGTAAAAACATGTTTCTCGGGTTCAGGGGGTCCCAAAACGTGGACATTTGACAAAAACAGGGGGGGTCAAATTTTACACAAATCTAATACCTTCTCTGATGAGAATATGTAAAAATTTGGAAACCCATTAAAATCTTTAGTAATACTAGCTTTGAATCCAAAAAATTCTCATGTTTTCAAAAATAAGAAAAGAATAAAAAATGCAACAGTGTACGGATACGATTCATCAACTTAAGTTCGGCGGCTGCAATTTGGCAACATTGGCAGTTGGTCTCGTAGCAGTCACTGAACGGGATTGATATCTATAGAGCGTCTAGACCGGCATTGAATTTTTTAAAATTGTTTATAACTACTATTATCAATAACTATACTTCGATATTTTAAAATCCAAGTGCAAATGTTATTATACGTTTCATTCAAAAACTATATATACAAGTATATATACAAGTGATGTTCATTGAATCACATCAGGATTGAGACTGGCGTCTTCGAGAGCCAACCACACTTCTTCTTATTCACGCATACATCCAGGTATACACACTCATACGTACACATACGGCCTAGAGCGACATTAAGGATAAATCCGACAATGTATGGCGTGAGAGTCTCAATAATTGCATTTATATTTTCAGATATGTTCTGTGTCAATTTTAAATACAATTCCTTTGAATGCAATATAATTATTTGATTCATACAAAATACTTTTTGAAGAAATTTTAATAACTCACTTCACCTAAAAGGTTTTGATGCTGGTAACAATTCTACAATAATATTTAGTGATGGGTGCTTATCAAATTGTTCGACTTTTTGAGTACTACAAACATCCATGCATAGAATTTTTAAATTAAAAAAAAGTGGTTTCAAAAATTTTCAAAATGCTCCAACTTTTAGAATTTTTATCCAAAATGGCTAGCCAAGGAACCAGGGGCGGCGTAAACAATAGGGATGCCATGGAGAATTCCATACCTGGAACAAATCCAGGTATGGAAATCCATACATCGAAAACTGTCTGGAAAAACCACGAATTATTGATAAAATATTAAATGAGTTCATCTCTAGAAACTATTTACGAAGAAAAACCTTTTATATGTGTTAAAGATAGCAAAAAATATATTTCTTATAACCCATTTTTTTTTATTTTAAATAAAAATATTTTTAAAAAAATGTTTTTATCCCCCCCCCTTGCCGCGGAAAATAAAATTCCATACCACAAAAATGTAGGCTGCGACGGCCCTGCAACGAACTTGACCTTCATTTTAGGACACTAAAAGAGTATACCAAAGGCCAATCCAATCGGTCAATTCTTTTGAAAGTTATCGTGCTCACAAACTAAACATCTACAGACACACAGACAGACAGACACATTCGTAAAAACATGTTTTTCGGGTTCAGGGGATCCCAAAACGTGGACATTTGAAAAAAATGAGGGGGCTCAAATTTTACACAATTCTTTGATGAGAATGTAAAAATTACCTATATTGAGATAAGAAATTCGCTCAGAAATCAACACATATTGACAAAAATTAATATTAAACCTAAATAAAAAAAAAAAAAAATGGTGTATAAATTAAAATTATACAACTATTCTAACAAAAAAGTAGAATTTTATTTATGTAATTATTAACATAACCTGATGTACAATGCAAAATATTTATCTTGCTGTTTACGAGTGAAATTTATTGACATTTCATTAAAAGTAATTAAAAATACTACTAAAATATTATTTATAAAAACTTATTTAGTAAATGCAACAGGTTTTCAATGAATTTGGTTTATTTATAAAATGTTGATTTCAAATTTAGTCTTAAAACTCCCGCGTATCTATGGAACGTGTCGTCTGCTATGTCCAACTTTTTCCGCATTTTTATTATTTTAAAAAAATCTAAACGTTTAAAACTGAAAAATCTTTTCTCTAAATATCGGAAAGATTATCGCATAACACTTAAACCTTTTTTTCCTCTAAAAACTTTTTATATAAAAGAGATATTTGGGTCTGACCGCGTTTTACCAGCATTTTCCCGTCATGACCGGTCAGGATTGGTAATGACCGAGAAATACCGAAAAGCGCCCAATACTAATAATATTACATGTTATGTACTTAAACAGTCCCGCTGATAAGCTGATGTATACATTAATTTGATATTGATATTAATATAAGGACAAGATTTCGGTCATTTTATATTAGAGATGTGCAGTGCTATTAATTTGAAATGATTGGAAAAAATCACTCATTTTGTCTATCGGAGACATGTAAGTAGGTGATTTTTCACATATTAATATACCAATTATGTCCACCAATTATTATATAGCCATTTAAGGGCACTGCATAAACGAACTTCGAAATTTGTGTGGCTATGCCAATGGGCGTTTCCTATGTATCGGAGGTATCTGATTGGTGTAGACAATATGGCTGTACGGGAGGTTGCAGATAAATTGAAATTTCACGCTGGGAATATTACAAATTATGCATAACTCCGTTATTTATGAAAAATTCGAAGAAGATACAGAAAATTCTATAAGTCCTAACTAAACAACTGTAAGAGAGAATTTCGCTATTGATTACGTAAAAATTCGTAATCTGGGTCCAAACCTCAAGAAAAGTATTGTGTACATCAGCTTTTCAGGTAGACTGTCTAAGTACTGCTCAATGCTAAATGATTAAAAACCTACTCGAGTGAGTCTAGACATGCTGAGCATCAAATTTTAAGTGGATGCTAAGGTCGCTAGATAAC
Source organism: Synergus itoensis (assembly GCA_904066005.1). NCBI lineage: Eukaryota > Metazoa > Arthropoda > Insecta > Hymenoptera > Cynipidae > Synergus > Synergus itoensis. The sequence continues at coordinate 139,612 of CAJFCP010026100.1, forward strand.
AAATGTCAACAAGGAATTATGCTCAATGTACCGAAATTTGATTCAAAAATCAACTCCTACTGAGACATTCGCTAATGACAATGAGTGCACCAATTCTTAAGCATGTTAGCAATTATAATTGCTAACATGCTTATGTATAAGTATTATTGTAGAATTATCTAATAAGATTAATATTGTTCAAACAATTTATGTATAAGTATTATTGTAGAAATTGTTACCAGTATCAAAGCTTTGGATGGAGTGAAGTCTGATGTCTTGGACAAGTTTTTAAAATTTCTTCAACAAGTATTTTACATGAATAAAATAATTATATTGCATTCAAAGGCATATTAATTAAAATTTACTCAAAACATATCTTAAAAAATCTGCCCGCTTCGCGGGCACATTCTCATCGCGCGCTTCGCGCTCCGTGTTGCGCGCTTCGCGCGCTTGTGCCCTGCAGGAAGCTTGCACCTTACAGGACGCTCGTACCTACATGTTTTTTTTACATTACTTTAAATTTAAATTTAATTAAATTAAATTTAAATTAAATTAAATTACAGCTTTGAATGTAAAAGAAAACTAATTTACTTAAGGTTCTATCGACCTTAAGGAGGACATTCTCATCAGGGCACTCGCGCTTCGCGCTTGATATTTGATTTAAATCTCGCGCTTCGCGCTCGGCTCTGTTTAACAATATCTTTCATGATTAAAACGAAAAATACTCATCCTATTGAAAAATGGCCAAAAGAGAACTTGTAGATCTTTTTAAGACTAATAATTATGTTTCTTATCATTTTCTCTGCATCTCGCGTCATTTGGCTCAAAATTTGAATTTTCGATTTTTTAAGGAAATTCAACAAGTTGTTATGCCTATCCTATAGGGAGTTTAAAAAGAAACATTTTTCATCTTTAGACTTTTTTTCATATCGTGCGTTTTTTGGCTTCTAATTTAAGTTTTCTTTCATTTTTTTTGGATTTTCAAAATGTTATAAGTCTTTCAATTTTTTTTTTATCCAAAAAAGTCATTAGGAAGAATTGTTCGACTTTTTGAGTACTACGAAGATCCGCGCATAAAATTTTTAAATTAAAAAAAAAGTGATTTCATAAATATTCAAAATGCTCTAACTTTTTGAATTTTTATCCAAAATGGCTGGCCAACGAACTTGACCTTCATTTTAGGATACTAAAAGAGTATACCAAAGGCCAATCCAATCGGTCAATTCTTTCGAAAGTTATCGTGCTCACAAACTAAAAATCTACAGACTCACAGACAGACACACAGACAGACAGACACATTCGTAAAAACATGTTTTTCGGGTTCAGGGGGTCCCAAAACGTGGACATTTGACAAAAACTGGGGGGGTCAAATTTTACACAAATCTAATACCTTCTCTGATGAGAATGTAAAAATCACTCATTTTGTCTATTGGACACATGTAAATACATATGATTTCTCATGTTTCAAAAATACCAAGTGACGAATTAGTCACAAATGCAACACTGCATGGGTACGTGCTGTAGTATACGGAACATGCATTTGTTATCGTTTCTTTTTCATTTTTATAGCTTTCTGTAAGCTCAGCGGTCTGCAAATGTCTGGAACCATTGACAGTTGGTCTCCTGGCAGTCACCGGGAATTGTACGTGATTGTACGTCTAGAGTATATAGACTGACATTGCATTTTTTTAAATTGTTTGTAACTCTAATATTATCAATAGCTATACTTGATTTTTAAGTGCGCGATACTTACCCGTGCAGAAATTCCCAAACCTGGCCCAGATCGGTGATGGAACGCAGAACCTGATCGGGCCCAGATCTGGCCCAGACCTAACACGATCGAGCCAGATCTGGGCCCGGTCTGGTTCAGCGTTCCATCACCGATCTGAAATCATCCGATCTGGACCCGACAGGGGCCACAGCAAAATTTCTACACGGGTACTAATGTTATGAAGAAGGCGTTTTGGTGATAATATGTAATTCTGTTTAAAGAACAAAACTTTTAAATCGATATTAGGATATTACATCAGCAAGGCTCAGCGACAGATGGTGAGTCAGTTGTTAGCGGCTGTGGTTTAAGTTCTTAACATTCAGAGGAACAAATTTTTGTATAGACTGTATTTTAAACTAGAAATAATTTTAAAACGTTGATTCAATTACATTGAAAAGTATTGCGTACATCAGCTTTTCAGTTAGACTCTCTAAGTACTGCTCCAATCAAACATCGAGTTTTAAATGGATGCTAAGGTCGCTAGATAACAAATATCAACAAGGAATTATGCTCAATGTAACGCAATTTGATTCAAAAATCAACTCTACTGAGACATTCGCTAATGACAATGAGTGCACCAATTCTTAATCATGTTAGCAATTATAATTGCTAACATGCTTATGTATAAGTATTATTGTAGAAATTGTTACCAGTATCAAAGCTTTGGATGGAGTAAAGTCTGAAGTCTTGAACGAGTTTTTAAAATTTCTTCAACAAGTATTTTACATGAATAAAATAATTATATTGCATTCAAAGGCATATTAATTAAAATTTACTCAAAACATATTTAAAAAGATAAATGCAATCAAGAATCCCACCCCATCCGGTGTCGGATTTACTCTTACAATTAGGCAGTCTAATTGAAAAGCTGATGTACACAATTCGATAACATCTTTCATTCTATCTTTGATATTGTTATTTGTTATAAATATAAGGACAAAATTTCGGCAATTTTATATTAGTAATATGCAGTGCTGTGAATTTGAAGTGATTAAAAAAAATCACTCATTTTGTCTATTGGACACATGTAAATACATATGATTTTCCACATATTTATATAGCGATCATGTCCATAAATTATTATTATTATATCGCTAGTTAATGAAATTGGTTTCTATTTTGCGATGCTTGAAGTCTTTGGGTTAATCTTCTTGAGCCAAGGTTATAAAAGTACGGTTCTTTGGTTCCAAGGTTATAAATGGTATGATCCATTTTTCTGTGTTTCTCACGACTCCATCTCTTCTTAATTTAAAAAAATTTGGAAATCGATTGAAATCTTTAGTAATATTAGCTTTGGATCCAAAAAATTTTCATGTTTCAAAAATACCAAGTGACGAATTAGTCACAAATGCAACATCGCATGGGTACGTGCTGTAGTATAAGGAACATGCATTCGTTATGGTTTCTTTTTCATTTTTATAGCTTACCATAAGCTCAGCGGTCTGCAAATGTCTGGAACCATTGACAGTTGGTCTCCTGGCAGTCACCGGGAATTGTACCTGATTGTACGTCTAGAGTGTATAGACTGACATTGCATTTTTTTAAATTGTTTGTAACTCTAATATTATCAATAGCTATACTTGATTTTAAAGTGCGCGATACTTACTAATGTTATGAAGAAGGCGTTTTGGTGATAATATGTAATTCTGTTTAAAGAACAAAACTTTTAAATCTATATTAGGATCTTAGATCAGCAAGATTCAGCGACAAATGGTGAGTCAGCCGTTAGCGGGTGTGGTTTAAGTTTCTTAACGTTCAAAGGAACAAATTTTTGTATTGACTGTATTTTAAACTATAAACAATTTTAAAACATTGATTCATTTACATTGAAAATAATTCTGAATAAGAAAAGCTTTTGTAATGTCTATGATTATTTTTAGTTGAAATAACATTTATGAATAGGCATTTAAGAATAAATCTGACACTGAATGGGGTGAGGTTCTTGATTGCAGTTATCTTTTTAGATATGTTTTGAGTAAATTTTAATTAATATGCCTTTGAATGCAATATAATTATTTTATTTATGTAAAATACTTGTTGAAGAAATTTTAAAAACTTGTGCAAGACATCAGACTCCACTCCATCCAAAACTTTGATGCTGGTAACAATTCTACAATAATACTTATACATAAGTTGTGTGAATAATATTAATATTATTAGATAATTCTACAGTAATACTTATACATAAGCATGTTAGCAATTATAATGGCTAACATGCTTAAGAATTGGTGCACTCATTGTCATTAGCGAATGTCTCAATAGGAGTTGATTTTTGAATCAAATTGCGGTACAATGAGCATAATTCCTTGTTGACATTTGTTATCTAGCGACCTTAGCATCCACTTAAAACTTTATGCTTCAGCATGTCTAGACTCACTCGAGTAGGTTTTTAATCATTTAGCATGAAGCAGTACTTAGACAGTTTAACTGAAAATCTGATGTACACAATTTGATATCATCTTTCATTCTACCTTTGATATTGTTATATAATATAAGGACAAAATTTCGGCAATTTTATATTAGAAATGTGCAGTGCTGTGAATTTGAAGTGATTAAAAAAAATCACTCCTTTTGTCTATCGGAGAAATTTAAATACATATGATTTTCCACATATTTATATAGCAATCATCTCCACCAATTATTATATCGCTAGTCAATGAAATTGCTTTGTATTTTGTAATGCTTGAAGTCTTTGGACTAATCTTCTTTAAAAAATGGAGAAGCATCAGCAACATTTATTGAAAAATCCTAGAGAAAATGCTAATATATTTTCCATCTTGACCTTTTCGTGAGTTGGAGTTTTTATAGATATAATTTTTTAGTAAATTTAAGTAAATTAATTTACTTTTCAAACATATTAAAAATTAACTTTTCAGCTGGCTCAATAAGATATTTCGCTTGGGCTTCACTAAAAAATTAGAAGAGGGTAAACTTTATTCTGTCCTTAGCGGACATTCTTCTGAAGTCATAGGAGACCGCATTTGCAAAACTTGGGATGAAGAAACTAAAGAAGATGAAACTAATGAAACTAATGAAGAGTTAAGAAATGGAAAAGTTCAGAAAAGTCACAAGTTGATGAAAATCCTAGCACAATGTTTTTGGAAAGAATTTTTCGTCAATATTTTAATGATGATCATGGGAAAAACAATCCTTAGGTAAGGAATATTCTGGTCTGGGTCGAACACGAACTTAAACTCGCCTACAAGTGAAAATCCTGAAGAAATTAACCCAAATTATAATTTTAGAATCATCGAGCCCTTTCTTATAGTTAAGGTATTAAGTTATTTCAATAGCAAAGAGAATATTTTAAAAAATGAGGTTTACTATTGGGCCTCAGCACTTTTAGTTATTAAAATACTTATCAGTGTTTTCGTCCATCAATTCTACATGATTCAAGCTTATCTTGCAATGAAAGTGAGAGTAGCTTGTTTTTCCTTGGTTTACAGAAAAATTCTAAGATTATCGAAAAACTCTTTGGAAAACGAACCTTCAGTACGTCAGGTATGAACTCAAATTATTTTCCAAGAACATTTATATATTTTAATAAATTATTTAATTATTTGTTATTTCGTTATTTTAAACAATTTTATAGGTAGTTAATCTCTTATCCAACGATGTAAGAAATTTCGAAGTTCTTGCTGTTTTCGTATACTACATTCTTCACTCTCCTCTTCAAATTATAATATTCTCAATGGTTATGTATTGGAAACTGGGTCTTGTTCCCATTTCGGGGATTTCTATTATTTTGTTTATAATTCCTTTTCAAGGTAATTTTATATATTTTTTTTAAGTAATATAATATCATCTTCATTCATACCTTATTTCTTATTTTGATTTTTAGGATACGTAGCACAATGGGTAGGCGATTTAATAAATAAAAGCCTTTCAAGTTCTGACAAAAGATTTTCGCTCATGACTGATATAATCAACGGTATTCAAGTCATAAAAATGTATACTTGGGAAAAGACTTTTTCTGAACCTGTATTTAAAGCCAGGAAGTAAGTTAAAAAGAAAAATTCAAGTTTTATTAGCTGCAATCAAAATGTTAGATTTTTGTAGAATAATTTAAATTCTTAAAATGATAATATCAACATACTATTTCAAATAAGAAAAAAACTGTTGTTTTTTAATAGAAAAGAGACCAATTTTATAAAGAAGATGTTCTTCGTCGAATCCATCGGCAAGACTTTGAAACTATACATTCCTCAAGTCTTTATTTTTATTACTATTCTGACTAGTATTGCATTGGAGACGCCAATTTCCACTGAAAATGTTTATATGATAATTTCTTTCTACACACAAATTAAAGAAGACTTCTGCTGCTGGTTTACTCACGGTATACCAATGTTTCCTTTCTCTTCTTATATCTACTAAATTTTTTAATAACTATAGCAAAAATTCATTTTTTATTATTCTATTAATTTGCTATTTCATATTGTTAATATAATCTTCCAGCTATACAATTATTAACCAAATCAATGAAATCTTCCAAACGACTTGAAAAATTCTTGAACGTAGAAGAAAATAAAGTTTATCCCACTAATTCTTCAGATGAAAATGAAGAAAGAAAAGAAAAGAAAGTTTATCCCACTAATTCTTCAGATGAAAATGGAGAAAGTCCTTCCTCAATTAAACTAACGAACGTTCTTGCAAAATCGTTCACAAACAATATGAACTTGTTTTTAACAAGTGGTCAGTTCACTGTTATCAAAGGTAAGGTTGCTTCAGGAAAGTCAACTCTTCTCAACATTATCCTCAAAGAACTTCCTTTATCCAGTGGAACATTGGAAGTAACAGGAAAGGTTTCATATGCTGCTCAGGAACCTTGGGTTTTTGCTTCCTCTATCAAACAAAACATACTTTTCGGTCAGCCATTCGATGAAGAAAGATACAGGAAAGTGATTGAATGTTGTCAACTAGAGAAGGACATAAAATCATTTAAACATGGAGATGAAACCTTCACTGGAGAAAAGGGGAGTAAATTAAGTGGAGGACAACGAGCAAGAATCAATTTAGCACGAGCAGTCTACGCAGAAGCCGACATTTACATATTTGATGATCCTCTTTCCGCTGTTGACAATGAAGTTGGAACAAAAATTTTTAAAAATTGCATGTGGACGTTCTTAAAGGACAAGACAAGAATTCTGGTAACACATCAGTTGCCTTGTTCGCAAGATGTCGATCTCATGAACATCTCGAGTTATGGTTCGATGGATATTGTGAAAATATTACAGATAAGAAATCAGGAAAATAGTGAAAGCACGAATGAAAAGGTTATAGACACACAAAGTTCTAAAGATTGCCCCTTGCTTGAAGATGAAGTTCACTTGGAAGAGCAAGAAGTATCGGAATCGAAAGATGTAAAAAAATATTCTAAGGGAGCTTTCTGGTCATATCTGAAAGCAGTGAAAAATATTTGGATATTGTTGTTGACAGTTGTACTGGGTTTGACCTACCAAACTTTCTTGACTGGAAATGATTATCTTTTTTCGCAATGGATGAATGCAGAAGATGTTGCGAGGACAATTAATATTAGTCTCAACAATACGTTCTTTGAAGATTTAAAATATCAACGAAAGTGGTATATTGGGATTTATGGTATTTTACTTGGTTTGGTTGCATGTTTTATCTCTGATTTTTCCTTTGTATATTTCGATATGTGTCGTAAAGCAGCTCAAGGACTGCACAAATCGATGTTCGACAGAGTTATTCATGCACAAATGAAGTTTTTTCATGAAAATCCTTCTGGGAGGATTTTGAATAGGTATATTTTCAATAAAGAAGCATTATGTCTTATTACCATTATGCATAATGTGAAAACAAAAGCAGAGGAAAAATTATAAATACTCTCTATGTTTAGTGTTCATGAGCAATAAAGAAACCAACTAGTGAACTTGGAAACCATCCGAATTGTTATAAATTGCACTTCGGATACCAATTTCCTGTGTCTAAACTATAGATTGTTACTATTCCTAATTTTTTCTCCTGCTATTACATGGTCCTCATTAAAAATTACATCCCCTTACAATCATCTCTATTTCAGATTTTCAAAAGACATGGCTATAGTAGACAAAGAATTCCCACCATATATGGAAGACATTGCACATGTAATATTACAATTATTAGCAGTGAACATCATCATCATCTTGTATAGCCCTTGGTGTTTGTTACTCACAGTAGTAATAACTATAATTTGTTACCAGCTTCGTAAAATCTATGTTAGAACCAGTCATATTTTAAGACACTTCGAAGCAGCAAGTAAATATCTTTTACCTATATAACAACTCTTTGCTTTCAGACAGTGTTGCCAACTCCCTCCCTTTCCATGTAGCTAGAATTCTTACGAAAAGTAGCTAGATTGCCCAATTTTGTTACCTGTAAAAGTAGCTAGAAGTAGCTAAGTGTTCGTGTTCGTAAATATTGGTAAAAGTATAGGTAAGTATAGATAAAATTCAAATACCTTAAGGCCATGTAAGACTTACCCGATCCCTACCTTACCGACATTTTTTTCTCTGCAACCTTACTTGTACATTTATTGAAATATCAAATTGAAAATTTCTAAAATTAAAGAAAATATGCTAAGGTATGTTTATCTGGTCTTAAATTTTTGTAAAAATAAAAAAAATTTTGTTCAAAAAAGATTTTTTTTATGAATATCAATATTTAGGACCAGATAAACGTACCTTAATGCTTTAGCCTCAATTTTAGAAATTTTCAATTTGATATCTCGATAAATTTAGAAGTAGCGTTGCAGAGAAAAAAATGTCGGTAAGATAGGGATCGGGTAAGTCTTACATGGCCTTAAGGCGGCAGCACGGCCATACTAGTCTACTACGCGTGAAGTTGCGTGTTGTGGACAATTTGGACATTTCTATATGCCGATGAGGCGATGACAACACTACAAACTCTCGACAATATTCACATCATCAAAAAGGTGCTAGAAAAAGTAGCTAAAAAATTTAGCTACAAGTTTCGTAAAGTTGTAGCTGCCTGACACCAAAAAAGAGCTAGATCTAGCTACAAAGTAGCTGAGTTGGCAACACTGCTTTCAGTTCTCATATTAAAAGAAATTTGAATTTTTTATAAAAAGAAAATTATAATTTCCTAACAGGTAGATCAAAGATTTTCAATCACATCAACGCGACAAAGGATGGACTGATCACAATTCGAGCTCAGAATGCTCAGAATCTTCTAATAACCGAATTCAAGAATATCCAGGATCATAATACATCTGCTGAATTCTTATTTATATCTGCCGAACGATGTTTCGAATTTTACACGGAATTAACAGTTCTCTTGTCTGCATTGGGTCTTGTTTATCTCCTTATAACATTTAATGACACAAGAACGAACGCGCGCTCCGCGCGCGCATTTACTTTTTTTAAATGTTATAAAATTTATGATATTTTATTTCTTCTTTTCTATCCGTCATAATTAAAATTTTATTTTAAAAAATTTACATTTTATAGGAATAATTCCTTTCAAAATTAACTACGTATACAGTTGTATTGATGTTTAATTGTGGTCTTTTTTTTCTAAAAAAATACCACATTCATAGTTGTGTAAAGTATTATTTGAAATAACCGACTAATTAATTATCATGAAATTAATTAATTGTTTATTTTAAATATTATTACAAAAATGTAAATTTCTTAAGTTTTTTTTATAAGACGAAACCTCGCTAGTAAATTTTTAGAAGAATATAATTACCCACTGTTTTTTTTATAACTCATGATACTTCATATTTCTTTACTGTAGTATGGATATTTAATTATGGTTTCAATTTCTAAAAAAAAACTTTCGCATTTATAGTTGTACAGTATTATTTGAAAAACCGGTAAATTAATTATTAAATTAATTTATTAATTAGTCATAATAAATTAGTAAATTGTTTATTTTAAATATTACTATATAAATGCTTTTTTAAAACCGAGATTTTTATTGAAACAAATAAGTCCATCAATTTCATTGAATTAATAATATTTTTGAAATGGAAGGTGAAATAGGATTGTTTTTCCTTCTTAAATGTTCATGATACTACTTTTTCTTTTTTAAGTTATAATTTATGAAATTTTATTTCTTCTTTTCTATCCGTCATAATTAATATTTGACATTTTAAAATTTGAGTTTTATAGGAATAACAGTAACCTGATATGAATTTAAAAAATTTAAATAATTTTCAAAAATAAAAAAAAAATTTTATAAAAAATGTTTCCTTATATTTTATAAATTAAATAATTACAACGTGTGTTTTGCTTCACAAAAAATAATATTTCTTAGATTGTTTTCAAAATTAACTACGTTTTATATAGTTGTATTGATTTTTAATTGTGGATTCTTTTCTAACAAAAATACCACATTTATAGTAGTGTTCAATATTTTTTGAAATAACCGACTAATTAATAATCATGAAATTAATTAATTAGTCATTATAAATGATTTAATTGTTTATTTTAAATATTATTATAAAACTGTAAATTTCTTAAGTTTTTTTTAGAAGGATAAATCTCGCTTAAACATCCAATACAACTGTAAATGTAGTAAATTTTTAAAAGAATATAATTACCCACTGTTTTTTTTATAACGCAAAACATAAAGTAGTTATGTAAATTACGGTAAACATGTTTTATTAAAATTAAATATATAATAAAATCAAATCGTTTGCTACTTTACGTAAAATATGGCTTGATTTTAATCTAAGTTTTCTTTGTTTTTAAATCTTTAAAGTCTGATACTTTATAAAGTATTGATACAACATCTATTTTACGTTATAAAAAATAATTATTATTAGATTGTTTTCAAAATTAACTGTGTTTACTATAGTATGGATCTTGAATTATGGTTTAAATTTCTAAAAAAAACTACTGCATTCATATACCACATTTATAGTTGTGTACAGTATTATTTGAAATAACCGGCTAATTAATTATCATGAAATTAATTAATTGTTTATTTTATATATTATTACAAAACTGTAAATTTCTTAAGTTTTTTTATAAGGCGAAACCTCGCTAGTAAATTTTTAAAAGAATATAATTACCCACTGTTTTTGTTTATAACTCATGATACTTCATATTTCTTTAAAGTCTGATACTTTATAAACTATTGATACAACATCTATTTTACGTTATAAAAAATAATTATTATTAGATTGTTTTCAAAATTGACTATGTTTACTGTAGTATGAATCTTTAATTATGGTTTCAATTTCTAAAAAAAGTAGCGAATTTATAGTTGTACATTATTATTTGAAAAATCGGTTAACTAATTATTAAATTAATTTATTAATTAGTCATAATAAATTAGCTGATTATTTATTTTAAATATTACTATAAAATTGCTTTTTTAAAACCAAGATTTTCGATATATTTCGAGTTTAGACTCGTGATAAAATGAGGATTAATGAAATCAAATTCAAATGAGCGCGCGCAAGTATCGATTGTCGAAAAGCACTATCGATACTTACGCGACAACGAATCAGATTGCCGGAAAAGGCGTTAGGTTTTTTCGACTTCGACCTCATCATCTTTTTATAATAGGAACCTCCCGGTAGGTGACGCAGGTTTCGTGATTCTTCAGAGCTTCCAAATGAGTGCAGATCTTCAGTGGGCTATGTTACAAACAGCACAGCTGCAAAACCAGCTTACGTCTGTGGCGAGAATTCTTGAATATTCGGATGTGGATCAGGAACCGCCCTTTGAAACAAAACCAGAGAACAAACCTCCGACTGATTGGCCTACCTCTGGAAAAGTAAACTTTAGTAATCTGTCATTACGTTATTGCTCCAAGGGACCTGAGATCCTTAAAAATTTAACTTTCGAGATACTTCCAAATGAGAAGATAGGAATTGTGGGACGAACAGGTTCCGGAAAAACATCTTTGATTGCGGCACTTTTACGCATGGGTTATACGGAAGGAAATATTTATATTGATAATGTGGAAACAAGCAGCATCGGACTTCATGATCTCCGATCCAAAATCAGTATTGTTCTACAACAGCCAGTTTTTTTTTCTGGCAGTCTAAGAAGAAATCTTGACCCTTCTAATAAATATTCGGATGACAAATTATGGAATGCTTTAGATGAGGTGGAATTAAAAAATGTTGTAGAGGAGAACGTGGGATCTCTGGATTCAAAAATGTTTGACATTACTAATTTTAGTATGGGCCAAAAACAACTTCTTTCTTTAGCTCGTGCTCTTCTCAAAAAGAACAAGATTTTGGTGTTGGATGAAGTTACGGCTAATGTAGACCTTGAAACTGACAAACAGATTCAAAATACTATTGAGAAGATATCCACAAATTGTACTGTTTTTATCATTGCACATCGATTGAATACTGCCAAGAACTGCGATAAAATCATGGTTATGGATCAGACTGGTATTTTGGTATGTAGTTTCGTTTATAACACATTCTATCGTGATTAATTTAAAAAATTATTGTTTATTACCTATTGTGCAGGAATTTGGAGATCGAAAATCGTTTCTGCAAAAAGAAAACGGATATTTTCATCGGATGGTTCAAGAATCTTCGGCCGGTACTCTTAGGAATGGTAGCAGAAATGGTATATTTACATATCAATATTTGAATATATTTTATGTATAAAAAAAACAGTTTTAGCTCTTGCATGTACGCTTTTTGTTCCTTCATGATATCTGGCAATACAATATATTTTTCAGAGTTATCATCAAACGAAGCCAAATGTTCCAATTGGTCTTAACTTGCCCTAATATGATCTGCAATCTTGGAAGCCTATTCTCAAGAATTAATTTTTATATTTACTATCGCACCTATAATTTGATAGTAGTAGTAAACCTTCAACTGCAAGTCATTCAAAGCCCAATCAGATTTGCAACCATAATGTATCCCAGATTTTCAAGACATTTTGTGACACCATTTTTTAGAGGAGTTTCAAAAGGTTTCTAAGAATTTTATGGGATTTTGACGATTTTCAAGTAATTTTCACTAAATACAAAAGAATTTTAGAATTTCTAAATCATTTTGTAGAATTTTAAGGGATTTCCGGATATTTCGTGGAATTTTAAAGAAATTCATACAATATTCAGAGATTTTTTAAAGAATTTTAAAGGATTTTAATGAATTTTGAATGTTGTAAAATTTGGAGGAATTTTAAGATATTTCAACGAATTTTAAGGGATTTGGAAGGTTTTTTGCGAAATTTTGAGAGATTTCAAACAGTTTCTATGTTTTTAAGGAATTTAAAAATTTTTCGTGGAATTTCGAGGAATTTTCAGAGATTTTAACTTATCGTAAAGAAGGTTGACGATTTTCAAATGATTTTAAGAGAATTCAAGGGATTTTTATAATTTCTAAAAGATTTTATGAAATATTAAAGGATTGCATGGTATTTTATGTATGAGATTTCTAATAATTTTAAGTAATTTCAAGATAATTTTCAGATTTTTAAAAAATTTTGAAGAATTTTTTGAGGATTTCTAAGAATTTTTAGATATTTTCAAAAATATTAACGAATTTCAAGAGGTTTGTAAGAATATTTTAAGAGATTTTAACGAATTTTGAAGGATTTCTAATAGTTTTAATAGATTTTAAAGGACGTCATTTCTGGGAAATTTAAGAGGTTTTTCACAAATCCTAAGAGATTTCTAGGAATTTTTATAAGTTATAAAATATTTTACGGGGTTTAAAGAATTTTGAAGTTTGTCAGGTAATTTTATTGAGGAATTTCAAATCATATATGATTTATTTTAAAAGATTTTGAAAAATTTAAAAGGATTTCGAAAGGTGTATAAGAGATTTTTCTAATTTTTAAAAGATTTTGTTGAATTTTTAGGGATTTCATCGAATTTGATAAGATTTCTAAGAATTTTTAAAGAATTTAAATGTTAAGAAATTTCAAGAAGTTCTTAGTGATTTTTAGAGAGTTTTGTGAATTTTAATTTGGATTTTAAGAGATTTACGATTTTAATGGTTTTTGTGAGTATTTAATGGATTTTAAGAGATTTCTGGGAGTTTTAAGAAATCTTAACGAATTTTAAGGGATTTCGAAGGTTTTCGTGAAATTTTTTGGCGCCATTAGTTTGTTTTTCTTCTTTCAACTTCAAGTCATTCAAAAGCCAATCAGGTTTGCAACAACAATGTTTGCGCGATATTCGAGATATTTAGTGACAACACTTTTTTAAGATAGGATTTGCTTCTTGCTTTATTTTATTTTTATTTTATACTTTTATATAAGCTTACATTTGTATTGAGTTCTATATGTGCATTTACATTATTATTATTTTACAGAAAAATACATAATATTTCATTAATCATACTCCGGTATTTAAGTATTTTTATTTCTACCCTGTTACATCACATTTATTTATAATTCCTTTAAATTTTTTCTGCAAAGCTAATTTGTCTATGAAACGGAATTAAACAGTAAAGAATGAAAAAGCAAAAAAAAACTAGCTGTGAATCCGATCTCGGGTGTTCCATTTAACTATATTTAAATTTTTTGTGCTCATTTTTGAGCACTTTGCTTCCTCATTATGATGAAGTTGCAAATGAATTTGCTTCCTCATAGAGGAAGCATTAACGATTTTCTTAAATATTTAAAAATATATATATAATTCTTTTTTCTCGAAAGAAAGAATCTTTTGACCTCATCATTCATAGATTCCTTGCATCGAGACGAATCGATTGACCTGTAGGATTAGTGTTTTTATTTGAACTAATATATGAAAAATTAAAAATTTTTAAAATTGAAAATAATCATAATTTTCTTTAAATTCAATTAAATCCATTAATCACACAGGTCAATCGATTCGTCTGGATGCAAGGAATCTTTCTTTCCTTTACATAAACTTTGAATTTTGATTATTTGAGAAGTTATTGTCGAAAAATCAATTTTTTAAAAAAATTCTAAATGTACATAAAAATTTTAAAATTCAATATTTTGAAAAATCCTTTGGCACGTTTTGAGATATAGGTGGAGCCAATATACCTTACAAATTTCATCAATTGAGGGCCCGGATGCAATAACGTCCTATAAATTTATTTCGCCAAGAAACGTTGGCGAAAATAAATAAATAAAAATAAATAAATAAATAAATAAATAATAAATTTAATTGCGCATCTTTTTTTCCTCATAAAAAAAGTTCTAACTTTTGTCACTTTTGTCACTTTTGTCACTTTTTAAACTTGGCGAAATAAATTTATAGGACGTTATTGCATCCGGGGTCCTCAATTTATCTACAACTGTCTTTAAGTTAATAGGGCGACAAAAAACGGCGACATCCATACACACATACACACATACATCCATACATCCGGACAATTTATTAGAATGTTATATTAGACATTTATCAAATGAGGAAAGTTTAATTAAACCATTTTAAAAATATTGGAAAATGTAACGACTACAAAGCTTCCTCTATGAGGAAGCAAAAACGGTTAAATCTACTGAATCAAAAAAATGTGACATGTCACAGAGATATCCATAATACCTATACACATACTAAAAAATTCATAATCGATCACAACATCAGGAATTGAAAACGTGCGAAAAATAAAACAAGAAATTTTCCGAATCCCTGGCAATCGTTGGTGGAAATCGTTCTGCGAATAAATCCTTATAAATAAGCTAAACAATTTGACGCAATATAGGAAATGCGAGTTGGGGTCGTGCAGTCATGGCAAGGGTGTCACTTGGTTTGCAAAGACGCGAGAACGCATACGTGATGGGGAAGGAGAGGGTGGATTTGTCTAAGGGTAAGGGCGGTTTTGGGGGGTAAGAGTCGAGGGCGGATCGTGCAACGGTTTCCTTCGTTCCTGGATAGAATCGAAGCCGACTGCATGCGGGCCACGTTTTCCTTATTTATCGTTTCCCGATGCTTATGTTTTACTAGGCCGGGCCGTGTCGCGGTACACGATAAGGCTGCCAAGGGTGGAATCACTGAGGGAACCAATAACGTGATGTATTATACATAATGCATGCCTCGTCCGCCCAACTGCGACTACCTGTATACACTCGCTTTATACACGGGACTCGCTTTTCGAGGTGCTCCAGAGAAACAGGGAGAGAGAGAGAGAAAGAGAGACACACAGACAGAGAAAGAGAGTGAACGCTTTAATAATGGATGCCCCGACGCCCGGTGACAAATTTGATTTCGAGACCTCGACAGTCGTAATGAAAACACCGGGCGATGCCATTCCACGCGGAAAAAAAAATAATCAACTGATGCAAAAGGCCTTGGGGGTATGTGACGAAAAAAATGTGATCAGATGATAAAAGCCTTTGTGATCATTGGATTCGGGGGATAAGTGTGGATGAAGATTAATTTACTATGGGAAAAATCGAAGGATATTTAAGAGACTGAAAACTTCCTCAATTGAGTAAAATTTTTTTTACTCAAATATTTGAGTAAAAAAGATTTTACTCAATAGTAAAAACTAGGCATTCTTTTGAACCTAAATTCGGTATTAAAACAGTACGCATTGCAAAACAATACCACTTGTAAACCCTATTGAAAAAAATGACGTCACAAAAAGACGTCTTTAAATGACGTCTTCAAATGACGCCATTTAAAGACGTCATTGACTATGTCATAAATTGGAACATAAAATGACGTCTTTTAAAAACTTTTTGTATCATCGGCAAAATGAAATTACGTCATTTTTTCCAGCAAAATAACGTCATTTCCCTATTGAAAAAAATGACGTTATTTGTATGACGTTATTTGACGTTATTTGACGTTATTTGACGTTATTTGACGTTATTTGTATTTTAAACCTTTGTGAATATTTCAAATGACGTTATTTTGTTGGAAAGAAATGACGTAACTTCATTTTGCCGATGATAAAAACAGTTTAAAAAAGACGTCATTTTATGTTCCAATTTATGACATAGCCAATGACGTCATTTTTTTCAATAGGGAATTGATTCACCAATCTGATAAAAGAGGTACGATTTTCGTACTAAAATAGACCCGAAGTGCGTATCATCTGTCAACATACAAATCTGATAAAACAAATGCTTCAAATGTCAAAGAAATGTTAATCAGGGTTATGCGCAAAATAGGGATTAGCAAAATTCTCTGAATCATTTTAGTTCGTTTTTCGGTATCGTATTGTTCAATCTGAAGTTAGTACAGTATAAAACAAGACGAAAATTGGTATTAAAACAGTCTCTAAAAAAGGATCCCGAATTCAAAAGAATGCCTAGTTTTTACTGTGAACTTCAGGAAATATCAGATAATACTTCAGCAGCTTAGACTATTTTAGTTTCTTTGAAATACATACTTCAGCTTATTCGACTTCAGTTAGGTGACATTTTAGGGTGTCCGAATTGAGATAAACTTCCTCTCCATAAACATCTTAAGAAGAGAAACAAGAAAAAATAAAGATCGCTGCAAGATGGCCGGATAAACAGAGATTGGCTAGACTGGGCTAATATCCGACATAATTAACTTTATCGGCGAGGGGATTTTCCGCACCATTTTGAATCTGCACAAATCCTCAAAGAAACGTAGGATACGGACTCCTTTATCAGCCTAGTTTCTTCTTTTTCTTCACTTCTCTTCTTTTTATTTTCTTTTTCGATATACATGGAAAAAATTTGTCGCTTAAAAAGTTATCGACTTTGTGTAATACTCGTGGATATGTCAGAAAGTCGATTAAATGTTATGAAACTCATTATTCAAGAACATAATAGATAAAATATAATCGTCTGAAATATATACAAAAGTTGAGAAAATTTTAAAACGTAAATTCGAAAGTTTAAGTGACAGTCGCAGAAAATTTAAAACACTACTGTGGGTTTTATCAAACAGATTTTATATTATCTAAGTCAGTTGTCGAAATTTTAAGCGACAGTCGAAGAAAATGTTGAATAGTGTAAAAAGGAAAATATTATTTTCTGCGATATGATCCTGCACTCATAGTTAATTATTTTTCACTTTTACATTACTTATATAATCTAACATGAACTTACTATTACATTTAACACTGTACACTACAGACACGCAATTTTTATAAACACTTCGCAGTACCGAGAATCGAACGCTCGTCATCCTAAATCTAATTCTAATCGCACGCCTTAACCCGCATACCCAACATATCTCGTGGAGACTTTTGTAAAATATTTGGTTCAAATTCTGCATTTGGAGGCAGTACCGACTTTATTCTTTAATTCTGAC
>CAJFCP010026100.1:186666-197898 GCA_904066005.1 Synergus itoensis
AAGGGTTAATATTTCTCACTATTTTGGAACACCTCAATAATAATATTAGACAACAAAAAAATTGTTTTTGTACGACTGGCATAGTACTACTCCGTTCGTGGAGCCAAAGTTTTGCCAGTACTAGCGAATTACCGATTATCTGTACTGGCAAACTGTACTGGGCCAGTACTGCCCCGATGGTGAACTCCGGCGGAGTACAGAAATTTCTACCTGGGAGCATTCATGAAAAGCCCAGCTTTTAGAGGGGGTAGGATAAAGATATCAACTCAATTTTATTCAGGAGAGTATTGGAAAAAAGATTTTATATTTTTTTCGACCTCATTAATCTTTCTGAATTTTTTAATAATACGTGTCTCTTTAGTATAATAAAGCTTTTTTCACTTTAATAAAGAAAACATACCATATGTCACTTCCATTACGTTACTTTAAACAAACTTTGCAGTGACGGAATGAGACCTTTTTTCTTTCTTTCTCCAGATCTCGGGGCATTTCTTTTCTCTCTCAACGAGGCCAGGACACGACTATTTCATTTTTGATGCCATAAAAGGCCGTTTTATCGTCGCGTTTAAGGGTTATTGTACAATAAAAGTGGCATTATTATCAGTTAGCCCAGTACGCTGGATCCTGAGGAGGAGGATAGTAGAGTAGGGTGGATGAGAGGTGAAGCAGAGGGTGGGAATGGAGGCTGAGGTCGTGAGAAGCACGACTGGCTTTATGACTCGTAAAAGCCTGAGACATCTCGCTTCTCTCGCACGTGACACGCGTCCTTCTTCGAAATCGCTGTTTGGCTACCTTATGCATCTCTGCATCATGTTGACACACTAATGTGGACTTTTATTTTCGAATATGACCATCCATTCAAGATTCGTTTGTATCTAGTTACCAACCTCATGTGTGGTACAAAAATTCCCGAATCCAGGACAACCTGCTGGAAACAGGAGATAAAAAGGTGTCTAAACAAAATTCCCTCCCTGGTCCAATCGATAATTTGTTATATTCCTATCTTTAAAAAGTGGTGTCACGAAATGTCTCGAAAATCTCGCATATTGTTGTAAACATGATTGGCTTTGATTGATGATTGAAAACCTTCCAAATCCTTGTAAATTCTACAAAATCTTTTAAAAATCATAAAAACTCTTTTGAAATCCCTCAATAAAATTCCCTGACAAGTTTTAAAATCCATTAAATCTCATAAAATATTTTCAGTCATAAAAATCCCTTGAAATCCGATTGAAATTTGATCAATGTCATAAAAATTTAAAATTTTCAGAAACTTCTTAAAATTCTTTAAAATTCTACGATAATTTAAAATCCCTTTACATATATCTTTTAAAATCCATTAAAAGTATTAGAGATCTCGTCAAATTCTATGAAATCCTTAAAAATAACATAAAATCTTTTAAAAATCAGAAAAATCTCTTGATATCCTTTAAAATTATTAGAAATCTCATAAAAAATAAAATCCTTACAGAAACGATAACGTCACTTAAAAATCACTAAAATTTCTTGAATTCTCTTAAAATTTCTGGAAATTATATGATAAAATTTAAAATAGCTTAAAATCCTTTATGATTATCAAAAACTTTTCGAAATTTCGAAAAATTTTCACGAAAACCTTCGAAATCGCTTAAAATTCGTTAAAATCTTTTAAAATTTCCAGAAAATTCTTGAAAATCTTTCAAATTCTATGAGATCAATTAAACTCCCTTTTATATCCTTTAAAATTCATTAAAAGTATTAGAAATCTCATCAAAGTCCATGAAATCTCATCAAATTCCATGAAATCCTTAACAATTCTACAAAATATTTTAAAAATTAGAAAAATCTATTGAAATCTTTTAAAATTATTTGAAGTCTCATCAAAATCCTTCAAATCCATAAAAGTTCTACAATATCTTTTAAAAATCGACAAATTTCTTGAAGGCTTTTAAAAAAAGTGTACAGCGTTTGAAGTCCTTTTAAATTCTACTAAATCTTTTAAAAATCGTAAAAATCTTTTGAAATTTCTTAAAATTCCTTCGAATTCCAGGATAACATTTAAAATTCCTTAAAATTCCACAAAATTTCAAAATATTTAGAATCTAATAAAATCCCTTGGAATTCTTAAAAGTCTCTTAAAATTGCATGAATTCCTTCAAAATTTCATGAAATATCCCAAAATCCCTTAAAATTCTACGAAATCTTTTAAAAATCCTAAAAATCTTTCGAATTTCGTAAAAATCACTTAAAAATCGTCCAATTCCTTTCAGATTCTTAAAAACAGAAGAGGGACTTTCTCAACGATTACTGAAAACATTTACGAGTCGAAAAACTCTTTTTCTCCCATGATTTCAGTTATTTTTTAATTTTTGTTCCTACGAAGCGGGACTAAAATTATACTTTTTACTTCCTAAGGAAGGAAAAATTACTCTTTTATTTCCTGGGGAGTCAAAAAAGAAATTCTGCCCCACTTCGCAGGCATGAAAAAGGGCTGAAATCTTGCATGTGTAATAAAAAATAGATTAATAGATACAGGTAAGTGCACCTGTCGGGCAAGTGCGGCCAGAATTTGGTTGATATCTTCTCGCGTGTAGCAAAACCGGAAGTGAAGAGAGGGTCAGAAGTGCCGTGCACGGCCTATCCGCATTGGCGGAAGCACTGTTTGAGATCCGAATGCGCGATACGTCGTGATAACGTTCATGTACCAAGTACAAGAGTGCGAGTAGCGCGAGCAAACTTCCTTCCAGATTGTACAGGAAGCTCATTGTAAATCTCTGTAGTCAGCCAGCTCGGAGTAAGGAAAGTCGTGTCTACTCTCCAAGTCTATACTCCCAACGATAACACGCCTCACGCTCTCAAATATTGAGATTAGCCTCAATTTTCTCACAAGAGGCGCTTCTCTCAAATTCTGACAAGAAATTATTTCAATTAAAGAATTCTTTTCCTGAATTAATTTTGTATTCTTTTAAACTACACTTCAAAAACTATTTTTTACGGTCAAATGTAAAAAGTAGATTTTCTATAGAAAAGTTAAAAAAAATTGTAGATAATTTTGGAGAAGAGGTTTGAAAAAGGTTTGAAAATGAAGTTTGGAAGAGGGTTTTTTGGAAAAAGGTTTGGAAAAGGATTTTGGAAAAAGGTTTGGAAAAGGATTTTTGAAAAAGGAATTGGATTTTTTTTTATAAAAGAGTTCGGGAAAAGGGGTTTGGAAATGTAGTTTGGAAAAGTAGTTTGGTAAAGGGGATTTGGAAAAAGAGAATTTTGAAAAAATATTTAGAAAAGGATTTTTGAAAAAAGGATTGGAAATTTGTTTTATAAAATAGTTCGGCAAAGGGAGTTTCATGGAAAAGTGATCTGGCAAGAGTTGTTGGAAAAGAAGTTTGGAAAAAAGTTCGAGAAATTGAATATGGCAAAGTGGTTGAGAACAAGGCGTTGAAAATGATAGTTTTGGAAAAGAGGTTTGAAAAAGGTTTGAAAACGGAGTTTGTAAGACGGTTTTTTAAAAAAGGGATTGGAAATTTTTTTATAATAGAGTTCGGGAAAAGGGGTTTGAAAATGTAGTTTGGAAAGAGGAATTTGAAAAAGAGGGATTGAAATAGAGGTTTGGAAAAGAATTTTTGAAAAAGGGATTGGAAAATTTTGTTTAAAAATAGCTCGCCAAAGGGAGTTTGGAAAAGTAATTTGGCAAAAGTCGTTGGAAAAGAAGTTTGGGAAAGGATTTTTCAAAAAAGGAAAAAGATATTTTTTCATAAAAGAATTCGGCAATGGGGGGTTTAAAAAAATATTTTGGAAAAGGGGCAAAAGTCGTTGGAAAAGAAGTTTGGAAAAGGATTCGGGAAATGAATTATGGCAAAGTGGTTGGAAAATGTAGTTGAGAAAAGTAGATTGGAAAAGGGGGGTTGGAAAAATGGTTTGGAAAAGGATTTTTAAAAAACGGATTTGACATTTTTTCAATAAAATATTTCGGCAAAGGAAGTTTGGAAATGTAGTTTGGAAAAGTAGTTTGGAAAAAATGAAAGAAAATAATGTTTTAGAAAAAGTTTTTTAGAAAATAGTTCCGCAAAGGAAGTTTGGAAGAATAATTTAACAAAATTCGTTGGAAATAAAGTTTGGAAAAGGTTTCGAAAAAAGGAGTTTAGAAAAAGGTTTTAAAAAATGAGTTGGAAAAGGGGATTCGAAAAGGAAAGTTGAAACAATGGTCTAAAAAAAGACACTCATTATTCAAAAGTGTAAACAATTTTTTGAAAAAAAGTGGAAAAACTGGTTTAGAAAATGAGTCAAAGAAAGGGTTTGAAAAAAAGGTTTAAAAAAGAGTGTACCGTTAGACCTTAAATCTCAATTCTTAACTCTCATTTAAATTCCCTAGAAAGAAATATTGAAAAACACGTAAATATTTCAATAAAAAATTCATCTACCGAAAAAAGCGTTAACAATGGAGAATTCAGGACACAAAAGCCGTTATCTCGAAAGGACATAGTCGGACATCTTTCGGCTGAAGAAGAAAGCTCCTCGCCCTTGATAATGCACAGGGTGCCGGGTTACCATCACTTTATTTTGAGCAGCTTGCCCATGCCGAAGCAATTTATGAGATAGCTTCGTTAATACGTAATGAATATTAATTATTTGCCGACGACGAGAACGAAGAACGAAGAACGCGCGTGTTGCGCGCGCTTTCACTGTATTGTAATTTGTAATCCACTGGCGTATAAAAATATTGCCGGCGTCTGGCCAGTGCGTGTGTTTTGCATATTAGTACGAGGTATTACACGTTAGCGTCATTGAGATAATGTCAGACAAGTTGTACCTTGAGTAGAGTAAAGGGAATAAAAAAAAGGGAGAAGAAATCGAATGGTGAAAAAGTATTAGTTCGATTAAATGCGGCACGCACTTTTTTGGAAAGAGAAAGATTTACCACTCTGTCAAGTCTACGATCTTCATTAGCAAATTGCCCAAGCTTTTTGTCATGAAGATTTAATTACCTCCGCGCCACTTTCACTCCCTTAATGTGAATTTAAAGTGGTCTTTTCGCAAAGTTTTTTGATAAGGGCTTGAATTAATTATTACTTGTCTTGAAACTATTAGACATATTACTAGGAAATACTACTGGATATCGATTTTGATTAACTTTAATCTTCTCTCTTTTTTTTTTTTATTAATTGCGAACGGTCAGTTTCAGTCGCACTTTTCACTGTACCTCCCGTGGAATATCGCAATCACGTTCAAATGATAAATACGCGTATAATGAGATCGTTATCATTGCCGCGGTTTACGATACGCCGGCGGTTTATCGTCGGAGGAGAGTAAAACGAGTCAGCCATTTCTCATGAAGGAGCACACCAAACACGTGTGTATTGCTTGCTAAAGCGAAGAGTACGTGTGCATTACATACGCAGTGAGGACATCCCGGCGTTAATGCAACGGCTTTTCAAACATCTCTGAAACTTTTTTGAAAAACAGCCCTTATCCTTTATATCGGACCACGACCAGCCCCTTAATCACCAGACAAGTTTATCGCGATCGGGCCTCCTTGGTATACCACCTAATAGTCGGTGAATCAATGTTGAGCGTTAAGAAACTTTAAGACTGCTACGATTTCCAATTATGATCTGGATGAGAATGATCGATTCAAACTATTTGTGAGACGAAACATTTTCATTTGAGGAACTTTCAACGCCTTGTCGATTTAAAATTTTATGTTTTCTTTTCTTTTTTATAATTTATAATCAGTACCTTCTTATTTTTAATGAGAAACAAACTGAGATGCCTTTCATGAGTTATCTGTTATTAAGATTAATATATTAATATATTAAGAGCGTCTGATAATTTAATGAAAGGACTGAGTTTCAATTTTTCAAAGTTGATTGTACTCTTTGGCAACGCCCATTTATTCACCACGCCTACTTTTATCCTTGAGAGTACCACTCGGCCACGCCCTCTTTCCTTGGTCACGCCCATTTTCTTTGGCCGCACCAGTTGGTATAAATAACTTTTAAGTTTTTTTTTTTTAAATAACATTGCATAAAAGTTTTCTTTAGTTGTAACTCGTCGGTTTCCAATAAAGTCCTCTGGTCTCTCTGGATATAAATGGCCGCTGCTTTTATGAACAGCTGATACAAATTAATACATCCGGAATTAAGTTCTAATGATCAGAAATTCCGGATGGTTTTCGTATTAAATAACAAATTGTAAATTTCAATTGGTAAAAGGTGAAAGGTGCTGGAGGGACGAAAGGAAAGTTTGAAGGAGCAACAGACGGCGGATGGTCAAAAACAAAGAGGTTGGGAAACGCCTTCTACACCCTGAGACGCCTCCTGTCCATCAAACCATCATCCTCATTTCTGTTTCCCATAGCGACTTTTTTTCTTTTCTCCTTCAGATAATTATCGACTTAAGCGCTCTCGACTCTTCCCTTTCCACTCTCCAGGACAAAAAGGGCTTCTCTGATTTACAAGAAAAAGAAAAGAAAAGGAATGGGATTTTTTCTGATTATACTCTTTTTCTGTTTCTAGAAATTAGTGATCAAGCGTTTTTTAAATCAGAATCCGAGTAGAAGTATAGATTCTCTCTTCACGGAGAAAAAAATTCCATTAAACTTACTGAAAAGTCTGTAACCGTTACAGATTTCCTATGCTAATATAGTGACAGCATAAAATTTCAGTACTCATTACATAAAATTTATGTAAATAGAATCTGTAACTGTTACAGGATTTAGTTGTAACACTAACATGAAACATCCGTAAGCATTACTGACAAATATATGTAACAATTACCGACAAACACCTGTAAGTATTACAGAATAGTATCTATAACGATTACAGAAAATTATCTGTGACGATTACAGAAAAATACCTGCAATGATTACTCTGTTGTATGTATAAAATATTAAATACGTATTAATCCATATTCTCTAAATCGAAATTAGTATAAGAAGCTACTAGTGAATTAGTGCGAAGTTGCTAATTAATTGATTTGGTAAGAATTTTTACTAATGCTTAGTAGAAAAATATTAATTCATAAAATCATTACTATAATGCAATCGGCAAGAAGAAATTCCTTACCATTTGAATCGTAGTAAAAATACTGTGAATTCGTAGTTTTCTACTAAAAATTAGTTGAAATGTATTTAAAAACAACCTCGCACTCTTTCATTTGCAACTTCTTATATTTATTTCGATTTAGAGAATAGGATCTTCTGCAAAATTTTTGATAAAATTTGAAATGTATATAAATAAGTAAACTTCTCTAATAGACGCGGAACTTGCAAGCATGTGGATGTTTTTTGAGGTTAACACTTACAAATATACACTGACATTTAATAGCACTTTAAAAACACAATTTTCTTATTAATAATAACAACACATCTAACATCTTGCGATTTAAATTAATTATACAAGTTTTAATATTATATAAAATCAGAGAGATAAAACTATACATTTTCGCTTCGTTTGGTGCGACGCGGACGTTCGGCATTTTTGTTTCTGTTTGTTTCCGGACGTGTGCGAATGGGAAGGGGGTATAGTATGCACAACTGACAGAGTCTGTAACCTTTACAGGTTTTTTATGTAAGAATTACAAAATACCATTACCATCAAATGCGTGTATAATCAACCTATATAATCTGTAAATATTACAGATATTTCTTGTTACGTTTACAGAGGATGCTTACAAAAATTTTAAGTAAACCTGACATATTGGGAAGTAATATTAACTCAAAAAATCTGTCATTTCTGTATTATCTTCTGTAACAAAAACGTAAATTCTTTAAAATAGAATCTCCAGTACATTTAAAGGATACTTTTTTCTCCGTGTTGATGCTCCATAGTGCTTAATAAATCCTAGTTTGGTTCTCTTTAGGCCTCGACATCCTCGTTTAGTTCTCTTAGGTTCTATTTAGTACTCTTTTGATCCCTTTTGTTCTCTTTGCAATTTTCGTAGGATTTTCTAAGTCCTCATTTAGGTCTCTAAGGTCCTACTGAGTCTTCTTTTAATCCTCTTTAGCCTAATTGAATTTTTGTAAAATTTTCTAAGTCCCCATTCAAACCTCCACTTTCTCTCTGTGTTAGTCTCATAATGTAAAATTATTAATGACAATTAATAGTTATAATTATTCACTATTTTTTAATATTTAATAATGTCATAGAGATTGATTATCTATTATACATTCTAACAAATTATATAAAAATCAATGGATATTAATTTCTTACGCTATTCAAAAACTAACAGGAGATCGTTACTTAAAAATCTTATACAAAAATAGTTCATGCTGGTAGTTCTCTAATTTTATATTAATTATAATCCAGATATTGAAGTACACTAAGAAAACTGTTTGGTTCGGACAACAAAACGTTTGGTTGCTATAGAAGCAACAAAAATTTTTGGTTGTACCAACCAAATCTTGGTTCTTTCAACAAACCAAACAATTTTTGGTTGCAACAAAAATTTTTGGTAGTGCCAACAACAGGTTTGTTGAAAGAACCAAGATTTGGTTGGTACAACCAAAAATTTTTGTTGCTTCTATAGCAACCAAACGTTTTGTTATCCGAACCAAACATTTTTTTCAGTGTACTAATATTTTTATTCAAGCTCTTTTTCGTTGATTAGTAATCCAATGTACACAGTGTTATCTATGTTCATGTACATACAAACTAACGTAAGATTTTGAATCGGAACAGCGATTGCATTTTCAACGACTTCACATTGTTGTAAAAATGACGCAAGCGCATTAGAATATATATCGAATTTAATGGAGGTCCTAAGAGGCTGTAACGAGGCTTTCACTAAATCCTCTTTCAGTCCTCAAAACATGTAAAAGTGGAAATTTGCGCATATTTTGAGGACTTAATTAGGACTTAGAATATATTGCAATAAATCCTCTTTTGATCCTGCTAAGTTCTCGAATTTAGAGAATTTGGAGACCTATATTTCGACTCGGGAAGCCTCAAATTTTAAAAAAAGTTTGGGGAAAACACTTCTTTGACGTTCTTTTGATAACAGTTCTTAATAAAAGTTTGGAAGCAGAAACTATCCTTTTTGCCTTTTAAAAACGAACTTTCCCTCTAGACAATTATCTGCTCCTTCATACATTCTCGAAAGGTAACAATTAATTCGACAAAATGATAGTCTGTTCGAGTCTACAATAAGGGTACAAGTTTCGGTCCCAGTGCTTCGTCATTGTTATTATCCTTATTAAATGCTAGAGATTCCGAACAATCAAGTCAAATGATTTTGGGAGGCGCAGCTGCAAACTGAAAATTAAACACACTGCATTGAGGAATGAGGATGATGCCGTTTCAGCCGATGAACGTGTGCTGCAACAAAAGCTGCTCGTGCCAGACTTCGTTCTCGTTCTAATAGATAGGTGTGGAAATGACTTGTGGGTTTGGCTGGCATAGTAGCAAAATGGCAGGAAATTAGTGCTTTCGAAAACGATCCTTTAAATCACGCGGTCTTCCTCTACATATATGAAGACTCATACGACTCTGAATCTTTCTCTTTCGCTGTTCCCGGGATGGGGATGAGTTTTTAATTTCCCCTCTGAGAACTCCCGAGGACGAAGGAGAATATATCGTTGAATCTGTAAATGGTTCTATGCAACCCAGGAAAAATGATGGTAAATCATCGGAAAAGAAATGAGAGAGGAAGAAAAACTGATCTGAAATACAACTGATGTTAAAATATAAATAAATGGAAAAAAGTACACAAACAATTAGCCCCCAAGAAACTTCCAACTTATCAAAATACGATTTTTACTAAATTTAATACGAACCTTAAAGCGTCGAACTTTTGTAGACCATTTTTTAACAATAAACGTTTAAAGTTACGAAGGCACTCAACTAGTGGGACTCCCTACTGTTAGGTTCAAAATCGCAGAATGGAGCGAAGAGAATGAGTTTTTTTTATTTGATTTTTTGTATTTTGTTTTTTTAAAGGTAGGAGGGACGAAGATTTTTTCCTAGCGTTGGATCTTATACCCGGGTTCATTCCAGCACGGGGTCCGGAATAATTTATAGGGCGACCATATCTGCATCGTAATTGATAATATCCAGCGGTGAGCCGCTCGCTTCCTCAGAGACTGTCACGTGTCTCAGGTTTTACGCGTTTCGGCAGGAAAAAAACTAAAGTCTTTTCTTGGTAGAAAGTTTCTGGAAAATATTAAATTAAGTCGCCTGACACAAGCGAAAAAAGTCGAGGAATTATGAATATCGAGTTGGACTTTTGTACAAAAGTAAACTAGCTGTTTAATAAATTGATTAAATGAAATAATAGTGCCCGGTTGGGCATGTGAAATGTTTAAAGGCTTCTTTTTCGATCACCGAAGTTAAGCAACGCTGTACTCGGTTCTACTCGGATGGGAGCCGTTGCATAGAACAATTATAATTGTTAATAATTCATAGATATTCGACTAAGGATCATTCTCACAATAATTGAAAGCATTTTTAGCGAAAAAAAATTTTTTTCAACCAAAATTACAATATTTAGCTAATTGTTATTTTAATTTGTTTATAATTACGTGCAATATCTCGATTTTCTCCAACTTTAATTGTAAATAAATATGCGATAACAATAAATAATAACAATTACTTATTGTTAATTTTTCATAGAAATAGTGACTACAAATCAACCTCACAAAAATGTAAAGCAGTTTTAGTACAAAAAAAATATTTTCCAGGCCAAAATGCCGAAAAGTTTTATATTTATTTATTTCATTTGTTTAAAAAACCAACAATTTTTGTATTTTTACAAAAACAATTGAACATATATTATTTTTAAGAATATCTGCATCAATTTAGATGATAAAAGGAAAATTGCAATTGAAAAAACCACAAATTCCAAATTTTTGCAGAAAATTGTTTATAACAATTCTAATTGTTAATAATTTATAGATATTATGACTAAGGATCATTCTCACAATAATTTAAAACATTTTTATCGAAGAACAACAATTTTTCAACCAAAATTACAATATTTAGCTAATTGTTATTTTAATTTGTTTATAATAATTAAAACTTATAATAATCAAATTATTTGTATTCTGGGTGTACTCTTGCGTTGATTCAAGACGATTTTCATCATATACAAAATATTGTTGAAATGCACTGGGAAAAATGTTTGGTTCGGACAACAAAACGTTTGGTTGCTATAGAAGCAACAAAAATTTTTGGTTGTGCCAACCAAATCTTGATTCTTTCAACAAACCTGTTGTTGACACAACCAAAAATTTTTGTTGCTTCTGTAGCAACCAAACGTTTTGTT
>CAJFCP010026100.1:202898-214746 GCA_904066005.1 Synergus itoensis
AATTGAGGAGTTACATGCAATAATTATTGCATGTAACTCCTCAATTAACCGGTTAACCGGTTATAGAATTTTAGGGATCGGTTAAGTTGACCCCTAAGAGCCTTTAAATTTTTTTTTTCGAATTTCAATTTTTAAAACACATATATTTAAATCGGAAATTTTCTTGCGTATCTTTTATTCCTCATTATAAAAAAAAATTTTTTAAAGCTCTCAGGGGCCAACTAAATCGAGTGCTAAGATTCTATAAATTCATTATGGAAAAATAGGTGTGGCAAAGGGGTTTCGAGAAGGAGGTATAAAAACATGAATGAACAAAGAGTTTGTAAAAGAATATTGGAAAAGAGGGTGGAATAAGTTGTCTGGAAAAGTGGTTTGAAAAAGGAAGGTTGGAAAATCAGGGTGACAAATAGATGGGGAAATTTAGAAAAGGGCTTTGAAAAACGAAATTAGAAAAAGGGATGAGACACTGAAAAAAATTTTGTTTATGTTATAGCTCGTTTTTGTTAAACCTTAATTTAAGTCCGATTTTAGACTTAACGCTAGATTTAAGCCCATCTTAGTCTTAAAACAAGACTGACTTATTTTGATACTAAAACGGTCTTGTCTTCACAGAAAAAACAGGGACTGAAAGTGTTTAAAGTTTAATATACAGTTTAATATACAGTTTAAGTCAGTTTTTAGGCTGAATTTAAGTTTAAGTCAGTTTTTAGTTTTGTTTTAAGACTAAGAAATCTTAAAACAAGACTAAAAACTGACTTAAACTTAAATTCAGCCTAAAAACCGACTTAAATTGTAAACACTTTCAGTCCTTGTTTTTTCTGTGTTAAGACTAAAACGATCTTGTTTTAAGACTAAAACAATCTTGTTTTAAGATTAAGATGGGCTTAAATCCAGAGTTAATTTTTAAATCGGTCTTAAATTAAGGTTTAACAAAAACAAGCTTTAACATAAAATAGACTTTTTTCTGTGAAAAAGAGGTTTGGAAGGGGTTTGAAAAAATTTCGAAAAGGGACCTGGAAATGGAGGTACAACAAGAGGTTTGGAAAAAATGTGGAGAATGAAATGTTTGGAAAAGTATTTTGAACAAAGAAGGTTCGAATGGAAGTTTATCAAAAGGAGGTAGAAAAGTTTATTTTGAAAACGAGGTTCAATAAACAGGTTAAAAAAGGGGATGAAAAAGGTTGTGGGATAAAGAATTGGAAAACTGAGGTTTGCAAAAAGAATGTTAGAAAAGGAGGTTGCAAAGATGCTGGGAAAAGTGGGTGGAGAAAAATTTTGAAAAAGGAGTTAGAAAAGACAGTGGGAAAAGATGTTTGAAAAAAAAGATTCCAACAGGAAATTGGAAAAATGAGCTTGGGATAAGAGTTTTCCAAAAATAGGTGGAAAAGTGGATTTGGAAAAGGACATTCAATGGTAGGGTTGAAAGAATATGGTGGAAAAAACGATTTGGAAACGATCTTGAAAAATGAGTTATACAAAAGGAGATGGGAAAAGATGTTTGGAAAATTAGTTTGAAGAGAAAGAAAACTGATTTACCTTCGCTTTGATCTAATATTATATCATTAATTATATCCCTGAATGCAGATTTATCAGTTACTTATTCTTCATTAAGAATAGTTAAATTAAGATAAATCATACCTTCATTTATAATTTGTTAATCCATCTTTAAATAATGAGACGTATATTGAGTATCACATGCATATGGGCCATTCCACAAAAAAGTGTCAACTCTTTGAAACAGGCTCTTTTCTCATAAATAAACATTTTTTTTTAATTTTAAGTATACTAAGTAACGGATTAAAACTGATTCTTTGCAGACACCTAATTTAATTTTAAATAAAAATAAACGGTTTTCAACAATTCCCTCCTAAATGCCCGAAACGTCAGTCCCTAGGCGTGAAGCTGACGTCAGATTACAATATTTGAATACCTATATTTTAAAAACCATTGAGTCAATAACAAATTAACTTCAATAAGACTACTCATGATTAGACATATTATAATATTAACAACTTTTCATCTTTAAAAAAAAAAATCAATGTTTTATTCCAAGTCAACATGGTGAAGCCAACTTTACCCGTCAGTCCCTAGCCGCTCAAGAATTTTGAATTTACGTGCTGAAATTAATGAGTGAGTGAACGGTAACTTTTTTTTTTCTAAAGTTGGTCATGTACTTATCCGCAGGAACCAATCACTTTTTATCCGTCATTTTGTAAAACAGTGCTATCGTGACAGATGTAGCGAGTGGATGCGTTTTGCCAGTCACTTAAGTCAGTCCCTAGGTAAGTAATTTTATTAATAATTAACATTTTTTTTGTTTTTTATTATTATTAATTATTGATAGTTTGATAGTCTCGTTCAATAGATAACGTCAGAATAGTGATTATTTCATTTCAAGCAGCGTATTGTTTAATTTAGTACCTAAATCGTCAGTCCCTAGCTCGTCAGTCCCTAGATATGAATGCAACTAGGGACTGACGTTTATTTCATTTTTACTTTTAACTTATACTAAAAACGTAAACAAAAGTTTGTTTGTTATACAAACATGAATTTAAGTGGTTTTTTTTTTATTTCAGACGACATGGCGCCTAAAAATAAGTCGAATGCGGCCGAAAAAAAGATAGCTTTGAAAAAGTCAATATCTGCTAAGGCACGACTGGAGAAAATTAAAATTAAATATTTAATATATTATTTAACATTATTAAATAATTAATATATTATTAAAAATTAAAATTAAATATGCTATTGACGTTTATGAAAAGTGAGAATTTTTTTTTACTACCTATTAAATACGGTTATTACTTATAACATAAAACACAATGGTAAGACCAAGCTTAGATGTAAAGCTTAAAGCTTCGTGAAAATTTGATTAAAATAAATAAATTTAAATTTTATTGTTTATCTTAAGATTAATATGTTCTTATTTTAACATACGTAACAAATAAACATAATGAAATATGTTTAAATGCTTGTTTTATTACTATAGTTAAGGGCATGTGATACTTTTTGATCGAATTTAGCAAGATGAGACTTTTTTTTAATTTTGCAATATATAAAGAGTCAATAACGGTCCGTTTTAATGTTCTCTTCCGTTTTCCAAAGTTTCAGGGCAAAATATTCATTTTTGTGGCTGAAAAGTTGGGTAATTTGATCACTCATAAAGCATAGAGCACCTAACCTCAAAGTGACAAATGCATTACGAATTTTAGCAAATTTAAACTTTTTTTCACTATACAAGATAAAAAGAGTCAATAACGGTCCGTTTTAATGTTCTTTTCCGTTTTCCAAAGTTTCAGGGCAAAATATTTATTTTTGTGGGAGAAAAGTTGGGTAATTTGAAAACCATAATTTTCAAAAGTTTCACATGCCCTTAAAGTTTATCATCAGTCCTTAGCCGTACTCGTCAGTCCCTAGATGCCATAATTTACAAAACCTTAAATTTCTCATAAAATACTAAATTAACTGACTGGCCCTTTTAGTTATGGTGTAATACATTAGTCACTCACCATATACACCATATAGGAACCTAGTAGGACCTAAAAAATGATGGTTGCAAATTTTACCCAAAAGTTGACACTTTTTTGTGGAATGGCCCATATAAGAGGTTCAAATTGAAGCGAATAAGAGAATATAAATCATTTCTATTATTCTCGGCTTCTAGCATGCTTTACGATTTAACGTCGAGTCCAATTCGTGTTTCGATTTCAAACGCATCTGGAAACTTACGACTTTCCTTTCCTTCGTGGAGAACGTTCCGCGTGGATTCCCCATTCTCAGGTTGAGAGGGTGAACCGGGGGATTGGTTTCTTTTCGATTCGAAGCCGCGTATGATCAGGTGGTAGGCGGCGGGGGATCAAAGATCTTGCGAGCAAAGGCGCTCACGAAAGAGAGAAAAGAAGAAAAATCAAGAATATTATACCAGATTTGAGAGCGAGAGGAAGAAAGGCGAAAAGGCGAATAGGAGAAAAAGAGAGAAAGAGAGGAGCCAGAGGGTGAGGCGACAGCCCGTGACCAATCTGACACTAAATCAACTGACGTGAGCTTACTGCTCAGCTTGGTATTGGTTCCAACAATAATATTGCATTATACATTATACCATATACAAAATGCTCAAATGTATTCAATAATTTATTAGTTATTGCATTCATCCTACAGGCTTTGAAAAATTTTCGTTTTTTAACTCGATCGCTGATGTATCATTTTCTGTCTTAGTAATATTTTCAAGAATTTTTCATTTGAAAACTTGTCGACTTCAGAATTTTAGATGTAGAATTTTATAGATGTAGATAAATCCTAATTAACATTCGATTAAACTACTTGATTGAGAAACGAGAAGCTTTTCTGAATGAAAACAAGAAATGATATCTCATCTTAGAAAGAAGTCATCGACTCGAGTGTCGATATCTCACGGATTCGTTGACCTGAAGATTTGCCAACAGGAATATATATGAACACACATGAGCGTAGCATCGACTAAAAAATGGAGTCTGATTCCGAAGCAATTTAAAATGTAAATACGGCCTCTCTCGACCCGTATCTCGTCGTGGATATCTGTGTACCCTCTATATGTTTATATCCCTACACCCAAGTATATTATATTCTTGTAAGGAATGTGTGTATGTGTGGGTCCGTTATTACCATGGATGGTGATGATTATTATCGAGAATAGGACCCCGGGCGTTGGGCATAATGCGTGAGATATTGCTGTCTAACGAAGTATTTAGCATTGACAATAATATTAAATTACAACTCGCTTCGGTCATCGGGCCAATTGGATCTTACTATTATCCTTAACGAATCAACTAAGAGCGCATTTAAAAAAAAAATATATATATAAATAAATAAAATAACTTGAAAGAAATTAAGGTACGAGGTGTTAATAAAATGTCTTTGGAAATTAATGCATTTTTTAGATTTACTATAGCAAACCAACACGCACGATTATTTGTTTTACTTCTTACAACTTCAAGTCATTCAAAAGCCAATCACCCTCTTGATCTGATGAACCAGCGGAATTTCGTTGTTCAAATTTTAGAGAGCAGGTCTGAAACGACAATGTATGCGAGATTTTAGAGACAATTCGTTTATCACCTTTCTAGAGAGGAATTTTAGAAGGATTTTTTATGATTTTTAAAAGATTTCACACACGGAGAAAACTGGATAGTCAAACTGATCATCTGGAGGGTCAAATTTAGGACAGCCTTCTAAGATAGTCAACCTGAATATCTGGGATAGTAAAGTCGATTATCCCTATATTTAAATTGTATATCCAGATATTCTGATTAACTGTCTTAGAAGGCTGTCCTATAGTTTACACTTATAGTAAGTTTTACTATTTCAAATGGCAATTTTTGCTAAGAAAATTGCAAACCCTGCTTTTTCATTGTAAGAGTTACAATTTGAAATAGTAAAACTTACTAAATTCCAGGAAAAATATGTTCAGAGCGCAAGTTGACTATTTTAAATGGTAAATTTAGTTATTTTCTTTTTTCCGTGTGACTATCCAGTTTTCTCCGTGCAGCATTTTAAGGAATTCCAGGATATTTCGCGGCATTTTAAAGGAGTTAATAACATTTTTGAAGATTTTTAAGAACTCTAGGGAATTTTCAGGGATTTTAAATGTTTTGAAATTTTGAGGAATAATATTAATAGGATTCTAAAAATTTTAAAAGATTCCAACGAATTTTAAGCGATTTCGAATGTTTTCGTGAAATTTCGAGAAATTTTAAGAGAACTCATAAGATTTGATTTTTCATGAGATTTCTAATAATTTTAAGGAATTTCAAGAGACTTTTTTGAATTTTAAAAGCTTTTATTGAATTTTTTAGAATTTCATGAAATTTGATGCGATTTCTAATACGTTTAATGGATTTTAAAGGATATAAAAAGGATTTTAATTCTTATCATATAACTTTAAAGAATTTCAAGAAATTTCTTGGACTTTTAAAAAATTTTCATGAATTTTAAGCGTTTTCGAAGGTTTGTGTAAAATTCTATGAGATTTAAAAAAGTTTCTGGATTTTTAAGGGATTTAAAATCTTGTAGTGGAATTTCGATGAATTTAAAAATTTCAAAAGGTTTTTGTGAATTTTAAAGGATTTGAAATGTTGTCATGGAATTTCCAGGAATTTTAAGAGAATTCAAGAGACTTTATTGATTTCTAAAAGACTTTATATAAAGTCAGGCATATGCTGGTATTTTTAAAGATTTTATGAAATTTTATGAGATCTCTAATAATTTTAAGGGATTTCAAGAGATTTTTCTGATTTTTAAAAGATTTTATGGAATTTTTAAGGATTTCTCGGAATTTTACGAGGTTTATAATACTTTTAATGGATTTTAAAAGATATAAATGGATTTTAAATATTATCGCAGAATTTTAAAGAAAGTTTCTGTAAATTTTAAGGTTTTCACGACTTTGAAGAGATTTCAAGAAATTTTATTGAGGGATTTCAAAAGATTTTTATGACTTTTGAAAGATTTTGTAGAATTTACAACGATCTCGAAGGTTTTCGTAAAATTTTAAGGGTTTTCAAGAAATGTTTCTAATTTTTGAAAGGTTTTGTAAAATGTTTAAGGATTTCATTGAATTTGATGAAATTTCTAATGATTTTAACAGATTTTAAATGTTAAGAAATTTCAAGAGATTTTTAGGAATTTTTAGAGATTTTGATAAATTTTAACATGGATTTTAAGAGATTAATGATTTTGAAGGTTTTTGTGAATTTGTAAGGGTTTTCAAGAGGTTTCTAGGAATTTTAATAAGTTTTAACGAATTTTAAGGAATTTCGAAGGTATTACAAACTTCAAATCATTCAAAAGCCAATCAGATTTGCAACAACAATATATATGCGAGATTTTCGAGACATTTAATTCGTTACACCACTTTTTCAGTTATAGGATAATTCGGAATATCTAATATTTTAAAAAAATTTTCTTTCTGCGGGTTAATTTGTTTAAAGATAGTTTAATTTAAGTGTCTTGTTCTTAGGCTATATTGTACTCGCAAAAGTGTAATGACTATAGAAATCATTTTTTTTTTTAAATAAATTTATGATTATTCTAGACATTTCTAAAATCCTAGAGACGACAGGCAGAGACTGCACATTCGTTTGAGATAGAATTACCAGATTCAGAAATAGACTGATGAAGAGATTGAGAGAACGAGAAAGAATCCAAGTGTAGGCGAAGTGTAGTCGATGACAAGCGTATTTCTGCAAAGTGCGAACGTTTAAGTTACTTCGATGTTTCTGCCTTCTTTTCCATGTCTTCTTCCGCGTTCTTGCATTCCTACTACAACCGACATTTACTTAGTCTTAGAATACCTTACAACATGCTCAAGTACTCAACTTGTCAAGAAAAGCCGCAAATAATTTAAGTGGAACAAAAATAGCCAACAGATAAAGTTAAATGTACTGTAAAATATACCATTTTTTAAAGTTTGCTCCATTTTGAAAGAATTCAAAAGAATTCAAGAGAATTCAATGGAATTGAGATGAATTCAAAATAACTCAAACAGATTCAAAATAGTACACGAAATTCATACTCTCTAAACTTGAATCAGTGAAATTTCACTGATTCCCAATCAAATTCCACTGATTTTCAGTGTCTCTTTTCTCACGATTTTAATTAATGAAAAATCTACTGGAAATCAGTAAAAGGTCACTGAAATTTTCAGTAGTTTAGTGAAGATTACTGAAAATTTCAGTGAATTTTCACTGAATGAAATCTTGAAAAAAATGTCACTAAAAATTAGTCAACTTTCACTGATTCAATTTTAGAGAGTAAGGGATTCAAATTAATTCAAAACACTATAAAAGAATACAAAGGAATGCAAAAGAGTGCAATAGAATTGAAAAGAATCCGAGGCGAATTAAAAAAATTGAAAAGATCTAAAAAAGAAAGACAGGGTCCAAAAGAAGATGAAAATAATTTTAAGTAATCTCTAAAATTGAATCAGTGAAAGTTGACTGCACGGAAAAAAGAAAATGGCTGAATTTACCATTTAAAATATAGTTAACATGCGCTCTGAAAGCAGTTTTCCTGGAGTTTAGTAACTTTTACTATTTCAGATTGTAACTTTTGCAATGAAAAAACAGGATTTGCAATTTTCTTAGCAAAAATTACAATTTTAAGTAGTAAAACTTACTAAATTCCTGGAAAAATGCGTTCAGAGCGCATGTTGACTATTTTAAATGGTAAATTTAGCCATTTTCTTTTTTCCGTGTGATTTTTAGTGACTCTTTTTTCAAGATTTCATTCAGTGAAAATTCACTGATTTCCAGTAGATTTTTCACTAATTAAAATCGTGAGAAAAGAGTCACTGAAAATCAGTGGAATTTAACTGGGAATCAGTGAAATTTTACTGATTCAAGTTTAGAGACTATCTTTGTCTAAATTTGGATACATTAAATTCCGTAATTTTCACTTTTCTTTATTTTAATTAAAAGATACAGGCTCCCAAAACAAAAGTCTATTTTCAAGAAGGCAAATACAGATATGTAATTTAATACCAAGATTTCAAAGTGCGCCACGTCGCAGACTTTGTGGCAAACGTAGAGAGTTCCCCGCGTAACAAAATAATCGTTCGGTTCCGAACGGGCCCCCTGCGGAGGCGGGGCCCGAGGCAAATGGCCCATCGTGCTCTTCCTCTTTCTTAACGGCCCTGAACGAGCAAAGTCGATACGGTCTTTGGATATCTTACAACCAACCCAGGAACGCATCATTGTCTGGGGTCAGGGGGGCACCAAATTTACAGTCGTGTTTTCAGTCATAAAAAAGTGGTACCAAATGAAATTTTCGTAATAAAAGGTGTATGCAATATTTTAAATTTTATAGTGGAATTTATAGCGTAAAATATATTTTTATTTCTCAATTAATTCTCTTTAGTACTTATTGTCTTCTCCGTATTATAAAAGAAGAAAAAAACAAAAAGTTTTCATTATTTTTAGGCCTTTTAATTTAGACCCTGATTTTATGCCATACAATTCATAATTTTTTGCGTTTTACGTTTGGGTCTTATGTTATTTTGGGTCTTATAGTTTTGGGTATTATTTTTGGGCCTAATTATTTTTAGTCCAATTTGATTCCAATTTCTATTTTGGATTTTAAATATTCTTTTTTTTTCAAAGATTTGGGCAGGGTTCTTGTAGGCGTGAATCCAGTCGTGAATGAAAACGCAAAACACCGCGTGGCTCTCGTTTCGCGCTATATGGTAACGATATTATCTCGAGATTGCCGTCGGACTCGATAAACAACGCAGAACGTCGTGATATTCTGGGCCCTATAGTGCTTTTAAACCGTGTCGAACAGGCCCGTGTACCGGGAGCCCAGTGTCTCGTAAACATCCCTGTTTATTGCCAATCCTCTCATTTCCAGTTCAGCTTTTATAATTTCCTTTTTGAAAAATTGCCGCCGGTCTATCCTCATATTCAATATCACCCCTTCCTTTTTCCCCGTCCACTCGTCTCCTTCCACTTATTCGAATATCCTTTGTTATATTGAAAAAATAACAGCGAGTTGTTATCATTTCATTGTTATATCAATTTTTTATTAAACGAGACAAAAAATTATAAAAAATATAAAAGGTTTTGGCATAGGATCTAAAAATAAGGCACGAATTTATGACCCCAAAAAATACGGCACGAAGCTGTAAGGCCCAAACATATGATCTAAATATAGGGTCGAAAATATAAGGCCCAAGCGTAGGTCACCACTCAGCAAGTGGTAACGGCCGTCCGAGTTAGCCATTACATCTGAACGCTATCAGATCTCTGGCCATTCTTCAACGTCCGCGTTCTAAATACTTCAAGCGCCTTTAAGTACTGGAGGATAGAAAATTAATATTTTTACATTCTCATCAGAGAATGTATTAGTTTTGTGTAAAATTTGACCCCCCCATTTTTTGTCAAATGTCGACGTTTTGTGACCCCCTGAACCCGAAAAACATGTTTTTACCAATGTGTCTGTCTGTCTGTCTGTCTGTAGATTTTTTTTGTGAGCACGATAACTTTTAAAAGAATTGACCGATTTGATTGGCCTTTGGTATACTCTTTTAGTGTCCTAAAATGAAGGTCAAGTTCGTTAGCCAGCCATTTTTGATAAAAATTAAAAAATTTGGATCATTTTTAAAATTTTTGAAAAAATTTTTTTTTTAATTTACAAATTCTGTTTAAGGATATTCGTAGTACTTAAATAGTCGAACAATTTATGATTATAACTTTTTTCGATAAAACAAAAATTGTCAGACTTATAACATTTTGAAAATTCAAAAAAAATGAAAATGAAAATTTTAAGCTAAATAACACACGCTATGAAAAAAAGTTAAAAGATGAAAAATGTTCCTTTTTGAACGTCCTATAAGACTGGTATAACCACTTTTTGAATTTTCTTGAAAAATTCTAAAATTTAACATTTTTAGCCAAATAACATGATACGCGTTACTTGGCTAAAAATTTGAATTCTATATTTTTAAAGAAGGTTTAAATATCGAGCGCGAAGTGCATGTGCACTGATGAGAATGTGTTCCTTAAGGTCGATAGAACCTTAAGTAAATTAGTTTTCTTCTTCATTTGAAAATAAAGAAATTTAAATAAAAGTATATAGCAGCGATGAAGGTTGGTAAGCGAATGCAAGCGCGCGAAGTGTGATGAGAATGTGCTCACAATGACACCCCTAGTTTTTTTTTTTAGTTTCTGCCTAAATAATAATATTTATTCACATTGAAATCAGGGTGGCCACATGGTCCAACTTTTTAATTTCCCTGACATTTCCCTGACTTTTAAACGAATTTCCCTGAAAAAAATGTTTTAAGAATGAGAATAAGTTTTTAATAATGTGCTAAAATTAAAGCGGAACAAGCCAAGAAAATTAGTTCAATTTAAAAAAAAAAAACTAAAGTATTGGAAATTGAAAAAGATATTTGTATTGGTATTAGGAAATTCTTTCAAAATATTATTAACATTCATTGAACTTTTTTTTTTAATAAACTAGTTTGATAATTGTAAGGTCTTCTTAAAATTAAAATGCTACTGTTATTTTTTCTTTTTATCTCTTTTAATATCACGAGGATTTAAATCCACGAGGACATTCGAAATCCCTTGAAATTTCTAGAAATTCCTAGAACCGTCTTGAAATTCCTTAAAATTGAATGACAATCCTTAAAATCCCTTAAAATTTCTTAAGGTTCGGTGAAATCCTTTAAAGTTCACCTCATTCTTTTAAAATTCCTCAAAAGTATTTCGAAGCTTTTACATTTTACTTTAAACTCTTTATTATAAACTTTAAAATCCGTTAAAATTCCTGAAAATATTCTAAAATTTCATGGAATTTTTTCAAATTCCACAAGATCATAATCTTTTGAAATCTTTTAAAATTTGAATAAAATATTAAAATCCCTTAATATCCCTTAAGGGGTTACATCACCTTGGCGCGCCGAAAAAATAAGCTTCTTTTGTGAATTTTTTTCTCGTGTTGTATGTGGTGAATCAAAATAAAATTTCAGGGCTTTATTACACATGCATTCAAGTTCTCAAAAATATTTTTTATTTAAGAATTTACAACAAAATGGCGTCGTGGCAGTATAAGAAACGAAAACAAAATTTTTTTGAGGAAAACGGTGTGCATTGTAGCAGTCCTGGTGTTTCATGTGGAAGAAAAAAAATTTTTTTTCTTAATTTACAATTTTTTTTCATTTGAAGTACATAGAATTTTAAATTTTGCTTGAAAATTCACAAATTTGTATGAGTTCAAACTTTTTTTTTTTCATTTTTTAGCAAAAAATCAACTTTAAATTGTTAACTACAAACGTAATAATTTATCAATCATAAAAATCCTACGTACTTCAAGA
>CAJFCP010026100.1:219746-233101 GCA_904066005.1 Synergus itoensis
TAATGCGTTATGTGAAAGAGTCATTAGGTAGGGCTGTAGGCTTATGAGACTGTAGGATTATTATCGTTTAAAAGTTCTAAACTTAATTGAAATTATATAATAAAATTATATAAAAACAATAATAAAATAAATATTTTTACGAATAGATTCCCGTGCTTTCATTTGGAAAAGGCGATTATTTAAATTAAGAATTAAAAATGTGAATAAAATTGCGAACGTTCAAATGAACGAAATATTTCTATCAAATTGTATTTCATCCAGAAATACTGTGCCAACTAAAAATAACAATCAGGATTACAGGTTTATTTCATTTTTTATTATTTTCAATGTAAATGAATCAATATTTAAAAACTTCTTATAGTTACAAATACAATCAATACAAAAATTCGTTCATTTCAACGTTCAGAACTTTTGAATCATAATTACTAAACAAAAAAATTAAAAGAAAAAAAATTCGATTTTTTTAATATTGATTTTTGAAAAATCGATTCTTTTCTTTTGATTTTTACGTGAATCGATTCTTTTTCATTCGATTCAGATTCGATTCAAGAATTGAACATCCCTAATTTGAACTCCTCTTGTTATAAAATAATGAATGCATTCCTCGTTCCCTAAATTTGAAACAGTAAAAACTCACTGATTCACAGTAAAATTTCACTGTTTCCGACAGTTTCTACTTCCACTGTACATGGAAAAAAGAAAATGGCTGAATTTACCATTTAAAATAGTTAACATACGCTCAGAACGCAGTTTTCCTGGAATTTAGTAACTTTTACTATTTCAAATTGAGCCGCTGGGTTCTATAAGAGCATATAAAATTCACATGGCCGTTCCGCTTAGCCTCTGTTGTCTTCAAAATCGATTTTGAAAATTAAATTTCTGAAATATATGGCTTTGTAGGAAATTTTAAAGTTATATATTTCAAAAATTTAATTTTCAAAATCGATTTTAAAGACAACAGAGGCCAAACGGAACGGTCATGTGAATTTTATATGCCCTTATTGAATCCAGCGACTCAATTGTAACTTTTGCAATGAAAAAACAGGGTTTGCAATTTTCTTAGCAAAAATTACAATTTTAAATAGTAAAATTACTAAATTCCTGGAAAAATGCATTCAGAGCGCATGTTCACTATTTTAAATGGTAAATTGAGCCATTTTATTTTTTCCATGTAAATCAATAAAAAGTAACTGTATGCGCCAGTAAGTATTACTGTTTTATAAGTAAGACAAATTCAACTGGATAAACCAGTACTTTTTTACTGTTAGTTCCAGTAGATTTGTTCTGAAGTATATCCAATAAGTCTTTACTGGCAATTAGTAATTTGTCACTGAAATTCCAGTGAACATTTAAAAATCCCCCTCCCCCCACTCAATACCTCTAAAAAATTTTACAGGTAAGAGTGTCTAGAAAAAAGTTGGGACAATGCACGAATTTAAAATTCTCCTTGCGCAACATATTTTTACTGTTTCTCCAGTACGAATTACTGAATTAATAGTTATTTTCCCAAAAACTGTTCAATTTAGTACTTTCTTAATAATTCACAGTAAACTCCACTGACAAATCAGTAAAGTTTATTGTCTTAGCAGTTATCACAAAATGCACTGTTTCAATCAGTGGTATTTTTACTGTTTCAAATTTAGGGAGCGAATTTCAGTTCTTTCGTTGTAGGAAAGATTTTAAGTTATTAATTATGACTTTTTATAGAATTTATGTGAATAAAGTTTCGAACGTTCATTGAACAATCCAAAAAAATTTGTAATTTTTTAAAATTTCTTTCGCTAATTTTACTTCAGGGACCTCAAAAACACGTTCTATGGAGAAAAATCCTAAACTTCTTATTTCTAAGTGTAAGAAACAACCCTTAACTTTCTTGAACGCATGTGCAATTTTAAAGTCGTTAAAATTTACATTTATATAAACATTTCTCGACATGGAAAATTATCTTTAGTAGTCCAACGTTAAAGTGCGTTAAGGATTTTTTCTCACCCTTAGAATTAGAAAGTGTGGGATTTTTCACCATAGAGCATGTTTTAGAGGTCCCTGAAGTAATATTAGCGAAAGAAATTTTAAAAAATTAAAAATTTTTTTGGATGGTTCAATGAACGTTCGAAATTTTATTCATATTAGAATTTATTGCCTGATAAGATTTTCAACTCAGTAAAGATGAACATAATATATTATTTTATTAGTTCAAGAGAAAGCAGTTTTACATTTCTCTAGTACGACGGCCTCCATCCGAATATAAACGAGTTAAATGCTGCTTAACTTCGGTGATCGAATGAAAAGCTTCAAACCATTCCATATATCCAAACGGACACAAAATTTATAAATTGCAGTCAATGAAATTGTAGCAAAATTGTTCAAAAATTGTAAAAAAGAAATTTTAATAAAAAAATGTTTAAAATGGATTGTACGATTTGTATAAAACTAAATGCCAAAAGTAGAGCGATTGTAAAAAGTTGTGTTTATCCCTTCCTGCTTAAATAATAAAACGGTTCTGCCGATTTTTTTTCTTTTTGGTTTGTAAATAATGTAGAAACAATCTATTTTCGAAGCCAGAAAAAAGGTTTACAGTGCGAGGTTGAATTTAAAAATAGAATTTAAAAATAGAACTCTAGAACAAAAAAAAGCTAGATAAGATAAAAGGCCAAGAGGAAAAATTATTCGCTTTGAAAATATGTTCAAATTTGTCTTTCACTTTCTTTTTATAGTGCTAATATTTTTCGTTTCAACTAAGAAAAATGGAATAAAAAAATTTTTTAATTCATGTTTAAAGCTAAACAATGCTTGATGCGACAAAAGATATACAGAAAGAAAATTTGTTCGCCAAAAAAAGATCTACAAAATTGCCTTGAATCATTTTCTCATAGAAATAATCATAGTCCTAAAAATATGAAATGAACAAATATAGCAATTCAACTT
Organism: Synergus itoensis; assembly: GCA_904066005.1. Lineage (NCBI taxonomy): Eukaryota > Metazoa > Arthropoda > Insecta > Hymenoptera > Cynipidae > Synergus > Synergus itoensis. Next base: position 222,672 of record CAJFCP010026100.1, read on the forward strand.
TACAGCTAAAGAACATTAGATACAATAGAAGATGAATAAGTAAAATTAATCACCTGGAAAAGGTCTGTAAAATTGTCCTAATAAGCATTGTTTTCATACGAGTAAAAATTTCGTTGAAAGCATTAAAAATCGCAAACCTTCCACGAGATTCAAAACTTGTTTCTTACTTTGAATAGTTATTACTGCAGTGTATTTCCAATTAACGTGTTATATACATGCTTGCAGAAATAACGACCTCATTAGTACGAAGGTAACCGCATCGTCTCAAAGATAACATTGCCGCCAAGAAATGTCACGGAAAATATTTCTTTTCAGTACTTACTATTCCATATTCTACTTCAAGTTATAGAAAAGAAATTTTCATACAGACAATTTAGATTAAGGTAATTGAAAAAAGAGCCAGCGATGCATCAAACGTTGTTATGAGTGCAATTAACATACTAATGAAATACCTTTCGTGTCGCAACGCTAATAATTACAACAATGTTTCGCTTCAGAGCACATTTTATCCTTTATATAAATCAGTTCTGGAATGCATGCCACAATGTTTTATTTCCAACTCCTAACCAAATCTCGACTTTTATTGACGTTGTTTCACTTTAGTGTCCGTGCGCCAAAAAATTGAGCATTCCTTTCATTATACGACTTCACCGATAAAAAATCTTTGAATCGTGAATATTGTCCAATTGGGGAAAACTGCAAACCTGAAGACGATTAATACAAGACTAAAAAAGATAAATTCGAGCTTAATCCAATTTAGCAAATCCAATCCTTACATGGAAAAAAAAAAATGGCTGTACCGAAAAAACTATATGGTTGTGACAACCACAGAAATAGTAAAATATGGTATAACTAATAATTTTCGGTTGTCACATCTACGATTGTGGTTACCACAACCACATGGTTGTTGTCACATCCACGTGACAACAACCACAGCTATGTGGCAACTATTATGAAATAGTTGTGGCAACTATTTAATAAAAGTTGTCACATAGCTATGGTTGTTATCACATAATAGTTGTGGTTGTGGCAACCACAATCGTGATTGTGGAAACCATAAATTGTAGTTGTACCATATTTTACTACACTGTTAGAAAAATCTGTATTAGATTTAATATACAAGCGTGTGAAGCAAATATACTTTCATATTAAGTTTAAGATACATGTATATTAAACTTAATGTCACCGTGTTTATGAGTTTTTAAACACAAGTATATTAATTTTAATATACACGTATATTAATTTGCAGAGGAGAATAAAAATTTTTTTTTCGGAAAAAGCTGCAATAAAAAAAAAATTGACACAAGCATTAGAAAAATCATCAGAAAAATGATGAAAGGCATTGCTTTTTTTTTTCATTTCTCGAATGATTTCACTGTTGCTTAAGTCAATACTTTTTTTTATTGTAACTTAATCCGAATGGATAAAATTGATATATATTTCTGTGGTTGTCACATCCATAACAGTTTTTTCCGTGTGAATTTACCATTTAAAATAGTTAACATGCGCTCTGAACGCAGTTTTCCTGGAATTTAGTAACTTTTACTATTTCAAATTGTAATTTTTGCTAAGAAAATTGCAAACCCTGTTTCTTCATTGCAAAAGTTACAATTTCAAATAGTAAAACTTACTAAATTCCTGGAAAAATGCGTTCATAGCGCATGTTCACTATTTTTAAAGTAAAATATTTTTGATCAAGTATAATTTAATATTCAGCGATATGATTAAATTAATTATAAAATCGACATAATCTCGAACATTCCCGTGTGAAGCGAGATGCTCGCTATTATCGCTATTTTTATCGTTGTGCATTACTATTTTAAATGATAAATTCATCCATTTTTTTCCGTGTAATTTAGCAAATATTTTAGGATGTCCCTAAAGAATTTTATACCTGATCAAATCAAGAGTCAAGAAACAAATGAGTAACACCTTTTCCCTGATTTGAAACATCACTTTCTGAAGTCTAGAATCCAAGGTCACTCGTTCACATCAACATCTTCATTCATTACTTGATAAATGACAACCCTAGCGCTGATAAATCTGAACAATTAGAAAACAGACCCAGACTTTGAATCACGATAGAATCAAGGAACTTGCTTCCAAAGGCAGTACTTGAGTCCTGTAGGCAAGAAGAAAGAGGCGTTTCAGACGTGGAGAAGAAGAGTAACGGCTGCGTCGCGTCGGCCAGAAGAGGGCGTTGTAAAGCCGCGTGATAAATGATAGGATAGAGAACGAAGGCCCTAGACCCGAAGACCCAGAGACCCACTGCCGGTTGTTATAAGCTACAGATAGCGAGGACCTTGTCTTGTCTCGTGGCGCATATTAATGGACAAACATAATCGCCGCCGCATCGCAGCAGGAGCCGCCAGCTGAATATCCTCGGTTAATTCTCCAACCGCTTCCTTCGTCATTCCCAGTTGTTCCTCGTCCGATGCCAGGAAGTGTTGTTCCTGCTTCAGGATCCCGAAATTATTTTTAAAATGTCTATCCGAATTGAAAAATCCGTTTTGAAATCTGTGCTGTGGTGGTAGTGATGGTGTTGAGATTGATGGACCTCATGTTTTGAAACGTTAGCTATGTTTCTGCACGGAGAAAAAAGTAACCTCTAAATGTACTGGAGATTCTATGTTAAAGAATTTACATTTTTGTTACAGAAGATAAGATAGAAATGACAGATTTTTTGAGTTAATATTACTTCCCAATATGTCAGGTTTACATAAAATTTTTGTAAGCATCTTCTGTAAACGTAACTAGAAATATCTGTAATATTTACAGATGTTTCATGTTAGTGTTACAACTAAATCCTGTAACAGTTGCAGATTCTATTTACATAAATTTTATGTAATGAGTACTGAAATTTTATGCTGTCACTATATTAGCATAGGAAATCTATAACGGTTACAGACTTTTCGGTAAGTTTAATGGAATTTTTTTCTCCGTGTGAGGCTGTGACAGAATTGCAGAAATTTCTCTCTTGGGAGAGGTTCTTTCATGTGGGAGCAGAATGCAAAGGTCGAATGTTCATCAGACTGATACTATTTGGTTGTGTTTTTGTTGGAACCAGGAAATTTAGAAATTCAACATTACAGCTTAAGGACACTTAGATAAGATAAAAGGTCGCTAGATAAGACTTTGTCTTAAAAAGATCGAAAAAATTGCTTGTAACCATTTTAGTAATATTGGTTTTGACTAATGGAACTCACGCATTAAAACGTAAGCTACAAAGTGAAGCTGTGAAAAAATTGTGAAAATTTCTTTGGAGTCATGAGATTATTTATTTTGAAATAGAGGACAAAGGTTAGATGTTCATTAGAATGATAGATTTATTGATAGACATTGTGCTTTTAATCGTCTCCTGAGACGTCACGAGTTGTTTTCCTGATTACCCAATTCATATTCCTATATAGTCCTTATCATTTAACGCTGATTATAATCATCCCTAACAATCCATCATCATCAGAAAGCAACAAACTTTTCTGATCCTCTGACGCACATCCTTTCAGTTGTTGAAGGAATCAGCCTTAATCATCAGCATCCATCATCACCTGAATCAGAATAAAGGAAGCAAATAATCACGTAGTACCTAATAACATGTATCAGTTTCATTATATGCCCAATCTCGCTAATCAGACAAACCATCTTTCTGCAACAGAAGCCAGCAGACACGAGTTGGCGAACGGATTAATGTGATGGGTACAATCACATATATGAATGCCACTGCAGATTACAGATGATGACATATCAGATTCTTAAGTGGTTTGAGTTTCTGATGATATTGGACGTCTTTAGTGGTGCTGTAAATCATCTTCAGTGTGGTTTATTCTCAGATGCTGCGGTCGCCAAAAGGGGTAGTCGCAAATTGTCAAAGAGCTTCTGAAAATTGATTAAAAGTCGAAGAATTGGATCTGCACGAGACATGTTTCTTCAGCGCAATACTTGATTTATATATCAGATGCATATCCCATTTCATTATTCATTACAAGCTTCTATTTTCTCCTCATTACAAAGCGCCTTTCACGAAAGGCAATTTCACTAATACACAAAGCAACATTTCAGTAAAAATCCTCAATCTCCCTTCTTCCGGCCATCGTCGGATTCATTTCCTCTCTAGGATTCTCACAATAGGCTGATCGACGTTTTAGAGGACAGTCTTTTCTGTGGACTAGATTCAAGAAAAGGGAACCATATCCTCAAACTGTGATGCATGCAGCAACACAACAGCATAGCAGAACAAGAGCATATGTAACAGCACAAGAGCATAACAGCATAAAAGCATAACAGCATGGCCCACATGTGGTGGACGAGCGTTTATGGTCCCGCCCAAGTCTGCTGGCCAATAGTCATTAGCTGGGCCCATTAAAGCCCGACGAGTGCGTGTGCACTCACGCACGCTCTTGTGGACTGCTATGGACAAGAAGGTGTGTACTCAATGTCGGTAGCGTGCGGTATCGGGCGGTATTATGGTGGTAGCGTTCGCCGGTTGCGCCGCGACGTCCGTCGACGTCGGTGCCCTGAAGCGCCCTGGTAGCACAAGCAATCCCAGAGGGGGTGAGGGGCAGCAGTGGGAGCAATGCTCTAAGAAGAGGGGGAACAGGAGGGCAGAGGCGGACCCGAGAGGCGGCTTTAACACCGCCTTCCTCAACTTATAGCCGCTGATAGCAGCCGCGTAATCAAACGACATTTGCCATCAATGTACTTCGTCTAGACAATCTTATTACGCTACTTTAATTACATTATTTTCTAACTTCTAAACTTTTCAACTTCTGCAACGTGTACTATTTTTTTTGTCTAAACCTGGAATATAATGGGGTCATACATTTATTAAGTAACGATTTTTTTTGGCCGATTTTTGGACTCTCACTCCTCCCTTGTACAGTGGCACCGGAATGAATTTTTTTTTGGGGGGGGGGATTTTCCTCAGAGCAATTAATAATCAGCATATTCCAATTTCGTGATGAAATAAAAAAGTGACGTAGTTCATTCAGATTTTTTTTTGGGGGGAAGGGAGGCATTAGTTGCCCCCTTAATCAAAATATTGAGGGGCGGAAACGATACCGTAACAAGATAAATGACCATTACACCCTCCCCCCTTTGATTATTACGTAACTTTCATTAATCCACTTGTATTTTGGAAATATTTACAGTTTTAAGCGATTTTAGAGGATTTCGGAGAATTGCAAAGGTTTCAATGTTTTTTATGAGATTTTAAAAAATGTTTTAAAAATATCGAGGAATTTCAAGTTTTCGAAGTATTTTAAAGTCTTTTGTGTATTTTGAATGATTTGAAGAAAATTCGTGATATTTCGAAAGGTTTTAGAAATTTTAAAGGATTGCAAGGAATTTTGTAGGATTTTCAGAAATTTCACATCATTTGGAAAGGCTTCGAGAGATTTAAAATATTTCAAGAAATTACAGAAGATTTTTAAAGGTTTTTAAAGATTTTACAAGATTTCAAGTAATTGTAACAAATTAATGGAATCTTGAAGAATCTCCATAGTTTCAATTTTAAAAGATTCCAAAAGGAATTCTGAAGATTTGAAGATTTTTAAAGATTTTAAGAGATATCAAATAATACAACAAAAAGTTTAAAGAATTTCATAAGTTTCAAGAGTAGAACTCAACAGCATTAAAAGGAATTTGGCTTATTTTAAAAGATTTCAAGAAATTTTCAAAAGATATAAAAAAAGATCAGGGATTTCATAATTTCAAAGATATATTGATTTAGATTGATTTATAAAAAGATTCCAAAAAAATTGAATAGAAATTCAAGTATCTCAAGTGATTTCGAAAGAATTCAAGGGATTTCTAGAGCTGAATGTTATATATAATATTTCTCAAAATCCCAACCCCCCTCCCCTCTTGGATCCTCCCACCCCTCTTGGATCCTCCATCCCCCTCTAGGTTTACCCCCAAATACAAAAAAAAATCATTAAAAATCCCCAAACTTCGAGACTTAAAATTTAATTGTTTTAATCGGTTCAATTTAACGTCCAAAATATTCCAAAAAATTTTCAGCTACCATTCATTTCATTTTCTGGAATTATACCCTCAAAATCATAAGCACAAAAAAATCATTAAAAATTCTCAAACTTCGTGACCTAAAATTTTATTCTTCTAAATCGTTTCATTTAGTATCTAAAAAAATTGCCGAAAAAGCTTCAGTTACCGACCCTTCTAGGATCACCTCCAAAATCAACCCCTAAGCACAAAAAAATCATTATAACTTCCCTGACTTCGAGACCTAATATTCTATTGTTTTAAATGGTTCCATTTATTAATGTCTAAAGAAGCCCGAAGAAGTTTCATCTTCCTATTCCCTCTAGGATCACCATAAAATTTTAGTTCCAGAAGTTAGGGGATTTTTAATAATTTTTGTGTGCATAGACTTTGATTTTGGGGGTAATCCTAGAGAGGTAGGTGGATGAAACTTTTTCTGATTTCTTTAGACATTAAATAGAAACTTTTAAAACAGTAAAATTTTAGGTTTCGAATTTACCCGAGCAGAAATTTCGCCATGGCCCCGATCTGGCCCAGACCTGGCCAAATCGGGCCCAGATCGGGGAACCTGGTCTGGGCCAGACCGCTGATGAAACACACGGCCCGACCGGGGCCGAACTCAGTAGCCCGATCGGTGCCCGATCGGTGCCTGGTCGGTGCCTGGTCAGTGCCCGACCTAGGCCCTACCCTTTCAATATTTACATCACTTCCCTTTATCACTTCAATATTTACATCACTTCCCTTTATCACTTACAATAAGTGATAAAGGGTTTCCCTTTATCACTTACAATATTTACATCACTTCCCTTTATCACTTCAATATTTACATCACATCCCTTTATCACTTCAATATTTACATCACTTCCCAATATTTACCACTTCCCTTTCAATATTTACATCACCTGCAGTGACTTAAAAAACACTTTTATTTTTTGTCAATAACAATAACTAAAACTTATATTTTAATTTTGAGGTTAGGTTTCGACGCACTATATATGTATATGTATATATAAACACTGAATGATTAATTTACCTTCATTTATATTTTCTAGGTAGGGTTGAATCGCGCGGTGTTTCCGGACTCGTCGTGTGCTCTTTGTTTTTGGCATTTTTTCATTTGTACAATTTAAATGAATATAAAGTTGATCAACACCTTTAAAAATTCACACACTGCAGAGAAATTGGAGTGCCATTTTTCCGAACATCAGCGACATAGTGGTGGAAATAGTAACCCGAGCCCGGTCTGGCACGACTCTGGGCCATGCCATTATCCCCGACCCGGTCCAGATCGCTTAAAACCGATCTGGGCCAGATCGGTAATCTGTAAAAAATATGGCAATTTCTGCACGGGTAGGGTATTTTTAATAGATTTTTATGTTTAAGGGGTGATTTTCGAGGTGATCTTAGGGTGGAGAGGGGATGAAACTGTTTCGGGCTTCTTTGGACCTCAAATAGAATCATTTCAAACAACAAAAAATTACTTAAAAAAAAAACTTTAAAAAAAATTTTCGTTTTCGTAAACATTGCACAGTTTCATTACGTAAAACAAATAGTAAATAATAATAATAAATAATAAATAAGTATAGTAATTAGGGTGACCAGACGTCCTCCTTTTGGAGGACATATCCTCCTTTTCACTTGCTTGTCCTCCTGTCCTCCTAAACTGTATAAAACCCACAAAATGTCCTTCTTTTTGGTCAAAAGACAAAATTTACATTTTTTTTTCATAAAATATTCCCTACAATCGCGTTGAATTTTACCGTTATCTGCTTAAGCCCGAAAATTCAAAGTTATTGCACGCCATTGGAAATTCTGGAAAATATTCTGTCAATAAATAACTGAATATATGATATATATTTATTATTATATTTATTATTATATCTATTTAATTACTTGTGTCGCCAAATAAACTTAAAAAATATTAATTATTAATTAATTATTATTTCATAAAAAATATTACTTCAAAATTTTTTTAAATTTTTGTTTTATTATAGGGGGGGGGGGGGGGTTGGCGAGGTGTTGTCCTCCTTTTTCCACTTGGGCATCTGGTCACCCTAATAGTAATAATAAATAGTAATTATATAATCCGAGTAATTATTTCTTTTTAAATTTCGAGTAGACTCTTTCTAATAAATTAAACAGCAAATAATGAATATGCAACGAATGAAAAAAAAGAGATCTAATTCCGTTATTTCGGATGTGTGTAGCACATGAGGAAGAGTATTAAAATACGTGAGTTTAGGAGGGCTTTGAAGGGAGGCGTTCAGTCGCTGATTTTTCTAGACCAGGCGATGCCGTTTTTACGATGAAGATTTACATAGAATGGCGAAGTTGCATAGACAGAGAGCATTAGGGCGAACATAAGCTAGCAGAGGGCCTCATAGTTCAGCGAGGTCGTAATATGGAGTAGATGCGAAGTAGACGTTGAAAACATCCATCACATGGCTAGACCTTATCTTCAGCGGTTGATCTCAGCTTCATAATTACACTCTCTCTCTGGCTTAGTGTTCTCCACCCCCTTTACACCTTTCTCTCTTCATATACCGTGCCCTTTTCGCTTTTTCCTGTTTTCTCTCTCCGTTCCTCTTTATTCGATCGTCGAAGAGCAAAGAACAACCCTTCGTTCGTACAGCACGATTAAACAAAAAAAGTCCAATCTGCGTGCATGCACAACGCCAATTTTCTTCCCTGCACTAAGCCTGGCATAATAGCCACTAGATATCATCGTAATCATCATATCGACTTTTTAAAGAGAGAACTTTAAGCATTTCTTTTTTTTTGTGCCAGTGAAAGAATAACAATATACTTTAAGGGCATGTGATACTTTTAAGAATATGATTTTCAAATTACCCAAATTTTCTGCCACAAAAATAAATATTTTGCCCTGAAACTTTGGGAAATGATAGAGAACATGAAAACGGACCGATATTGACTCATTTTATCTGGCATAATGAAAAAAAGTTTCATTTTGCTAAAATTCGTAAAATATTCGACACTTTAAGGTTAGGTTCGCTATGCTTTCCGCAAGTGTTCATAATAATTATTTTTCTTATTATATTGACCCAAACGAGAGTCAATATCGGTCCCTTAATACATTTAAAAACTTCTTCGAATTAATTTTTTTTTAAATATTTATTTTTGTGGAAGAAAACCTGGGTAATCTGAACCCGATTGTCCCGCCAAAAAAGTATCACATGGCCTTAATTCACCTGAGATTCACTTCAATTCATCTAGAATTCTGTCCTATTCTTTTCAATTCTTTAAAATTATTTTTAATGATTTTAAGGGGTTAGTACCAAAGAAAATTTTTGAAAAATCGATTTTCTAAAAAGTTCAAATTCTTATAAAAAATTTATGTAGAATTGTTGGTTTAATCGTTATTTTGGTCATAAATATCGAGAAAATGTCGAAAAACGCAAAACAATGTAAGTTAAAAATAGAAGTTCACATTAAAAAAATCGTCTTGACCTTGAAATGACCTTGAAAATTGAACTCAAGGTCAAAATTGATGGTACAGTTAAATGACCCTCTCGGTCCTGGTCAACTTTTGTTCAAACCATTTTTTCGTAGATGAAGTATTTTAGAAGATACTTATAGATTAAAATGGATCACCCTGTGTTTTAGAATAAAAACTTTAAACGCGTTTTTCTCGAAAAAACGTTTTTCAACCTGGTCGCCATGATTCAGAAAAAACTATTCGATCGATCGAGCTGAAATTTGGATATGTTATTCTACACATATTTCTTCATCGCATGAACTAGAATCATAATTATTGATTAATATTTAACCCTTTTTTTTAAACAGTTTACGGTAAAAAAAAGGTGAAAAATTTTCAAGTCGGCCATTTTGAATTTATTTTTTTTCGGATTTCAACCATCCTAGTTCATGCAATAGCGACAAGTCTATTCTTTATAAATCTCATTGATTTTTGTATTTCCGAGCCTCCAAACTTGAGATATCATGGCGACCAATTTTTAAAATGGGTATTGGGTAACTTCAGGCAGCCATACCAGCCAGATTTATCATTAAAAATAAAAAATAAAATTTTGTGTAATAGTGTTTTATATCTATATTCATATGTGAAAAATTATGAATCTGTAATATAAATTTTAATGTGAAAAAAAAAATTCTTAAAAAAAAGGTGAAAACTTTGGTACTAACACCTTAAGTTCATTTGAATTCGCATTGGCTTTTTTCAATTATTTTTAATCTTTTAAATTTGTTTAAGGGCATGTGATACTTTACCATAAGAGCAATTTAGTTTACCCAATTATACATTCATAATAATAAATATTTTTAGCTAATAAGAGTCAATAAACCTTCGTCTACATAAGAGGAAGGTTTATTGACTCTTATTAGCTAAAAATATTTATTATTATGAATGTATAATATTGGGTAAACTAAATTGCTCTTATGGTAAAGTATCACAT
>CAJFCP010026100.1:258221-269399 GCA_904066005.1 Synergus itoensis
TTTTATTGTTAAATGGTCAGTCCACATTCAGCCCAAATAATAACTGGATAGAAAAAATATTGCCCAACTTGGGTCCAACTAGTTTCCCCTAATATGGGTTTTAGTTGGTATGAGCGTTACAACCCAAAATGGGCCCCACTTAGAGATCCCACTTGGGCCCCAGTTGGTACTTGGGCAAACTATCTGGAACCCAGTCTGGCCCCAGTCGATTTTTCCACACGGGTATGTCTAGCGATTGCTACTAATTACCGATATGGGCTGTTATTGACAGTAAATATTCATCATTTTTTTTGTCACTTATTATAGTCATTATAGATTTTTTATTATTAAAACTCAATTATTTTTCTAGAAATTTCGGTAATTTCAAATAATTCAATCCTAGGACAGAAGACAGTGGGATTGCTTCCTGAGGTGAGGCAGAAAATGCCGAAACAAAAGCTCTAGACTTGATTGTCCTTAATTTATATCCTCTCAATGCGAAAATCATTGTTTCGAAGACACTTGTGCCGAATTGGATAATATAGGGCATCGGACAGCTGCGAATTTCGCAGGTGGGACAGGCGTTTCGCAAATAGACGTATAAACGGGAGCTAATGATGCAGTTTGGTTGCGTCGTTGGTGGTTATATTTCTCTTTGACGCATCGAAAGGTTGTCGAGCTGTCCGTCCATCCATCCGTCCGTCCATCCCTCGATTTCATGTTCCGAAAGAGAAGGGACCAGCGAGGAAGAGATTGACGTGGCATGCTGTCCCCGTTGACAAGAATGTGACAAGAACCAAACTGACCTTGCTCCCTCACTCGTTCTCCACGCGAACGAGGCGGCGCCACTTCCGATTGCTGGTTCTCCATCATTCGCTTTTCGACGAATAAAAAAAAAAGATAACGAACAACAGGATTCGTTGAAGAAATTATGCTTGCGGTGTCCTGGCTTTCATGATGAACAAATCACCACGAGTGTTTTATATTTTACTCTGCACCATTTCGAGGATTTAAATTCATGACTAATTTATATGAGATTTTAAAAGGAATTAAATTGAATTTTATAAGAGATCTGGGTGGCCACAGGATTAAATTTTTCAATTTGCCTGACATTTCCCTGATTTTAAGACAAATTTTCCCGACAGAAAAGTATTAAATGCGGATGAATCACTTTAAATCATTTGAAACTCAATGAAATCTTTTGAAATACCTTAAACCTCTACGGAATATTTTTAAAATATAAAAATCTCTGATAAACCTTTAAAATTCGTAAAAATCTCTCAAATTTACGACAACCTTAGAAATCTCTTAAAATTTCCTACAATCCTTCAAAATTCCACGAGGAACTTTAATATCTCTTAAAATGCGTCAAAATTTCTTAAAATTATTCCAAACTTATTGAAATTCCTTAAAATTCACTGAGATCTTTTGAAATTCCTTGAAACGTCTTTAAATTCCTTAAAATTTCACTATAATATTTAAAACCCTATAAAATGGCATAAATTCTTTAAAATCTATTAAAATTTCATGAAATTCTTTACAATTTCACAAAATATTTTTCGAAACATAAAAATCTCGTGAAATCCTTTAAAATTCCATAAGAAACTTTGAAATTCCCTAAAATACGTTAAAAGCTCTAAATAAAAATTCTTAGAAACAAAAGCTTCACAACATCCTTTAAAAATCAAAAATAATTTTTGAAAATTTTTTTAATTCCACGAGGAATATTTAAATTCCTTAAAATCATTTTAAAAATGTCTAAATTTCTTTAAATTTTTACAAGCTTCTTAAAATTCTTGAAAACCTCGTGAAATTCCACAAAATTCTACAAAATCTTTTATAAAACATAAAAATATTGTGAGATTCCTTAAAATTTCAATCAAATCCCTTAAAATCACTTTAAAAAAACTAAACTTTTTTAATATTCTTACAAGCCTTTTAAAGTCCTTTAAAATTCCACGAGAATATTTATAATTCCTTAAAATTTCTTAAAACTCTTCCAAGTTTCTTAAAATCCTTTATAATTCTATAAAATCTTTTAAAAATCATAAAAATATCATGAAATCCTTTAAAGTTCCATGAGGAACATTAAAATCCCTTAAAATTACTTTAAAAAATCAAAATTTCTTAAAATTCTTACAAGCTTTTTAATATCCTTTAAAATTCCACAAGGAACTTTAAAATTCCTTAAAATTCTTTAAATCACTAAATCTTTTAAATACATATTATACAAATCTCTTGTAATCCTTTTAAATTCCTAGAATCTCCTTAAAATCTTTTAAAATTATTAAAAATCTCTTGAAATCATTAGAAACCCAAAGAATTTCAAAGAATGCCTGGAAATTCTATACAATCCTTCGAAATATGTACTTGTAAAGTTTCTAAAATCTGTTAAATAAACTATAAAATCTATATATGCAATACGACAAAAATAACATAGTATAAATGTCAATTTCTATTTTCCGTGACAACTGCTCGCATTTCCCTGACATTTCCCTGACTTCACTGAGAAAACTGTTTGGTACGGACAACAAAACTTTTTGTTGCTATAGAAGCAACAAAAATTGTTTGGTTGTGCCAACCAAATCTGATTTCTTTCAACAAAACAAACCTTTTGTTGAACCAAGAAAATTCATTTATACAAACAAAATCTCGGTTTTGGTTGAATTAAAAAAACTTTGGTTGGTTCAACAAAAATTCGGTTGACACAACCAAAAATTTATGTTGCTTCTATAGCAACAAAAAGTTTTGTTGTCCAAACCAAACAGTTTTCTCAGTGTTCCCTGATTTTCCTGACATGGTGGCCACCCTGTTGAAGTTCTTGAAAAATTCACTACAATATTTAAAATTCCAATAAAATCCCCTAAAATGCATCAAAATCTGTACAAAAAATTCTTATAAATACCTCTTGAAATTCTTTAAGGGCATATGGTAATTACCACATGACCCTGAAATTCACTGAAATCTCTTAAAACACGAGAATATTTAAAATCCCTTAAAATTTCACGAAATCTTTTAAAAATCAAAAATATCTTTTGAAGTGTTGTAAAATTCAATGAAGAACATTAAAATTCCTTGACATCATTTTAAAAATATCAAAATTTCTTAAAATTATTGTAAGTTTTTAAAAATCTTTTAAAATTCCACAAGGAACTTTAAAATACCTTAAAATCCTTTGAATTCCAAAAATTTCATGAAATTCTTTTCAATTCCACGAAACCTTTTGTAATTCTTTTTTTCTAGAAACCTCTTCAAATATCTTAAAATAATTGAAAATCTTTTGAAATCATTAGAATATCCAGGCATTCAAAGAATGCCTGGAAATTCTTTATAATACTTCGAAATTCTCGGAAACCTTCTAAAATCTGTTAAATAAGCTATAAAAGCTAACTAAATGTAATACATCAAAAATAAAATACCATAAATGATGTCAATTTCTATATTCCCTGAGAGCTACTCGAATTTCTTTGACATTTCCCTGATTTCCCTGAAATTTCCCTGGGCTTGTTATGTTTCTAAAACTTTTGTTTTAGAAACTCTTTGTCGACTGTTGTTATGGGTAATTTTCAATTATTACTAGAGTTTTTTTTTTTCAATTCCAGAAAATTGTTATTGGCTGCAGTTTCTCCTCTTATACTTTTTTCTTATTTATTTCTTTGCAATTCAGTCATAAACAAGAAAAACGTCAGGAGATTCGATGGTAACAAGGATCTGGTGAGGATTGCAGGATACAGGCTTGGAACAATGCAAAGAGGAAAGATTGAGAAGAAGACGAAAAAGTCGAAGAAGAGGAAAAGGTACAGAAGACACTGTGAAGGAAGGGCTACCGAAAAATACAGCACCGCGTGGCCAATTCATCGTCGACGGTTTGGCCATCGATCAATCTTCGTAAAGGCTGAAACGAAAGGAGCGAAGATACGAAGTAGGTTGGGCAGAGTCGCGAGAGACATTAATTGACACCGGCAAGGAATGAAAAGGCGAAGAGATGCGAAGAAGAGGTGGCGGAGGGCAGATGCATTAGTAGTGTAGAGAGAAAGAAGAAATCAGGAGTCAAGGCATCCACGGATCCGGGAACACGTGCTCTTTACAATTACTCTCAAGGTCACCAGCCAAGACTCTCTAAATATGTAAAAAAAAAAGTGTTTTTTTCGCTTTACAAAGATTTCCAAGGTCATTTTGAGAAAGAAGTAATATTTCTCCTCATAATCATAAACCTTATTACACATTTCATTGCTTCTTTGTTAAATCATTAAGTAATTACATACTTGGTTATAAGATAAAAAATTTCCTCTTTATGGCTTTAAGAATTATATTTGTTAGATTTCTTGTTTTATTTTTCACTCGATATTATTTTGTTCTTTCTGTGAAAGGAAAGAAATTCATTACATATTTCATACATGAAAATTTGGAATGATAATGATTTTTGTCCCAAATCTAAGAATTTTTTGGAAATTTAATTTACTTTCGCTTGAAGAACTATACCGTAAAGAAAAACTACAAAAAAATGTTTGATGTCCTCACCCCCTCCGTTTACATAAAAAATCCATGCATGCAAAAAAAGGGCTGAGCTGGCTTTGAATAAATCATCGTTGTCTTTCTTCATTAAAATGCTATTTCACTAATTCATCCGTCCACCATTTCTTTACTACATCTCTCCATAATTGTGTTTCATTATTCGTTCATTTAAAGTAATAGCTTTTACTATTGAATTCTTACTATATATATAATGTTCACAAATGAGATACTTTTAAATATATATGCTTCCAAGACATAAAATGTAGTTCAATATTTTAATGTTCCATAATGTTTCTCAAAATCCATTGATGGTATTCAGAATGTTGCAGCATTATAAAAACATCAGGTTTCAAGTGAGATTCAGGTCCTGCTTTAATTAATCCAATGTAAATTCCAGCCAGTGAATCTTCAACCATAAAACCAGTGCCGGTATCTGTAAGACCACATTGTTGGGAGGTATCATGAGTACAAAAATATGTATCTGTAATTTCAAAAATTCCTCGGAAGCTATTTACACAGTCTCGATGGCTTATTATCGGTACATCAATTGCTCTTAGTCTACCCCTATATTTCGTCTTGTACCTGAAATCGTGGTAGAAACAAATTTTTTAAGATTCATAATACATTTATTTCGATTTAAACGACTAAAAAATTGAATTTGAGGAACTCATAATTATATGGGGCATTATTCCTCAAGTGTACCATCCTGAAATTCAACTTTGTCTGAAATTTGTCTTGAAATTCAAGGTCTCGAAAGACAAAGCCTTGAACTTTATTTTGAGACAAAAAAAAAGGGTCGTTTTTCCTAAAAAGGCAAAAATATTTTTGATTTTCAATAAAAGGAGTCAAATTTTCAATTTTTGGAAAAATAGTTATAACCATACGATAGATCAGGGAAAAGTCCATGAAAAATATACAGGACAAAATTTTGTTTATTCCATACAAAAGAAGTTTAGTACATTTGAAATAAGGTCTATCAGCACAAAATCAAAAAATTCTCCCTCCCCTATCTCGGTCAATATTTATCCAATCGAAAAAACTTTTTTCTTGTAAAGTTTTATCTAGTAGGACTACACTTTCCCCAAGTTTGAGTTCGATCAGACAAAGTTGAATTTCAAGGTGGTACACTTGAGGAATAATGCCCCATATATTATTAGAAGACCGAACGCGTGCTCCAGCGCGCGAGTTTACTTTGTTTTTAAATGTTATATTTTACAATATTTCATATTTCTTTAAAACTGAATAAGCGTGTTCGACAGTTGTCGACTGTTTTAGAATTAATATCGACACTGTTGAATACACTAATTTAATTTTTTTCTCAAGTAATTAATAAAAATTAAATTAATGTATATGTATAACAAATTTATTTTATAATTTTCATATTTTATATTATTTCTATAATAATATGTAATAATTAATAATAAATAATGAATATAATTATTACTTTTATTATTATTATTATTATCTTAATAATTAGTTAATTAATTAATTTTTTTATTAAACAATTTCTCGGGTAATATATAATGATCAATTACTGACCAATAAGGGTAGAAAACTTTAATTGACAGGTCACTAACCGGTGTTGGATAAGTTACTTTTTTTTGAGTAACTAGTTATAGTTACGTTACTTGTAACTATAACTATTTACAGTTACTAGATAAAGTAACTTCAAGTTACCTAAAAAGTTCCTTTTTTCTCTTCCTTAATTTTTTAATTTAAAAATAGAAATAATTAATATAAGATTAATAAAATTATTTATAACTATTATATTATTATTATAAAAATATTAATAATTCATTGCGCTCAGGCCTTTAGTGAGTGTCATAAACCATAAACTAGGAATCCTCAAACGAGAGTTTTAAAACCGCGCGATTTTCAAATCCGAGCCTTTAATCTCTTCCTTTTTTATTAGAAGAAAAATGTAAATTAACCCCATACAAAAAAGATATACAAAATATACAAAGTACCTGCAAAATAACTAAAATTAAGTTACAAGTTACTGCAAAAATCGTAACTAAGTTACGTTACAGTTACTATTTAAGAAAAGTAACTTAGTTACCCTAAAAGTTACAAATAACGTAACTTTTTAGTAACTTTGTTACTTGTAACTAGTTACTACCCAACACTATCACTAACCAACCATGAACATGCATGTAGGTGACATAATATATTTAAGCGATTTTGTACAATATAAAGATTTCAAATTTCCCGCGTCACTCGCGATTATCGATATACGACGCATCACCATCTGTACTTGACCAATAAGAAATCGGGTCCACGCATTGTTACACTTTTCGATATTCGATACGTATGATCTTTTTAGAATAGGATTGGTCACTTACTGTGCTCTAAAGTAGGTGCTTCCCCAACCACGAACTGTACCTATAAGGCCTGGCAGTAGAAGTCCTGTGTGCAACCTTATGGTAGCAATATTATTATCACTTCTAGGCTGAAAAGATGGTTCAACATAAATTAAGGCAATACCAGCCTCAAAGTCCTGCCCTGCAACCAGATGATTGCCGTGAACTCTTTTTTCTGTTATATTGTGAATTGAACCACGACTTGTATATGTTGACCCAGCAAAAACTTGGTATGATGATAATATCCCAATCATACAACGTGCAGCAGTGACAACAGTTTTTAACGACAGTACATTCCCTACGCAATGTGCAATATTCAATAATTTAATATTGACAGTGTAGGTAGCAATTGAAGACGGATATGGTACATCTCTACCTGGGATCCGACTAATAACACGTTTTTGTCTGATGAGAAAATTCGTTGAGTCCCCTGCAAGTTTGTGATAAATTTTTAATTTTTTTTTTATAATGTTTGTCTACAAAATATTTTTCATAACATATAAATTGAAAATTCGACTTTCGGTGCCTCCATAGCGGGGAGAAAGTAGCAGTTTCAACTCTAGGGTAGAAAGTAAAAAACAACTGAACAGAAGGCATCGAAAGTCGAATTTTCAATTTATCTATCTAAAACTTTGAATTTACCGATTTGGTAAACATTTACCGGTAATTACTGGTAAATTTTTTGTATTACTCGGTAATACCGGTCACAAGCCATCACTATCTCAGAGTGTAAACCTGACACTCTGAAATATTCAAACAGAGTGTAATGCACAACGATAAAAATAGCGAGAAATATCAGAATACGATCAAAATGCTCGTTTTTTGTAATCAAATTCTCGTCTCACTTCAGATCGTAATAGCAAGCATCTCGCTTCACACGGGAATGATCGAGATTATGTCGATTTTATAATTAATTTAATCATATCACTGATATGATTAAATTTGATAATTTTGAGAAAACTAATAATTTTCTTATTAAATTATATTAATATTTATTAATTGGATACTTTAAAGATCCTGCCTCCTTATTCTCTTGGAGGGAATCTGTTTCTGTTGACTCGCAAATTTCCATTTCGCCAGACGTCATTTTGACACTTATATTCGTTCGTGTTACTTGAATTTGACTAAAATGTCATTATTTTGTATCTATCGAGAAGTTGATCGCAATTTTTAAGACGATATGAAACAAAAAATAACAAGTGAACATATGAGAAACTAGTTTAGAAAATTGCTCGTATTTCGAACAAAATTCAACGAGACAGACGATCATATCGTATCTTTATGCACCACTAAAACAGACTATAAAATAATGGTCAGTCTGACTATTAGGAAAAAATGATGGATAGTAGTTGGTACTATCTAGATGGTCAACCTGACTATCTAAATTTTGACACTCAAAGTTTGACTATCCATTTTTCTCCGTGAACACTCGGAGCTTCACGTGCTGAGTACGTGAGTTTCGTGAATTCAGCACATGAGGCCTTGTTTTGATTATACGCGCTCTTCGCGACTCACGTTCTGAGCACTTGAGGCCCGATATTTATCATCCGAATTCCTTAAAATATCTAATACGTGATTTTTCACATGTTCAGAGTAAACGTAGTTTCTCTCCGTGTAGTGATTTTGAAATATCTACATAGTCTTACTGCTTTCTAACAGATTTTACTAAAAACGCGTGAATATTGGAATCAAAAATTTTCGTGGCGTTGTAATCCATTTATTTCGTTTGATGGAAAAACAAAATGGTGGACGTACATAACCAGACAAATTGACTACAGCCCACAAAATATTTTCGATTCTAATAATCCAAATTCTATTTTCCCCAATATTTACTTTGCCGAAATTTTATCTGAATAACTATTTGCTTCAATTTTTAAATTTCTGAATTAATTAGGATGAAGGGTAGGGTAAATACACCAATAGATGGACACCCCCCAATAGATGGACAAATATTATTTCAAAAAGCAATTACATTAAATTTAAGAACGAAATTGTGAAGTCATAATTGTTTTTTATGACTACATAAAGTTCTGAGTGCAAAAAATTATTTTTTTTTAATCTTTTTATTTAAAATAATAATAAAAAAAATTATTTAAATTTGACGTCTCGAAGTTTTGCTTCAAGAGCGCCGCCACTAGTAAGCATGTGACAGCTAGCCGGTAAACGTTGTTTGTTATTACTATTAAAAATGAATGGAAAAAATAAGGTATGTACATTTGATTATGTTTATATTTCAATAACAAAGCTATAAATATAGTATTAAAATAATAAAATCAAAAAAAAATAAGAAAATTTAGCGTCCATCTATTGGTATTGGCTGTCCATCTATTGGAGATTTTGTCCATCTACTGGGGTTTTCGCTTTTTTCTTAAATTTTCCTTTTTTGTTAATTACTACGAAAATTAACAAAGTTTTAGTTATTTTTTTCTAGTTAATTACATATTTTTACATAAATAAAATTTATTTAATTATAAATTATTTATATTTTACTATATTGTTTTGCTAAAGAAACATGAGAATTTGCTTAACCGTCCATCTATTGGGGTATTTACCCTAATTTGAAAATTTAAAAATTAGGGAATATAGAATTGTATATAGAATAGAAAATAATATATATATATATTATTTATTATATAAATATAATATACATTTCATGTGCCTCTGATTCCCGATACAATTATTGAGAAAATCTGTTTACTTACGAAGATCAACTTCTTGGAATGTCCCAACAATTCCCTCTGTCAAAAAGGCAGAAAGAATGAAAAGACACAAACGTCTTTTGTCTCCCATCTTTTATATTCAATTACACAGTTGAAATGATAGAAAATTCCACTTCTTTCAATATCTCCGCCGAAAACAAGACCAGTATGAGGATTTTTGAAAATTTTTATTCTTTTATCACTTGACTTTACGCGCAGTATTTGATTTCCTATAAAAAGACAACTATAAAAACACTGGTAAATAAAAAACAAGTTGTAAAGCATATTATATACAGGGTGTCCCGTTTTAACTTTCGCAGGAGGATATCTCAAAAGTGGTTAGAGTTAGCGAAAAATGTTTTAGATAAAAGTTACTTAACTTCGAGGAGGACATATTTTGGTGACCTTACTTTTGACCTTGAGGTCAATTTTTAAGGTCAAATGAAGGTCAAGACTTTTTTTTAAATTGGAAACACCTATTTTTGACTGCGGATTTGAAAAGAGCGGAAAATTTCACGTTCAAATAGTGTCCTTATAAAATTTAAAAATCCAGGTCAAATGGCTAAAAAAAAATCTGCCCGCTTCGCGGGCACATTCTCATCGCGCGCTTTGCGCGCGGCTCGCTTCGCTCGCAAAAATGAGCGCGCCTACGGCGCGCGGGGGGTTGAATATAGTTCGATCGTCGCGCTTCGCGCTCCGAAAATATTTACACGTCGCGCTTCGCGCTCCGTGTTGCGCGCTTCGCGCTCCGTGTTGCGCGCTTCGCGCGCTTGTGCCCTGCAGGAGGCTTGCACCTTACCGGACGCTTGTACCTACATGTTTTTTTTAAATTACTTTCAATTTAAATTTAATTAAATTAAATTTAAATGAAATTAAATTAAAGCTTTGAATGTAAAAGAAAACTAATTTACTTAAGGTTCTATCGACCTTAAGGAGCACATTCTCATCAGGGCACTCGCGCTTCGCGCTCGATATTTGATTTAAACCTCGCGCTCGGCTCTGTTTAACAATATTTTTCATGATTAAAACGAAAACTACTCATCCTATTGAAAAGTGGCCAAAAGATAACTTGTAGATCTTTCTAAGACCAATAATTATGTTTCTTATCATTTTCTCTGCATCTCGCGTCATTTGGCTCAAAATTTGAATTTTCGATTTTTTAAGTAAATTCAAAAAGTTGTGATGCCTATCCTATAGGGCGTTCAAAAAGAAACATTTTTCATCTTTAGACTTTTTTTCATACCGTGCGTTGTTTGGCTTCTAATTTAAGTTTTCTTTCATTTTTTTGGATTTTCAAAATGTTATAAGTCTTTCAATTTTTTTTTTATCCAAAAAAGTCATTAGGAATAATTGTTCGAATTTTTGAGTACTACGAATATCCGTGCATAGAATTTTTAAATTAAAAGAAAAAGTGGTATCAAAAATTTTCAAAATGCTCCAACTTTTTGAATTTTTATCCAAAATGGCTCGCCAACGAACTTGACCTTCATTTTAGGACACTCAAAGAGTATACCAAAGGCCAATCCAATCGGTCAATTCTTTCGAAAGTTATCGTGCTCACAAACTAAAAATCTACAGACAGACAGACAGACAGACAGACAGACAGACAGACAGACAGACAGACA
>CAJFCP010026101.1:0-138456 GCA_904066005.1 Synergus itoensis
CAAGCTCCAAAAATAAAAGTCAGAACAATCGAAAAAAAAATTTCACAGGGCCTAAATTGAAATTTCGTACAAAATTCTGTAGATATTTTAACTGAATTCGTTGAAGCTATAAAACAGTTTTCAAGTGATTCAGATATTTTATCCATTTAAGAAATTACGTTGATTTCTTAAAGATAAAAATTTAGCGATTGGCAGCCCTGTCCTCTTCTAGGACTACGGTTGGGTCAATTTCACTTGAGAATTTCTGGAGTTTTCAACCGCTATTAATTCATTTCCTAGAACTACGGTGGTCTTAATTTCACCTGAGAATTTCTCAGGATATTTACCTTTTTCAGGCTCTGATCGATAATATTTGAGGTAAATTGATTAATTTGTTAATTAGTATTAATATAACGTACCTTCTTGACAAAATATTTATTCGAAACTCCAAAACTTAACTAAAAAAAATAATTGCATCCAATTTTCATCCCTATGTATGAAAGCAAATAATAGCTCCAATTTGTACTTTTATGGATGTCAGCATGATTTTCCAGGTTTCAATTCATCGTCGGGACACTCCCGAGGAAATAAAAGGATACAACAAAATGAAAAAAACCGATAAATCAAAGCTAATTGTTTAAAAAATTATCAACATGTCCACAGACGTCCAATCTCAAACGTTGTTTGGCTAGAATGCTCGAATTCATGATATTCGCGAAAATTACGCGAAGTCAAACGAATATTCCCGAAGTGACCAGTGCTGCCAAGCTCCAAAAATAAAAGACAGAACAATCAAAAAAAGAATTTCACAGGGCCTATATTGAAATTTCATACAAAATTCTGTAGATATTTAAGCTGAATTCATTGAAGCTATAAAACTGTTTTCAAGTGATACAGGTATTTACCGATTTAAGAAATTACGTTGATTTCTTAAAGATGAAAATTCAGCGATTGGCACCCCTGTTGTGTTCTAGGCCAATAGTTGGTCTGTTCAAATTTTAAAATAATAATTGGTTTTATTAACGAAGGATAATTTTATCGTTCTTTCATCGTGTTGAAGAAATTATAATTCCTTATTAAAATTTATCGTGCACTCTTGAATCACTTATTCTTGAATTATTGGGCATTTACAGTATATAATTCTTAAAAGAGGTATTTCTGAAATTGTTAAATTCAAATTTGGTGGGCAAAAGGAAGTGATCTACAGCGCCCTCTACGGCAGAAAAGAAAACAACCCCATTTCATACACATCATACATAAATATGCATATAGGACATAATGTGTGGAAAATATTTTAGAAGGAAAAAACACATCCAAAAAATATAAATAGAAGTTTATTGGGAATGTTATTATAAATAATAATTTTTATAGAGTATTTAGCAATTTTTAAACTATTTTACGATGGCTAATATTCCCGAAGCGAAGAGGAATTACGTGAATCATGAAGGCGGAGGTTATGCAAAAGACTGCAACATCGAGGTAATGTTTATATTATTGTTTTTATTTTCAGTTTGTAAATATCCCTTAAAGATTAGAATGGGTTCATTTATTATATAGAAATAACTTCTCATGTAATTGTTAATATTTTAATATATTAAATCGGAAACAACTATCTGTATACTGTTATGAAGTTTTTTATATGTAATCTGTTCTTTAAAATCTACAACAACAAAATTATTTGTCGAATTCTTTGTAGAATGCAATGCTTAAGAAAAAATTGCAACTGAAAACCGAAGCTTTGATGGTTCTTAGTCAAGAGTTAGATCAATGTAGAACTCAACGTGATCAGTACAAATTAATGGCAGAACAAATTCAAGAAAGATTAATTCACTTGAGGAAACAGACAAACGAATCCTCAGATTCTAATAGGTAAGTGCAATTTTCTATTTATAAAAATATTAATTTAGATTAGACTGATAGTGATTGATTACTGATATATGTTTAAATTAAAAAATAGTTTCAGAACATTGGATTCGTTAATGGAAACCAGGGAGCAAAACAAATGTCTTCGATTACAAGTAGAAACTTTGCGACAAAAATTGATCGATTCTGAGGCAGATATTAAAGTACTTCGAACAAATCGAACATTTTCTGAGCAGAAAGACACTCATCTCGCACCAGATGCTCATCAAAGGGAAGAAATGATAGAACAGCTGGAGAAACTAAATATCAAAGTAATTCAAATTAGAAATTTAAAACAATTTATGGATTTAATTCTACACAATTATTTTTAAACATATTATTTTGTTTTAGTGTAACCAATTACAAACAGATCTTCAATCAGTATTAGACGAAAAACATGAACTAGAAATAGAACGAGATGCTTTTAAGTGTAAAGCCCATCGTCTGAATTACGAATTGTCGAAGGCTCTCAGTGCATCAAAACCAGTCGATGTTGACTCGCTTATTAATGAAAATCGGTGGGTAAGATAATTGAAGTCTTTAAATTTGTAATTTTCGGCAAAATTGAAAGATCTTTCGATATTTGTCTGTAGATATTTGCAAGAGAGAATACAACAATTACTTGAAGAAAAAGAGCTTACCCGGCAATCGTTATCGAAATATAAGGTCAGTACTTATAAATCGATGTTTATTTTATTTTTTCTTTCGTGGCGATATTTCTAAGACCTTTTTATTTTCAGGGCATGCTAGATAGTAAAAAAATGAAAGGAACGATAAAACTTGGAGGAAACTCCGCTGCAGGCACTGTAATGACTCATAAACAAGGTAAGAACAAAAAAAACTATAGGAAATTAATTTTCTTTACTAACCTGATTATTCTGTTTTTTTTTTACAGTTGAACAGTTGCTTCAACAAGGTCCAAATATAGCGCCTCAAAAAGCTTCAGCTGCGATATCAGACCTTCACTGCCTTTCTGCAGCTTTACTAGAAGCTCTCAACGACAAAACTCTGGCCTTAGCTCATCAAAGAAAAGCGAACAAGTAACATAATTTTCCAAAAACAACTTGCTGAAGTTTTCTATTAATTAATTTAATAATAATATTCTATCACTGATCTATTTTTCTACTTTCATTTCAGAATTTTGGCTCTAAGGATTTGTGAATTAGACAGTGCTGTTCAATCACCAACAATGAAACTTCTGGAAGGATATACTGGGGCGGATGTAGATATTAAATGTAAGTTTTTGATTTTTTTTTTAAATTCTGGATTGAGAATCAAAAATAAATTCTTTTCAATTTGAAAGAATTATTTAACAGTTAACGTTATTTATCGACACAGGTGACGAATTTGTTTCCGATCTCTCGACCAAGCATGCGTGGGATAGCGAGCCTGATCTGGCAAAAGATGATAATGTAGAAGATTGCGAATTTTCCAAGAAAGAAGTATATTCTACCTTAATTCCAGCAAATTTGCCTCGTAACTTAGGTGCTTTAGTCGAAAAAGCTATGAATAATTTAAAAGAAATTAACAAGGACAAATCGTAATACAAAATCCTTTGAGTTATTCGTGTTAGAATTCCATTGACTTCATCATTCCGGAAATGAGTGAATGTTTATTTTTCTCTAGTCATTGATGCCAATTTAATTTTTCTAATGTCTGAATTATTATTTTAATGAGATATATGTTTTGATTATATTATCAGAAAAGCTTTTAATTTTATTGAGTTAATGCAGCAGTTCCATAATAAGTAGGTTGGCAATAAAAAGATCTAACTTGAAAACGTCTTTCCCTCAAATATTTTTGGTGCAAAACGGTATCGAGTTGATCGAGCCAAGTATCGAAATCAAGATTCATTTTTCGTTTACAAGTTTCTGTTTGTCCTGGAGGTGTAGAATTATTTTGTTGATAATATTGATGATATGCTCTAAAAGATTATTCAGTATTAAGTATATTATTTTGAATACTTTTTGTTTAAATTCGTGAAAAAATTTACTTTTTACCTCCACATAATTTTCTCCTTTCTTAATTTAGCATCTTTTCGCTTTTTCCATTCTTCAAAAGCTTGCAAATTTGCATAAAATTTTTCATCAGATTTCATTTTCAAAGTCATCGTAGCCTCGTTTGCTATTTTTAAATTTATTTGTTTTAATTTTTGCTGCTTTTGCTGATCTCTCTTCCAATTCAAATACACCTAAATCAATGATAAATATATAATATTTTTAAATCCTTCTTCTTATCATGTTTTATTGGAATTATTAAATATAGTTTTTGTTTTATTAGTTACGAGGTGTGCTGCTCTTTCCCTTTCCAATTTTGTTGCATTTTCTAACAACTCTCGTTGTCTTTTTTTATTTTCTTCCTTTAATAGTTGTCTGTAAGCTTTAGTTTTTGCTTGCTTCCAAGCTTCGAAAGTAAAATCGCCTTTACTCTGAATTGCTTCCCTAATAAAGAAATATATTTAAAATCATTTGCGTAACAGTAATCAATATGTAAATTTTATACTATTTACTGAAATTTAATTCCCCCTTTTTTATCGATTGTTTCCTGATTTTTAGTTAATTTAGATCTCAAATTGTTCTTAATTGTTGGTTTCAAGTCCTTGTGTTTATTAATAATTCCTCTAGATTTATCACAGTTTTCTATATTTTTAGATTCTTTATTTTCTTTTGTCTCAGACTCCTAGATTAAATATTCAATGAAACAAAATATTTTCATCTGTATGTTTAAATCATGTGATATTTTCTATAGTACCTTTAAAATTAGAGAGTCTTCATTTGTATTAATGGAAGTTGAAATTTTCTTCAAATTTTCCTCAGATTCTTCTTTACTAAGTTGAATTTCTTCATAATGATTACTAATTTGCGAAACTATTCTTTCTAAATTAGTTTCCTCAGATTTTTCATCTTTATTTTTCGAGATTTCCAATATTTGTTCTGACTCCCTTTTTTCTGTTCTTACTTTCGTAAATTTGGAAAAATAGTCTTCTTTACAAACCACCATTTGCAACTGAATCGTTTCCTCTAAAAGAAATTAACGTATTATGATAATTTCCACAAACACCTTTAATAAATTCCATATTTTATTAAATATAAAAACGGAAAACATAATTAATAAATAACCATCGTCCTGAAGAGCTTCTTCAATTAATTGCTTCACCACATTCTCCAGATCGCTGACTGAAACACTTCTATACTTCGATTTTAAAACAGAGGATTTCTCCCTATCAGAAAAATTATAGCCTTCAATTAATATTACTTTTTTTTTTACTATTAATCATTAATATCCTACTTTTTTATTTCCATCGAAGTCATCTTTTTGCATAAAATGTTTTGATTATTTTCCGTGGGTTTCTGAAAGCTTTTTCCCTTAGGCTTTTTTACTTTATTTTTAAAGATTCTTAATTGAGAACTGTTTATACAAGAGTTGATTATGTGGAAAGAAGAATGACAACGACAGCATTTCGATCTAAATTGTTTTCAAATTAATATTAATATTCAATATTTTAACTAATATTAGGTTTAATTTATTTTTACATACTTTAAATTATCAGAATTAAATGATACCCATCTTGCAACTCCTTTTTCTAGCATTTCACAAATACTTATCTAGTTTACGCATCTTGAAGTTTTCAAGTATTTTCTAGTATTGCATTATTTTGCAGAAAGTCAGTTCAATTTTTTTTATTAAAATATAATTTGACTTCAATTAAGATACATATAAATTTAATCGTAATCCAAACACGAAAAAAATGTCATTTTGTCATTTTTCGAGAAGTCAATTGTTTTTAAAAATGCTTTACAGGCTTTACAGTTCGTAAAGACTCAAAATTTGTTTTCTATTAAGCCATCAAACCTAAAATGAATAATAAAATACATTCCTCGTATAAACCACTTTTTTCTATTTATTTTAAAATATGTTGAGAATTCAATAAAGAGAATTCTCCTATAAAGACTCAGAAATATTTCACGAGTGTTCGCATATAGAATAAAAACAGTTCTATATTTTATTCTTTTATACTTTTCTCGGTTATTTCCATCAAGTGTATGTACATTTCCTTATATTAGCAATCGTAGAAAGTTGTTTTATACAGTGAAATTGATTTACGACTGTTCAGACGGTTACGACAATGATACATTCAATATATTACTTATGCGCATAATAATTAAATATATACAATACTTTTCTGAAGAACTTATTCAGAATAGTTATCACGTTTGGCAATATTTATCACGCGGACATGCAAATATTGTGCGTCGATAAAAGTGCAAGAATTACAAAAGATTAGCTCTTGGCACTGATAGAAGATGAAATATTAATATTTATTCTCTACTCGCCAACTACATACCTAATTAAATATTTTAATTTAGCTTCAATTTATTATCAATTTTTTATTTGAATAAATTTAAATGCATTATTCCTTTATGTAGAATAGCAGTGAAATTAAATAGGAATTGAATTTGAAAACAAATATATCTGAATTTAAAAGTTCAATTTTAAAAGTAAGCGAATTTTTGAAGATTTTAATTCAAAGGAAAAATCTTAATTTAGCGCGTATTGGATTTGATCCAGTCTGTGTATTCAGAAACCCGAGTATATACTCCTGGATATCCAGGTTCTCCGCATTTGTTCCCAAAGGAAACAATTCCAATTTGCATCCAACGACCTTCTGCTCTAAGCATAAGAGGTCCACCAGAGTCACCTTGGCAGGCATCTTTCCCACCTTGGCTAAAACCAGCACATAAAAAGGTGCTAGTTATGGGTTGAAAGTAGGCAGCATTACAATCATCATTTCTCCATACTGGCAATGTTGCTTGTCTTTGAACTGTACTTTCTTTTCCACCTGAAAACAAATATAATGTTTGAAAGAAATTCATTTCAGGTTTAAATGTTTAATTATATTTTCTGAAATTTTAATTTTAATTTGAGTGACTAAAATACTTTTGGTCTTGTTATTACTAAAATCGCAATTACCATAATAAGTTGTTCCCCATCCAACAACAGTTGGTCTTGCACCAGCAAATTGTTCTCCACGATATCTAGCTTCTGGTAGACAGATGGGAATAACATACGGAGATTTTCGAACTGGTCGATTTAATTCCAAAATTGCGATGTCGTTATAAAATCCGACCCGTGAAAATTTCGGATGAGCGTGAATATCCTTCACTGCATAAGTAGCTGGCGTGGATGGTTCGTCGTCTCTTTCAAGGTCAATATCACCAAGGCGAACAGTAAATTGACGAGCTGCGAATCTAGAAAAGTTTTAAAAAATATGAACAGTTAATTTTACAGTATAGTCAGAAAAGAATGTTTCAAAATCTCCATTAGGCTATTATAAATCATATCGGTATTTTTCAGATTTCTAAATTTTTATTAAGAGTTTGTACAAGTTGGAACTTACGGACGTTGACGTTGGTCTCGAGTGCAATGAGCTGCAGTGAGAATATGTCGAGAGCCAATAAGAGAACCACCACACCAGAACTCAGTACGTCTAGATCCGTGAAGAAATATTGCTGCCATCCATGGCCAACGACCTGGTAGCGCTTCTTCTCCTCCAACAACTCGATACTTTCCAGCATTTCTCACTCCGCATCCTACAAATTAGATAGTTTACCGCAGACCGGCTTTTAAAAAACCACTATTTTGCAATCAGGAACTAGCTTTCTTCAAAACGGTTATTTATCTACGTTTATTAATAAAAAAAGATGAATAGTTATAGCTGCATATAAATAAATTACCATCATCATCTTGAATAAAGTTGTTATCAAACGTTTCAACAGATTCGAAACCATTCGAATTATTGCCCGAAAGCTCTGGAGATGGAACGACTTCAAAATTCGGACGACTTGTCGTGGATATTGGATACAATGGTATCGGCTTCGGAGTTGGTGGTTTTGTTGGCCTCGGCCTTGGTCTCGTAGTCGTTTCAATTATTGTAGGTGGTGTGACAGGAGGGCTGAAATATTCAAAAATCATTAAATCAATCTTTCCATTTCAGAATCATCACTTTTAAAAACTGAAAATTACCTTCCTCCAGGAGAAGGCACATTGACCCCAATTTTATCAATTGGACAGCAGACTCCAGGAACAAATAAACTCTTAAAACATAATGACTGTCTAAGTTTTGTAAGATCCAGAAGAAGATGAGGACAATTACTAAGATCCTGACATTTGCCAGGACCACCTTCTGCAGTCGTACACGTAGAAGAAGTTTTTTCCCTATCAGAAATTTCTTCACTGGCCTGTGCTTCAAGATCAGAAACTGTCACAGTAGATATTGTAGATGATGTAATTGGTTTCAGGATCGCTGGTGTCGGTTTCAAAGTGTAAGTTGTTGGTTTCGGAGATGTTGTGACTGGCCTTAGAGGCAAAGCAACCCCTCTGACGATTGGTGCTATACTGTCTGTTACATTTTTCCCTAAGATATTTTTGGAAATGGTGTAGAGAGCTGATGGTAATTCCTTTGAAGGATTTTCTGAATCACCTCTTGTCATGTTCACGATATAACTTCCGACTGTGTTGAGAGCACCTAAAGTTTCTGTAATTGTTGTTAGGGGGTCGGATCTTTCCTCGACTACTCTCACGTATTGAGTATAAGGTCGACCCTGAGTGTCTCGACGATAAAGTGGACCTCTTCTGGATCCACCTGGCCAGGATTCGCTTTCGGTCCATCTTCTTAATAACGAACCTTGAATTGATTGACGATGTGGTGGTCCATACCCATGGTATGCTATTGCAAAAATATTCAGATTATTTTTATAAAAAGGTGAAATATAGGTCATGGAAGATTATAAATTATTAAGTAATATTAATATCAGTTACTTAATGAGTTACTCACGACTGTTGTGGTAGAGTGCAACGTCTTCACTGAATGACAAAGCTCCACTGAATAAATTCCATATTATGCAGAGTCCTGAAAATCAAAGGAATTTAAAAGTTTTATACAAAGCTCTGAAGAATCCTTCAATATCTGGTTCTCTTTAATTTTTCTCTATAATTATAAATTATTAAATTTGGATATTAAATTAAATTCTTTTTCTATTAATTATTCCATTGATAAATCTTAGTTGTATAATAATAAGTGAATCAAATGACAAACTGCTGGATTGATTCAATCTAGAGAAAACGTACGGTCAATCCTTGAATAAAATCCTGGAAATCCCAACACCTGATTCGTAAACCATTACGCCACATTCATTTGGTTTTATGCAAGAACATTTTTTATTCTGATCATATACTCAAACCCTACTTTCAATCATTCGAGGAATTTTACTTGGTTTGTTGCATAAGACTATATTTTGCAATTATTCATCACAAATATGTGTTAATCAGATGCGACCATATTTTTTTAATTAAGATTCAAAACCCTATATTTGATATGGTTTTTGATCAGAGAAAGTATTTTACTCATTTATTCTTGAATTTGAAACGTCTTTAATTTGTCAGAATTTTTGTTTCATTAATAGTTTACGGATGCATTTGACTATTTAATTTATACGGAATATCTGGCTCTAATCAGTGATATACTTCCGACTGAAGAAATCAAGAGTTTTTTCTGGTTAATATTTTTGAGGAGTGGGTGGAAGTTGGACTGGAAATGACTGGAAATTTAAATTATGTGCTCTAGCACTCAAACAGGATTTTTCAATTCAAATTACGAGCTATACATAGGTTCATCGACGGTGAAAGTTATCCGGCGAGAAAGTGTGCCTTTCTTCCACTCACTGATTCATCGCTGATAGGAATGGTGTATGTACTTAGTATAGAAACGATCACTTATCTCTGGTCAGGGACGAGTGTACAAGCAATTGTTATAATGCCATGTACTCTTGGGGAAATCCACCTTTTTTAGTGCTCTCTTATCAAACTACAAGTTCTTTTTCCTTTACTTAGCAAACCCATCCCATTTCTCATTAAACAAAGCCTGATAACAGTTCTCAAAGAGGTCTATGATTTTTCAATTACTTTTAAATTAAAACTTATCTTCAGCTTCATGTCGTCCAATATTTATTACTATTGTATTCGCAGTTTTACTGAAATAATTTCAGAGTAAGATACTCTATTTGACTATTCGATTGTATTGTAATTCTATTCAGAAATCACTTTTTGTAGAAGAAAACGAAATTACCGAAGAAATTTTTCCAGTTACTAAAAAAAAACATTAATGAAAATTAAAAAAACCGGTTCAAGGAAGATTAAGTGTTGATGTGTATCTTAATCCTAAGAGAAGAAAGATTAAAAGCATTGCAAGGTTGGTGAAAGTAAGATTTTTAAAAATCTACTTATTACTTTAATCACCTGTTGGAAAGAATTAAACAAAAACCAAAACTCTTTCACTTTCAGCTCAAGCTTGTCAATCTCTTAATTAATTTATCGAAACATGTTTTTGTAAAGACATGAAATTTTTTCCCGGATATTTAATCATTAAGTAATGTCAAAATTCTTAAACCTTTACATAATCACAAATAGACTCTTAAAATTGCCGTTAATCATGTTTGCTGAGTCATATGCAGTTTCACTTTCAAGATATTTATTACTTGTAAAGAGATCTTAAAATAAGATTTTGAATTACTTTCATAAAATTAAACTTTAAATGCGTTAAATATGTATACATACATTTATTTGGGGGGATTTAATTTTTTAAATTAATTCAAAATTTATTTATAAATTAAAAAATTCAGATTCAAAGTTGATAATAGCTAGATATTGTTTTTCGAGGAAGATTCGAAACTGAAGAATTTTTCCTAATTAGTACAATGATTGACCTTAAAAAATTAATTGCTTTAACGTTCCCGAAAGAGCGACGGATTTCTTTGTTACACACGATGTGAACGTACTCTGCCTGGTAACCTAGATACGTTGTTGTATATAAGATATATAAGCAAGAGTATATTTCAGAGTGTTAAATATGTATCTAGATATGCTTTTAATACAGAAAAAGAGAGATTCAAGTTTCCACAGTCAGATGGTTTTTTGAGGCCACCAGTTTCTCCAAAGAATTAACATTTGTTTTGATTCGGTAATCTCTATCATCAATGATGATGTTTTTATTTAACAATAAGTCTGGATTCGAGAGTGAGATTTTTCACTTGTGAAAAAAAGTTTAATTAAAATGAAAAATACAAGAAAAGCTAACAGAACAATCAATGAAGAAAGTTAGCTTCAGTAGAAGAAACAGTTATATGCCAGCAAAATTGTTTCTAACTGTTCTAGACGCAACTGTTATTGCAGATTGAATTTCAGAGAAAACCTATCTAGAAGAACCAGAGTTTAGAAGAAGTATAAAAAATCTTAACAATCTCTGTACATAAAATTTCTTAGTAAAAAATAGTAAAAAAGTAAGTGAAAAAAAATTCTTCGAGATTGGCTGAAGAGAAAGAAATTTTGCAAACTTTGGATCACTTGCACTTACCCAGTGCGGACATTGACATTCTGAGAGAAACAAACATCAGATCCTCTTTTCTGGCATTCCATTAAAGAGACACTGCACTCAACATGCACGACACTTTTCGACAAAGCGAGGAATCACTTTTGGCGGAGGCTGGACGCAAACCCAGAGGTAATCTAGAAGTGATGCATGATAGTTTTGGTGGTGAAAAAAAAGATGACAGGGGAGACGGAAGTGTCGCGTGAAGTCGCGACGAACAGTTCCGACTACAAGGACTGTCCGTGAAAAGACCTCGACACACTTACTCCGACTGTTACACACTCTCTCTCTCTCTTTCTCCTTTCCTCCAAGGAGGCGCCATCCTCCGACTAAGGGAAAGTGTTCCCTACCACTCTTGTATTCTGATGTCTTTCAAATTCAACTCTTTCGACGATTCGTCACACCAAGAACGCACGCACGCACTCGCGTATCAACGCGTCCGCATTCCGCTCCTTCCGCTCTTCCAGTTTCGACTCCTCTTGTCGTTTCGTTTATGGTCCCTCGCCCTGGGCATTAAATTTCTTATTTTTCTGCTGAATGTGTGTCGAATTAATCCAGTTTTACTGCCGCAAAAAAAAATACTTAAAGCTATCATTAAATTTGGAAACGGACCGAGACCTAAATATAAGCCTAAATCAAAAATAAGAGAAGGGTCTCGTAGGCGAAGGTACTAATGTCTAAATTTTATAACAAATATAAGTTACAAAACGAGTTTTGATTGCTGTTATCCTAGGTTTATTCAAGTTATTCTTTACATCACGACGTGACATATATAACGTCGTACTGCTAGCATAAATCAGATATACTTACATTTAAACTACTGCGTTGCAGGAACTTTGTAATAATATAGTACAGTGTCATAGATTTTACTTGATTCTACAACATAAATGGGATTCGAACTCGTGCGCTAATTGATCAGTACAGCTAAAACAAAAATCTAGAATCACCGAAACGTAATCAGAACTACCTTTTGCAAAAAAGCAAGAGACAAAAGTGCAGTGCTAAAAAAAAGAATTAAGTAAACTTTTTCCGTTCATTGTACAAAATCTAGAGAATGTCACGTTCTTAAAATCTTGTAGCAAACAGTCGAGTCTGAATGAAAGCTACATCCTGAACTAGTGGCCAGGTATTGTATAAAAAAAACGAATATGACCCATGTGAATGCGTGCACGAGTTATAAAAATTCGTAGGACGTAGCCGTAATTTACTTGCCATCAATTGGTATTTAGTTGCAATCGCAATTGAAATTGAATTACAAACAATTATAATTATAATTGCGATATAAGTTTAGTTGTGATTTACTTATATTTGCTAAGTTTGTAAAATTTGGCAGAATTGTGATGTTTTCAAATCAAACTTCCGTATGAATTATCGAAAGCTTACCGAATTATAGTTTTTATGACTAAGTACACTTTTAAAAAAGTGAATTATCCTTTCAGTGCACATATACAATGTACGAAATCATGACTGGCATTTGTGTTCCTTCCATTGGATGAATTTGAATTCAAGTTTACTTAGTATTTTCTCATAGGCATGGATCCTTTGTAGGGGTCGAATCGATCGTAGGAGGTTGGAGCTCCTGGTCCAGACATTCCCATAGACGGCAAGGGTCCTCCTTGGTACATTGGTGGTCCTGGGTGCCTCAGCGTGTTTCCCATACTGTTCGAATTACCCCACCTGTTGAAGAATTTTCCCTTAGTATCGCCTCCAAATTATCGAATTTTATTCACATTCAGTCACTTGAAAAATTCTTTATGCTAAATATTTTAAATACAGAAAAATGTGTTATAGAAATATTCAAAATAAATTGAGATTTGAAAAGACACTTCTTCCAAAAAATATTACCAGTTGGAGTTGACGATTTTTACTAATAATTTCGAACAAACTACCATATATTGTATAACGTTTTATTTTTATTTGAAGATCTAAATTTTTAATTGCGAAACCTTTAATCATGACTTCAATATTCGAGATTAGAAATAAAAACTGTTTAAATAGATTTCATGCAGAGATATTACTGAACAAATTTGAAACAAAATTACTTTATCTAAACCTAACTAGAAAATTTCGACGTTAGCATCACCTGTTAACGTTATCTGAAGATCTCCCGCTCCAACCGGAAGTTTCATTACGCGGATCACGAGCGCCTCCACTTGGCACAGAATTAAAAGACTTTGCAGGTGGTCCCGAGTGCCATCCACTTGGTCCGCGATTGCTATCCACGTATCGACTATCACCTAGATACAAAGAAATTTCTATTGTATATCTACTAAAATTACTTTCAAATACCAATTAAACTACTTTAATACCCTTTTGATATCATTTTAATTTTAATTTCTCACAAACTTAATTATCCAATAATTCTATTTACCTTGACAACTTTTCATAAATCTCATACCAAAAAAATAAAAAAGCAAATGAAGGTGAATTAATTAACAAAACAAAAAGAATAAAATATTTTATTCGCGTCTTGAAATATCAAGAAAAGGTACAACTTACTACAATAAAACTCGGAATATATGCAAATATGAATTTTATTTTTTTATTGGAAAGAAGCCGTACACGATTCGTAACAATCTATACACTTCTATCCATCTAAATTAATTTATTAAAACATATTTTTCACAGCGAGTTATGCATCGAATTGCAAAATAAACAATAAATAATCACAGCAAATAATCTTTGCTTGGAAAAAAAAAAAATATTGTAAACAAAAAATACAATTGAAGTCATAAAATTAAACTGAAAAATCATGCTCACAATCTAGTCTTCTAGTGTACTTTGTAAACATCTAAACTCCGTAAATAAATCTACATTAAACAAACAAAATCTAATCTACGGAAAAGCTGGTATTTTTTGGTATATGATAACCAATGACTGCATACTACACATGAAAATATAAAATTGAGAATTTAAATTGTTTTGAAGTATTTCTGAACTACCTCGAAGTTATTTCTAAAAAATTTCAGGAACGTTGTGAGAAGTTGAATTATTTTATCGTATGCTTCGCAAGTTTGGTTATTTTTCAATAGTCAGATGAGATCTGGACAAGGCATCTCTGTGATCCTAATGAGTTGTCAACGTAAAACAAAATACGTCTGAATTTTGCAGCATTTGGATTTTAATACTATGCAAATGGCCTTCGAAAGGAATTAACTGCATTGTACTTACGAGGCGCATTGGACCCAGGAGGTTTGGAACTGTCGTTGTATCGACCTCCGTGATTGTCTCGAGAACTTCTGTGTGAGTCTGGTTCTGATCGGCGAACGTCTCGATATGATGTTGCACTGGATCGCTCATACCTTTCAAAATAAAATCGGAAAGTTGTAAATTATTATCTACATGTAGACGAAGTCAAATAATTTAATTTTAAAAATTTAAAAACAAAAATCTTGTATAATAAACATAAATAGATAAATAATAAATAATAAACATAAATAATAAAGTTTGTATAATAAACATACCTTTCTTTAACTTGACGAGGGTCGATTGTTGGGGTTTGAGTTGGTAAAGGTTCGCGACGAACGATTACCTCCCTTCCTCGAGAAACATCAGTAAAAGCTTCTGGTCGACTGCCACGAGAAGAAAATTCACTGCTTCTTTTGAAATCCTTCTTTAATCCCAAATCTTGGGTTGATCTGTTTTGGAATTTTGACTCTCATTAGTTTCGAAGCGGATATAAATTCTTATATCCACAGAACCCGTGGCTATGTTAAACTTTTATAAATATTTGTACTCTAATTGACTATTACCATTATTTTTAATGAAAATTAAAGTTATTTTTATCGAGGTCAGGTGTTCAAGCGTTGAAAACTTTTTCAATCTCCACTCAAACCACAACTGTTCAAACCCTCAAAAAACTTTTGTTTATAATTCAAAAAAAAAATAAATAAATAAATAAAAAAGTAACCTCGTTTCCTTTTCTAAAACGAAAATAATAAAATGCAAGTCTTGAAGATTGTCAACTAACCAAAATATAATCCTTCAACAAAACGTAGAAATAAAATCATTAATAAAGGGGAAAATAAACCTGCTAGCGTCGTATCTAGTGGGAGGAGAAGTGTCCATTCGTCTGTCTGAAACGCGGTCTAAAATATCTGCACGTCTGTCCGGAACTCTTTCAGGACTGTGTCTTCGGCTATGTTCTGTGGTCAAGCGTTTTCTCTCAGGTTCGACGTATAAGTCTCTAGGATCACGTCTGTCACTCGATGTTCTTTTAATAGAAGGAGGAGGTGGTACTCGACGACTTTCCTCTAAACGCATCTGTTGTCTCTTCAACTCAAGTCGCTCGCGTTCCAGTTTCTCTCTTTCGAGTTTTTGACGCTCTCGTTCCAGGCGAAGAAGTTCTGCTTTCTCTTGCTCAATTCGCTCTCTTTCTCTTCGCAGTTTTTCTCGTTCTCTTTCCAGACGGGAAGCCTCTTCTCTTTGTCTACGTTCCACCTCCCGTTGTCTTTCCATGTCTTCTCGACGTCTGCGTTCTTCTTCGCGAAGAAGTCTTTCTCTTTCGCGCAGTCTCTGCCTATCACGTTCTTCCTGCGTTAGGAAACAAATCAAGTTAAATTAATGATCGAGTTTTAATTGAATGAATTTATAGATTCAAATATTAAATGTTGATGATTTAAAATAAGATAATAAACGCACTCTAATTTTGGCGAAAGTTAAAACGTCATCACGACGACGACGTTCTCGACTGCGAGAACGGCTGTGGGATCTGTGACGATCAAAGGATCGAAGTCTTTTCTCGTCGCGCTTTCCTCTTTCGCTTTCTGGTTTCTTGCTTGTTGATTTTGTAGAACGTGCATCAGCGTCTTTCTCCTTGTCTTCTTTCTTCTCGACTTCTTTGTCAGACTTCTTCTCTTCAAGTAACTCTACCTTTTCTTCGGGTTTTTTAACACCTTAAAAATAAAATGAATGATAAATTGATGACTAATTGATTATTTAAGAGTTTATTGACTTATAGTTGTTTTAAGTTACTTACTTAACTCTTTTTCCTTCTCTTCTGATTCCTTCTTCTTTTCCATATTCTCCTTTTTCTCGATTGATTCATGATTATCTTTGGGTTTTTCTTTCTCCTCCTTTGGTTTTTCGGACTTTCCGCTGTTCGAATCTCGCTTCCTCATATGACTCTGTTGAGAATCGCCCTTTGCCTGTTAATGAAATTGAATCGCAGTGTTTTAAAAAAGCTTGTTAGTCGTTTGGTGTTTTTTAAATCAACTGATGTTTGAAATTTAGAGGGTTCACAAAAGTAAAAGTTTAAGTAAACAAACAAAAATGACTCTTTATGAAAATAAGATTTGATAGTAAACCTATAAAATTATCTGAAATATAACTTCTACCTTAGAAAGAGGATATCCCATGTTATAGTTATAGTTTAAGAGTTATTTGTGTATCTTGAACTAAGTGTTAAGAATTAAACTGTATGTTATTAAAATTCTTGATTTTGTGTTTGAAAAATAGTTTAAAGCGTGTTGTTATGGCCATCACAAACTTTAACTTTAACTTTAATTTTCTTGAAATAATGTTTATTGAAGTTATAAATTTAAAAAGAGTTACTCAACTCGACGTATGTAAAGAATTTTCGGAAACAAAAGAGTCATAGTACAAGTCTTTAGCATTAAAAATTAGCTTTGTTGTCTGAGTAATTTGCCAAGGTAAAAATATTTTTAATAGTTCAGGAAAAATAAAAAAGCGAAAACTAATTGTGAGGTCTAAAAATTTGTTAGTAAATAAGTAAATAAATAAAATATAAACTTTACCTTCTCAACGGATATAAATCTTCCATGGAGTTCTGTCCTATGTAAATGACTAATACATTTAGAAGCATCGTCACTCGTAGACATTGTTACGTATCCATAACATCGAGCTCCTGGAGTTCTCGCATTGGTAACAACTTTGGCTCCAATCACTTTTCCATATTTGGAGAAAATCTGTTTCAAATCAGTGGCACGAGTCGTCGACGACAATCCAGATACCCAGAGGTTCCTGCTGCTCGCATTAGATGAATTTTGTGATGACTTTTTGTCTAAAATTACCACAAGGAAAAATTAAAAACCAAATTCTAGTCGTCACACGGAAATTTGATAAATCTTCACTTTACAAAAATTTGTTTAGCAAACTTTAAAAACATTCACCTTTGTCATCTCTCTTCTGTCCTTTACTATTGGAATCTCCGCTGAAAACAGTAAACTTATTAATTTAGAGAAATTTCGTATTTACTTTACAGATAAGATTAAAAGTAAAGATTAAACGCTAATAAGGCTTAATAAGTATCTCTGTAACTATGTTAAGTCCATAAATTTGGCTAGCAACTTATTCATTTTGTCCGACTTTTTTTTTGTACCGCCAATACTTGAAACTTTTCTCAATTGTTATTTATTTCTCCATTTACGTGAAACTTTTACTGATAAATAGCACAAATCCTTTAGTCTGTAGCACATATTAAGAAACATAATCAGCACACGGAGCATCACATATTTCTTCACTTCCATAACAGTAGCACTTGCATCGCCGATCTTCAGAAACAGCATTTTCAAAACGTAGTCCAGTTGATTTGTCACAAACACGACTCTGGGTCACAGAATCTTCTATGCTACTACCTGAAGAAATTCAACCAGAAATTGTCCTTTTTGCAGCCAAGAAAATTTTTTACTGCGTTTTTTTTTTTTAAAGGATATAAGGTGGCAAGTTTACACATAATTAGCAATAGGGTGTCCAACGGAAATGTTTAATCGAATTTCCTTATATTTACGGCACATTTTTTCTGTACATTATATATTTCGTAATTTTCAATAAGTTGATTGTTTTCTCTTAGTTCTTGTCAATTTTATGTACATCTTACAGGCAAGTAAATAAAATTAAACATTTCCAAGTTCTTCCTACTTGTCCGCACGCTGGACACCCTCTTAGCATAATATAATTAAAGTTTGCTAGCCAATTAGCAGAGTTCTTAACATACTTTCCAGAGTTAAGAATTATGCCTAAATACTCGAGGTGAAGTTACTCCACATTTTATTGAAAAAGAAGGGAATAAAGTGATCTTGCATGTGACCCTGCCGAACAAAGCGATCTTGGAGTCGCGAGGTCCAAAACGGCATTGTGTCCAAATCGCGGTGTGTCCGTGGAACTTTGTTGTGCGACACATCGTCGCTAAATCACTGAGAACCATTTAGCAATGTGAGACCAACCTCTTGCCTCCTTCTCCGGTGTCCTTGCTCTTGGTCCCGATGCTAGCTCCCGAGGTCCCGTCCTTGTTGCTGGCGCTGCCTTCTGCTCTACCGCTCCCTTTAGAGTCTCCCTTCTTGTTATCTTGAATTCTCTTCCTCTCTCCTCCTCCATCTGCAGGGACAATCAAGGTAGCATAGTGGTCACTGTCTGAGAGAGCCAAAGTCTCCTCTCTCTAAAATGTTCTGCTGGCTCGCACTCCCGGCTGCTTCCGGGCCAGCGACATTTAGTGCCCGCAGAACAATTAAGTGACTCTTGGGAATCGCAAATTTCTTCTCCTAAATAACTAATTATTTTCTCCAGACATGAAGTCTGCTGACAAGAAGAGAAACTAGAAAGGGAAAATCAGGACTGCGGTCTGGGCGAATTTGGTTTGAAAAACGTATAGGCACTTTAGGCCTAAGTTACCAAGATTAAATCAATCAAAGATTTCAGAAAGTCGTTCTTGATCGGTGGCAGTAACTATTGTCGATGAGTTGTAAAGAATTTTCAAAACTTGTGGGTCTTCGTAAATTCTGATATTCGCTGAGAGAAGATCCAACGATGCTCTATGCGGCAGGTATAATTAATGTAATTGCATATCAAATTCTAAGGTTAACTAACTTAAAGACTAGTGCTTATTGGTAAAGTTTCCCTGTACAGAAATTTCCCCATGCTGCTATCCCTGGAGTGATGTTCGAACAAGTTGGTGGATTCACAATTGTTGAAGGACGTCGGTAAAGCTCGCTGCTTCAAGTTTCTGGGTAATGGAATCCTATTTTGAGTTGAGTCCGCTGCCAGGTTCAGGATCTCCAGGTTCCTGAACCCCAGGCACGGGATGAATCTTCAATGAACAGGTCCTCGACGAAGACGTTTACTTCAAGCACGTTCATTTACCTCGATGCGTTTTGATGGAGTTGTGTAATCGAAGCTATTTTTGGAAACTAGGTCTAGGCACAACGTGCTTACGGCTAAACT
The DNA here is from genome assembly GCA_904066005.1 of Synergus itoensis. Taxonomy (NCBI): domain Eukaryota; kingdom Metazoa; phylum Arthropoda; class Insecta; order Hymenoptera; family Cynipidae; genus Synergus; species Synergus itoensis. Next base: position 19,484 of record CAJFCP010026101.1, read on the forward strand.
GTAAATATAGTATAAGAGAATAAAAAACAAAACTTACCCTTCTGCCTATCTTGTGCCTCCTGAAAGGAAAAAGACATGAATATTAATAAATTGCTAATATAAGTAAGCTATTAATAGATTATTAATCGTATTACTAATGAGGAGAGCTAATTAATAGTTAATATAAAATTTGAATTACCTCCTCGGCAAGGAGATTTTCCTCGTCTTCACCGATAGTCAAATTTATCGAGTCCTCATTATCAATTCCATTGGTTTCAATAACTGCAGCGGAATCTACTGTGTTCTGAGGAGTTTCTTTGACAGCAGGGATTTCCTTATTTTCCTTTTCTACATCCTGAAGTTTCTCAATTTCCTTTTCCTTCGGTTCCTTATCTTTTCCTTCAGGTTCTTTGCTGGGTTCTTCTGTTGGCTCACTTGGGTCTTCTTTTGCTTCTTTTTCCTCTTTTTCATCTTTTTCTTTCTCACCTTCCATTTTCTCACTGATGGACTTTTCCTTAAAATAAATGAAACCAAATTTTTAGTAAAAATTACAAAAATAACTGCAGTTAAAATAACCGTAGAAAAAAGCAATGATTTAATTTAAAAGCGACTCAAATATATATTAGTAAAAAGTGTCGTTACCTCTTCTTCTGGTTCTACAACTTCTTCTACAGCTTCAGAAGTAGAATTTTCTTCTACAGTTTCTTGAGCTTCCGAAGCTTCATCTTTTTGAACGTCTGAAATATCCATTGATTCTTCTTGATTCGTTAATCCGGTTACTAAAAAAAAATGATAAAAACGAAAATTAAAGCCAGTATCTTTTACAAAAGTTATTTATATTTTTAATTAAAAATAAATATGTTATTAAAACTTATAATTCATAATATTAAAGTGCACCTACCGCTGTTTTTCCTTTGGCCTATTTTCGGACCAACATATGGAACAATAAGAAAATCCTCCGGATTGTGACCTTCGTCTGAAATTGCCTAGAAAAGTTAAGAAATAGAATGCATTAAATTTAAGTTCACTTTGACGGCACTCTAATATAGATGAGTCATAAAATACAAGGCGCAGTGCATATTTCAGTTTTATTAGTAAAAAGAGAATGGTATTTTTAAAATGATAATATAGATAATTGTATTATATCTATTTCTATCGAAACTATCTTATTACGAACTATAAAAAATTCGGAATAATTAAAGAAATGTAACCTGAATAATTCGCAGAACTTGATCGATTCAAATGATTCCGTACAATCAGCGTTTTTACCTCATAATAGTAGAAACTTTCTTAAAATAATCATAGCTTTGATCTCTATAAAATGCTTTATGTGCATAAATATGAGCTATAAAAACGATTAATTAGACTTTATAGGCAAATTGGAGTAAATTATAGTTCTGCTAATTTTATCTTTCCCGTACAAACTCGAAATAATAATTTGAAAGGAGACTTGAGCATTTTATAAGAAACTTATTGACAGAAGAAATGTATCTGAAATAATGCCATGATACCAAATGATACAAGGTACAAAACTAACGGGGATCGATAAGCTTAAAATGGCGTCACATCACCCACGTTACAAACGTACCGAAAAAGAAGTTGCAAATTTTTTAGAAAAATAAATATACCTTAGAAAGTCTTTCGAGAAGAGCAGCTTTGTTTCCAGTTTTATCGAGACCACGTCGTTCAAGCTCGGTTTTAAGATCTATAACACGAAGCTCGGTCAATCTTTTGCCTTCAGTGTCGGCCATTATTCCTGTCGATGAAACAAACGAATCGTACTATTGTCGGTCGCGTAATCAATCAAATTACGCGAAATCTGTATTCTCACTTTTTAAACGCACTTCAAAATTGATAATAACATACCAAGTGCTAAAATAAATGATAAAAATGTGAACTCCAAGTGTACTTAACAAGAAACGTACTGTCGTTCACTGTGCTAAGCGGAAATGGCCATTTACCAGGCTACCACTACCAGTTCATAGTCGCATTTCCGGTAAATATATATGTGTCAGTTTAAAGGCTCTTTCACACCTCGCAAAGCCAGTGCTCTCAAGCTCCCTGCGCGCGCAGCGCGTGTTGGCTTCTCACTGGAGAAATGTTGCCATTGGTCAAAATTTGGCGCGCCATTCAAAATCGAATTGATTTAATTCGATTTTGAATTGCGCGCCAAATTTTGACCAATGGCAACATTTCTCCAGTGAGAGTCCAACACGCGCTGCGCGCGCAGGGAAAGCAAGGCATGTGAAAAAGCCTTAAAATTTAGGCTTTTATTTTTATCAGTTTTTTTTAAACAATTATTTCAAATTATAAAATTTTATAAACTTTAAAACTTTAGAATTTGCAATTTTGATGTTGAATTCAGAATCTTTTTTGAATTTGAAAATGTTGCCCCGAATGACATGTGGACGCCAGCAAATGTCACAATCAGTTTACAGCAGAGGAGTTTTTGAGTCCTTTTACACGTTTTACACGTTTTACACCTTTTAATTGAATTAAAACTTAATTTAAATATTGTAAAGTGTGAAGGAATAGTGAGAAACTTTTTCCATCAGTGACTCGTATAATGCATAAAGTGTAGATTCTATCAATTGATAGTGCAAATTTAAAATATAAAAAGTTGTCAAGATAACCTCAAAATGCCACCTAAAACTGTATTTGTCACTGTGGGAACGACGAAATTTGACGATTTGATTAAAACTATTACTCAAAATGAAGTTTTGAAGGTAAAAATGATGTATATTTTTTAAATTAATTTAGAAATATATTTTTGTGAATCTGTCAAGTAATTAATTTAAACTAAAATGCTACAGAATTAAAACTTTGACTCGGTTTATAACTTTCATTATATGTAACATTTATTAAATTATTACGTTAACATCCGAAACTGAATTCGATCATAATAAAAAATAAACAAGTAACAATAAATTTGGGCTTACATTCTTTTCGATTTTTTAAAAAAATATCGAATACAATGTGTCATGGAGTTCCAACGAAGTATCATTTTTTTGTAATTCTAGGCGTTGAACGAGAAAGGATATAATCATCTGGTCTTACAAATAGGTAATACGTCCTTAGAACCAGATTGTACTCCTCGGTGTGGATTTAATACTATAGAGTCCTTCTATTTAAGCCCATCGCTCCAAAAATACATATCGCCTGCAGACTTAATAATTAGCCATGCAGGTGCCGGAAGTTGTTTAGAAGCACTCGAGGCCAAGAAGCCCTTAATTGTTGTTACAAATGATTTACTCATGGACAATCATCAACTTGAATTAGCTGAGCAGCTATTCAAGGATGGTCATTTATACTATTGCACATGCGATACTTTATTAAACCTTCTCCAAACTATGGATCTATCGAAATTGAAGCCTTTTATCTCCGATAAGAGCAAACTTATCGCGAATTTAATTGATCAAATCATAGGATTTGATTAAATCAAAAATATTTAATCCAAAGCTTTACAAGTTAAAACTATACTGATTAGACTTACGTTAAGCATAGAAATATTTAAATAAAGGACTTGTTAGTTCAGAGGGATCAGCGGAACTGAAGTTAATAGTTTAATAGATATATTTTGATATTCAACATAATTTACAATAATTATAGGCGTCATACGCATTTTTCAAGTCTGTGATATAATTAAAATTTGACGGATTTTAATTGAGTTTTCGCGACAATTTATGTCAGTGAAGTATAAATTTAATTTACACATGTATCTGCATACGCAGAATTTGGGCGTATCTACACTGCGATAGGCAACATAAGGCTTTTGTAATCAGTACAGTAAAGTTCCTTGGCAAATACTGTTCAGTAATTAAATAAACTGGAATTTGAAAAAACATTCAGAGCCTGTTTGCATTCGAATTCTGAAGTTTCGTATAATCTCAAAGGTCTTTTAAGGCTGTAATATATTATTTCATGTACAGTAACAGTTATAAGTCGGTTTAGCTCTCACGATACTTGCTCACAGCTTTTTTCTTTACACATTAGCAGATGAAGTTAAGCTTTAATTTTATATTTTTTGAAGATACACGGACATGGAGACGAACTACTTAGATTAACAGTAGAATTTTAAAGCTTCACTTGCCAGCGAGACCAAGTCTGGTCATTTCTTTCAGTAACGTATTACCCATTTGTGCTGGACTCCTTGTAACAATCACGCCAGCCTGTAAATAAGAAATTGAATTTAAAATTTAAAATTTAAATCGATTTTAATTTATAAAGATGAAAGATTTTGTATTGAATATTTAAAAAGTTTCAAGGAGAATTACCTTCTCAAGTGCGTCGATTTTGTCTTGAGCTCCACCTTTTCCTCCAGAAATAATGGCACCTGCGTGACCCATTCTCCTACCGGGAGGAGCTGTAATTCCAGCGATGAATGATACTACTGGCTTGGCCTTTGGACCCTGTAGATAAAAAATTAATTAATATAGAAAGAATGAAATTTGATATTCAGGCTAACCACAAAATTCCCTAGGTAGGATTTCAACTAACCGAATTTTTTTCAATCAGATACTCTGCTGCTTTTTCCTCCGCGCTGCCTCCGATTTCACCAATCATAATGATTCCGCTGCAGGCAGGATCATTTAGGAATACTTCTAGACAGTCGATAAAGTCTGTGCCATTGAAGGGATCACCTCCGATTCCTATGCACAAAGTTTGTCCAAGACCAGTCTAAAAGAATTCAAAGATACATTAATATTGAACTAAAATTAAATTAAAATGAAAATGGAATACAAATATATTTTTTTTTTGATTTTGATAATGTGCTTACGAGTGTTGTTTGGTTCACTGCCTCATAAGTCAGCGTTCCTGATCTGGAGACAATTCCAATTTTCCCCCTTTGATGGATATGTCCTGGCATGATTCCAATTTTGCACTGCAATTAAAAATGATCAAATATAAATAAATAAGTTTAATCACATAAGTAAAATTTAAATAATAATTTTTTAAGAAAAATTATTTTTTAAAACATAGTACCTGCTCAGGAGCAATAATTCCTGGACAGTTAGGGCCAATAAGTCGTGACTTGCTTTGTTCAAGTAACCTCCTTTTTACTTTGACCATATCGTGCTGTGGAATACCTTCTGTAATGCACACAACTAGAGGCATTTCGGCATCCAACGCCTCCATTATTGCTGATGCTGCAAATGGTGGAGGAACATAAATTACTGAAGCTGTAGCTCCTGTTGCTTCTTTCGCCTATGAAATAAAAAAAATTTATTTTTAAAATTACTGTAGAAATCATCTTGAATTAATTTAATTTCGTTTTAAAATAAATCTTAATTACATATGCGAGGATTATTTTTGGTCCAAAATGTAGAGCAAAACGATATTTTAGAAAATGTCATAAAATGATGACAGTGAAATCTACAAAGGTTCTTCTTCCAGTGATAGTCTTATCGATGGTACAAAAATTTTCATAACAAGAATGATTCATTTAAACCAGAATATTTTCTCCACTTTCAACATTCTTATCATTTTTTTGTGGTAATGAAGAATTCCTTATGTAACAAATTTTACTCACACAAAATATTTTATATATATGTATTTGAAAGACTAAATTGCTATTAATTCAAACTAGGAAAATTATTTCAGACTTGATAAATAGTTACAATGAAGATTTTAAGGCAACTCTACTTAGAACACAAAAGCGTGAAAAAGTATGCAAACATGTAGATCGTTGCTACATATTTGCTCATCAATCTATCAGACTCGAAGTTCATAAAGGTCAATGAGATTAGAACGTGCATTTGCCTCAGGCTTATGTTTATAATTAGTGCAAAATAGGATTTCTTTTATTAAAAATAAAAAAATAATAAAAGTTTTAGTGAGTTTAGTCTATAGAAATCTGGAAATTAATTTTTACAAATATGATTAACATAATCCACCTAATAACATTTTATGAAACATTACTACAGATCTAAAACTCCCTTTGTGTAAAACAACAAAACTTAAAGTTTTTGAGTAAGCTGACCTCTTTAACAGTTTTGAAAACTGGTTTCCCAAGATGTTCGGTGCCAGCTTTGCTCGGAGTAACACCACCGACGATTTTAGTGCCATAATCGATGGCTTGTTGACAGTGAAAAGTTCCCTGCTTTCCAGTGAATCCTTGACAAATAACTTTGGTGTTCGAGTCTATTTTCAAGTTTTTCCTGGTGTCTGTATAATTGAATCTTATTTGAGTTCGTAAGAGGTTACTGCGACTCCCAACTACAACAGAAAAGTTTATTTAGATAATTATAAATCAAATTCACAATATTATACATGTATTAAATTCATTTATATAAATCAAAGTTGTTCATTTATTTTATTAACATTCTCCCTAGACAACTTTTCAGAAAGATATATAAAACAAAGAAATGCATTAGAAGTGTAAGGAATGGATAAATATCAACTACATATATAGCTAGAAAAATGATATATGTGATCATCGTAGATGTGGATCTAAATTTAGCACCAGAAAATGAAACCTGATCAAAGTTTCAAGGAAAAAGTAAAACTTTTTAGCTTATTAAATTTTTCAGAAGAGAAATAAAAATAAGAACTTGACATTAATAAGTTGACAATGAGTGAGAAAATGGTATCTTTTTGGGCGAAAGCGAGTTTTATTTTTAGCTGAGGCTAATTCAGCATAGCATTCGAGATCAAGGTCTTTGATTGATCATCAGCGAAGGAGGTCACGGACAGCAAATAATAAACAAAGTAAATGAATAAAAAAATTACATAGGTTAAAATTTGATAAGTAATTTAGTAAAAACAACAAATTTTACAATTTGATTATCAGCCGATTTTTAAGATCCATTGGATAATGGGTTTTAAAGATTATAACGTATTCAAATTAAGAATCTCAGGACATGGTAATTTACCATCAATTGATTGAAAGTATTCAAGAATGAATTGAAAGCTAAAAAATGTAGATTGTCCTTCCTTATATAATAAAATGTTAAACACATATAAGAACAAAGCTCAGTGACCTAATTTTTAGGGGAAAAATAAGAGAAGTAAATTTTTTAGATGGGTTTAGATTTTGATTATCAGTTTTTTTTAAATATGCAAGAAAAAAGGATGATGACCTTTGTAACCAATTATCAATTAAAGCTACTATAGTCCATTGGTGAAAGATATGAACCCAGAGTGAATAAATAGAGTTGGACTTACCTGTAAATTTTGAAAAAGCTCTGGTAGCCACAGCCATTTTTTAAAAGGGTCTTGCACCGGAAGCAACTAATACTATAAATTGCACTACTGGATAATCACCATTAAAATCCTAACTACTGTTGCCAGATAAAGGACGATAATGTCAGATCAAAAAGAAAGACGGGAGAGTCGCAGCCTTTAACACGATGCTGCGATAGTAACACGAACTTATCAAATACGAGACGAGACCCGAACGCCAAAAATCGTTGATAAGAGGTTTTTTGGTCGCACCGCCGGCAAATTGTGAGCAAATCTTTGAAATTTCTTATCGACAGTTACTCTACTGGTAAGAATATAATTGAATATAATTAGTATTTTTGTGAAAAGTCGGTTCCTTTAGATATCTGCTTATCTTGAGCCATATTTTTCAATAACTCTTCTAATATAAAATAAGTAGAAAAGAATCTTTGTATTGTAAATATAAAAAAAACTTGGTCGGTAAGTATTGCTCCAAAAGTTAGCTCCCTGTGCGCGCAGGTGCCATTGGTCAAAATTTAGCGCGTTATTTAAAATATAATTAATTTAATTCGATTTTGAATCGCGCGCCAAATTATAGCCAATGGCAGTGATCCAAAGATCCGTTTCCGGTGTATGTATATGAATATAACACGTGTTTAAATTGAATCTGTCATCGCAGGTCCCCAGGATAAAACATTTACAATTTGGAGCTTTTTGCAATGGCAAAAGTTTCCGAATTATTAAATTCACTCGATCCAGCAACAAAATTGTACGATGATTTCCTGCAGGACTTATTATCATCAAGCTACGATATTCCTTACGACACGGAAGAAGTAGGAACATTTTTATAACCTCAACTTTGTATATTAAATTATTATGTTAAATTTAAGAAAACGTAAAATTCAAGCATTAGTCACTGCAAAAGTATATCCAATTTTAGTATTTCTTGAGCAAAATAAAGAGGCAGAATTTTAAAGTTAGAGCTTGAGTCCAACATCTTCTATTGATATTGTTTTCTTGCTGAATAATATTCTAACTTTTTTTCCAGGTGAATTCAATAGAAAATATAATTATAACAGCAATAAATACAAAATGCAACAAAGCTCTTACTCGCAACAGTGGATTAAAACTCCTTCTTCAAATCTTACCAAGGATATCAAAAGAAACTTTACTTAAATATAGTACTTTTTGGATTACAAAAGCAATTCAGATACTGGAGCGTGCACAAAGCAATATTTTAGAGTTGCAATCTGCATGTTTAGTGCTAGCCTCTTTGGTAGTTTCTTGTAAAGATATACCAGAATTACATAAACAAATATCTATGCAAACTGTAAAACAATTGATAAATCTGATCACTAATATGAAGTCAAAAAGTAGGTGTGGAGCCACATATTATCTGATTAACGTACTTCTACACCATTATCCAGAAGTTTGCGAGCGCTCTCATGTAATTATATTTTTCAAATTAAATTTTCTATCCATTTTCTTATAATACCTATTATTGATTCGTGACTTAAGGAAAAATTATGATTTCAGGAATCCATCAAGAAAATAATAATTCCTCTTATAGATTCTTCTCAGCAGAATTTAGTTACTGCTGGTGCAAATTGTTATACATTGTTAACTAAGGCCACAGAACGATCTTTCAAACCACCAATTAAATTTGGAAACTACACTAATTGGGTATATAATCAACTATTATTGTGTAATAGCCTACACGATATAATGAACAAACTATTTACTGATATTTTGGAGTTTGATTCCTCTGATAAACGTGAATTGGAAATTGGGGATTCACTTATTTTACCAGATATATCTGAAGATAATGTTCTTAAATATTATATAGACTTGGAACGAAGATTTAGCAATCTTTGTGTTTTTTTATCCACTATGTTGCGGTAAAAATTTTATTTAAATGAAAAAATATTTTTTTAATTCTAAAATGATTGTACTGTTACTTATATGAGATCTAATTTTTTCAGTGGCTGTGGAGAAAATAATTCCGTTTTACCCACAGATATTTTTCAAGTCTTGTGTAGAGGTTTGGCCATCACACCTTTTAACTTAGGAAATGAAGATTCAATCAAGAAGCAAATTTTGTTTTCCATAATACCAAAATTGCACATCAGCTTATTGAAGGTCCTTAGTGCATTGATTGAAGGGTTTCACAAAACATTAATACCTTTTCTTGATATAATACTGAAACTTATACAGCAAACCCTTGACTGGACTGAAAGAGTTTCACAAGATCAGTCTACACTGAGTCTCTGTAAACCATTTAAAAATGTGAGGATATCTGCCTACAAAACTCTAACTGTATTGTTGCAACATACAAAAACACGCTCATACGTAGAAAGTGTGACTGAGTATCTTTTGCCTCATATTTTGAAAGAAATCAAAGTCATGAAGAACACTATCTTCTTAACTGTAAGTTCAAACACTTCTTTTAACTTATAATTTGATCTTTTTCTTTAAATCCCTGTGATTTATATACTAATTCTGTTCATTATAAACAGGTACAGAAAACTAATCATCTATCCAAAAAATCTCACAAGAAGTTTCGGGATAGTCAATATGAAAATAGTTCCATTCTTGGAAATTCTACAAGAGAAACTCGTGATATACATTTAAACGCAGACATATGTGAACAAGCTCTCGTGGCACTTGAAAGTATTCTCTTTAGTTGCATTTTCTGGCTGAACGATCCTTTTTACAAGGTACGAAATCGAAAATTATTTACGATGCATCTAAAATAATTTTTCACTATATTTTTATAATTCGTTCATATTTTACTTCTTTGTTTTTCACGTTCTAGCAAGTTCAAAATGAGGTTGTTGATTCATTAAACGATTTGTACCTTGGAGCCTCGGACACGAATGTTTACAAAGTAAACGCTGTATGTCGCTTGCAGCTTCTTAAAACTTTGAAAGCTTTACAAATGAATCCTAATCTATCGACACCACCACCGACTCAGTTTTCTATAGAGATTTTTAAACTGGCTCTCAGGGATCAAGATATCAATGTCATTAAGGAAGCTGAATCAGGTCTGGCAGAATTGGAAAAAATAGTTCATCCGAGTGCTCCTACTTTAAATTTTCCAATACAACGGAGAGATGAAAGTGAAGATGATAAAGATAAAGAATCAAATGAACTTGCAAATACACCGGGTATTAGTCAACAACGTTCTATGAATGAATTACTGGATTCGATACGGACCAATGAATGTAGTAAAAAGACTGAAAAACGAGCTTCGGAGGACGTAAAAATAACCCCAAGCAAATTGCCAAGAATTGAGGTTGTTGCAAGCGAACCCGTCGTTCCAAAAATTGCAAATCTCGACGCCGAGAAAAGTTCGAAAAATTCTGAAAATACGGAAATGGTTAAAGATTCTTCAAAGGAAGATGGCACGAAAATTGGGGAACCTCTTCAAATTCAAGATTTGGACAGCGAATTAGTGAATCTGTTTGTTGATGAGTTACATGAAGGCAATTAATTTTTTATTCAGAGATGTTATAGAATTTATTGTCTTCTAGAATACAGCTTACAATTTCGAAAAATTGAGTTTATACTGTGGAATAATTCAATCCTAACCAAACCTTGTTGAGTTTGTCTTCAACTTTTAGAATTACAGTACAGTAAATTCAAAAACAAAATTTAAACATAATTTTTAAAAATATTCTAAGTATTTTAGAAATTATAATCAAATTAGGATTAAGATATTAGGAGGTTGAAAATATCTAATAATAATAGTTGTATTTTTAGATGAATACATATTGATTTTAAACATATTAAAGAATAAAATTCTTACTTGAAATTGGCTTTGATGAACAGGTGGTTCTCCATATCGAATTCCACGAAAAATGAAGAAACCTTTTTGAGGATCTTGAACCCCATATATATATTTGAACGTCTTCAATATCTTCTCCATAAGTATCTATAGTTGGATCCTATCTTACTTTTTACTTCGTAATTTGTTGTCAATGGAATGCAATTCTTTTAAGAAATTACATAAGAGAAACAGGTTTTTGTGCCTTTAAAATCTTTATTAGAACTCTGTCTGGAAATATTTCATATCCATTAGAACATATTTTAGAATTTTATTTCTATTCACTTATTTCAACTAAAAATAAAAAAATAATAAAACATAAAAAGTTGGATTAAAATTTTACAAACTTACTTAATTGTTAAATTAAAACTTGCAGAATAATATTTGTTAGACTTAAAACAATTTACCTGAAAAATATTTACCAACTTTTTATAATAAATATTTATCTTTAAATATGCATTTACAATTTTATCCCCTATAATGAATTTAAAAAATTCCCAAGTTTCTCTATTTTTAAAATTGGCGCCAAGAGCAGCATTCATTTCAACTTCCGGTTTTGTCTTCGTTTCGTTCATTTTGTTCACATCCGTCACTGAGTAGTGATCGTGGTATGTAAAGAATATGAGATTTTTTCTACACTTAAAATCCAATGAAATCCGTCTGAATGGATTACTTTTATTCGCAATAAAATATATCTTTCGACATATTGAGATTTAATTAATTAGACAGATTCATTATTTTTTATTAAAAATTGGTTTTTTGGTTTGCATGTAAAGGTTATGTTCTACATGCTGTTAGAGTGTTGGGCACGTCATATAACTTCAAAGTGTTTTTATAAGTAATATTAGGGTTTTTAATTAAGTTTAATAGTTTGTGTATATTCGTGACTTTCTTTTATAGAACTTGAGCCATGGGCCGAGTAATTCGTGCTCAACGTAAGGGTGCCGGATCCGTTTTCCGCGCTCACACCAAGAAAAGGAAAGGAGCACCGAAACTTCGTCCTCTGGACTTTTCCGAACGACATGGATTCATTAAGGGCGTAGTCAAGGTTTGAAGCACATTTTATTTCTTTTTAACATATATGCAAATTACTATTGTGCTTCATAATTTTGTAAACAATCATTTATCGAACTGCTACGAAAGATCTTTTTACAATGTCCCGTATTCTTACTTAATTGATAACATCAATTCAGACTTATTCAGAAAATAATAATTTTTTTTTTTTCTATATAGCACTCGATGTATTTATTTCTTGCTATGAAACGTTTTATTATTGACATGATGATTTCTAGTTTTACCTACTTCTGAAGTGAAATGAAGATTTAATACTAGAGGCTCTTTCTGACAATTCACACTAATGTAAATTACTTAATTATTTAGTGAACATGTAATATATTTCTTCTCCTCTTTTAAAGGACATTATCCACGATCCCGGAAGGGGAGCTCCTTTGGCCGTTGTACATTTCCGAGATCCTTACAAGTTTAAAACCGTTAAGGAACTCTTCATTGCTCCCGAGGGAATGTACACAGGACAATTTTTATATTGTGGAAGGAAAGGTAAATAGATAATTCTGATTTTTTAAGATTTAAACCTTCAATGAGTCTCGAAAATATATCTTAAAAATCTTAAAGTTTCAAATAGCAATAACTTTACTTGGTGGATTTTTATTTGCAGCCCAACTTCAAATCGGAAATGTGATGCCCGTCGGACAAATGCCTGAAGGTTCAATTGTCTGCAATTTGGAGGAAAAAACTGGCGATCGCGGTCGATTGGCTCGTGCATCAGGCAACTACGCTACTGTAATTTCACACAATCCTGACACTAAGAAAAGCAGAGTTAAATTGCCATCCGGAGCAAAGAAAGTTATTCCATCAAACAACCGAGCTATGGTTGGAATTGTTGCTGGTGGTGGTCGTATCGACAAGCCTATCTTGAAGGCCGGAAGAGCTTACCACAAGTACAGGGTCAAGAGAAACTGCTGGCCTAAGGTAATTTTGGAACCTTTTTTATTCTTAAGAATAAACTTTTATCTTCAATGATGGTATATGACATTTGAAACCTGAATCAACAATATGTGGATATCTATTTAATACTGAGATTAGATTTCTTAACCGAAAAAGAATTCTTCGTAGGTGATGCAATTGCTAATTTTTTTGCATTTTTCTAGGTTCGTGGTGTTGCTATGAACCCCGTTGAGCATCCCCATGGTGGTGGTAATCATCAACATATTGGTAAAGCTTCCACAGTCAAACGTGGAGCCAGCGCTGGACGTAAAATCGGTCTTATCGCTGCCCGTCGTACTGGAAGAATCAGAGGAGGAAAGACAGACACCAAGAAAGACGATTAAACTACTGATTAATTATCTTCTGGCTTCTGTTAATTTCTATTTAATAATAAAAGAAAAATCAAAAACAGATTTTGCAGTATTATTAATTATTTTTACCTTAAAAAATCTATTCCTTTCAAATCCTTCTAAACTTATTTATATATTGTCTAATTTGCCTCATTGTCAATATTTTTGACAATTAAGTTATATGTTTATTTTATTACGTTGAAACATATCTATTATTATGGTATTTGCAATTATTTTCTTTGTGAAAGAATGTATTTTTCTACATTTTTTTGTCCAGTACTAGAATCTGTAATATGTATTTGAAAAAATTTCAATTACAAATAATTGCAAGTGCATTTTGATAATTAGCAATATGTAATTAATGTAATTATGCCAGATAATGTTTTTTTCTCACAAAAAATCTATGTATGTATTTTTCTGGTTTGAAATCAACTTTCACTACGGGAGTCAAATGCAAAAATTTTCATTGCGGGAATTGATGCAGTGTTCCCAATTCGTGCCCCTTCTCAACTGCGCATGCATCGTACTTCGCCATCTGATTGGTTGCTATTCGCGCGCAATTTAAAATGATAAATAATTTTAAACTGCGCGCGAATAGCAACCAATCAGATGCCGAGTACGATGCATGCGCAGTTGAGTAAGGGGCATGAATTGGGAACACTGAATTGATGGAATTTTTCCCGCGAATTCTTCCTAATGTCAGGGACTAAGGGAAGTAAACAAAATTATTCTTTGGAGTTTAGAGTATAATTATTAATGTTTTAGTAAATGTAGTGACAAAATGAGTGTTTTAAACTCATTTGTAAGACGACAATTGGGGTGTGGTAAGAAAATTATTCAATTTTTTGCAACCTGTCTTTATTTTCTTCCAATTTTACTCTGGCCTGAACGTGACCGGTTTTATAGGTTATATTAGGGGATTATTTATGAGTTTAAATTAATATGTATATACTTTTCTAATTTTATAAAATTTATCGCAAATATTTCTAATAATTGTTGATTTATTTATTCTTCATTGTTTCACTACTATGGTCACTTTCAAAATCAAGTGTCACTATAATTGTCATTTTTCTGTACATATATCATTTCGTATATGTAATTATGTATTATGCAAATATCATTAAACATTTAATTTAAAGGTCTAATTCAAATATATAATATAATTAAATATTATTGTTAAGATTAGAAATTTAATTGTTAAATAGTTTACTCAAAAAAATTACTGGACAAAAGTTAATTAGAGTTAATTATGCTTGTATCGAGTTTGATAGAATAAGTATGAGTTTTATTTGGTCAATTAAAATATGAAGCAAATTTGATGGTTATTGTACAAATTTAAAAGTGTATGACTAGGAATTAAATATAATGATTCTGAGTAATATATATAGTTTTTTTTTTAATTTTAGAGCGAAAATCACATTATGACCTGGCCGTACAACGTCTCAAGTGTTACAGTACTGACGTATATCGAGGAGTGACTCCGAATTTCGATGCACCTGATTTCAACCCAGAACCGCCAATTTGTGCCTGTCGATTTTGTCCTGTCCAGGGCTACGAACAATTTTTAGCCTTAGCAAATGAGGATGGAAATATGGCTTTACAAGACACGACTAAAAGAGGAGAGCCAAATACACAATTACAAGGTTTTGAGGTTTGTATATGTATGAATTTAATGTGTAAGAATTGGCACTCAAAAATGAATTAAATAGGAACCGATTATTCTATTTTACAAATGATCTTTCAGGCTCATCGAAATGCAATTTTCGATTTAGCGTGGATGCCAAACGAAATGAAACTCGTCACTGCCTCTGGGGATTTCTCAGCTCGACTCTGGAACGTTACCACTACTGGATTTAGCTTAATTCAATCCTTCCTCGGTCACACGCGAAGTGTCAAAAATGTCGTTTTCCGTCAGAAAGATAACGGTAATTTATGTTGGCGGTATTAAAGAATTTTTATAAGATTTTATTTCTCATAAAAGATTTGATGCATTCCTATTGACATTAAAATAATCGAAATGAATTTCAGCGGTCTTCGCGACGGGAGCTAGAGACGGAGCTATTATGGTTTGGGATTCGAGAGCTAATCACAGCACAAATGCAAAACCAGATAATTGTATGATGAATGCTCACGCTATCAGTAACGGTATCTCTAATAGTGCAAAGAGAAAATCGTTGACACCTGCATCTCGATCCCAAAGTATCACAGGTCTGGCCTTTCAAGATGATTTTACTTTGATGTCTTGTTCAGCAGGAGATGGGTAATTTTGTTTAACCTTCTATAATTTTAAAATAAGTTGAATACGTTTCTAGATCTTCCTCTTCTAACTTAAATGTTTTATTTTTATTCTCTCTCGCAGTTTAATCAAAATTTGGGATCTAAGGAAAAACTACTCGGTCCATAAAAAGGATCCAATGGCGAAGCACATTTTAGAGTACTCGGGAGGAAGCACACGAAATGCATTCACATCTTTGCAAATTTGCCCAGCTGGTATTAGACTTTATGCAAGTTGCATGGATAATACTATTTACACCTACAATATTTCGACTTATTCATCACAGCCAAGTATGTTCATAAACTTGTAGATGTTAAATGCGATCGCTTGAATTAGATATATTTATTTTAATTATTTTACTTTTGCAGTTGCAGAATATTTTGGAAACCAGACGTCAACTTTCTACATCAAAAGTTGCTTGAGTCCTGATGGGCTGTATCTTTTGAGTGGTTCTAGTGACATATACGCTTATGTGTGGCGGACTGATAATCCAGGAAAACCTCTCGTTAGGCTTGCAGGTCACTCTGCGGAAGTAACCTGTGTCACCTGGTGTAGTGTTGGCGAAATGAAGGTATCTTTTATTTTCGTCCGTATAATCGGCACACTAGTTCCCTATAAGTCTATTTCTGTATATTACATTCTCATCAGAGAAGGTATTATTTTAATTACATATTTACAAGTTTTATGATATTTTCAGATCGTGACTTGCTCAGACGATTCTTGTCACCGAATATGGAAAGTGGGTATTGAAGATGCAGCAGATGATAAGCGACATGATCTTCACGGCCAGGCAGAGTCAGTCACTATGAACGACATTGCAGTCCAGAGGATTCAAAGGACTCAAAGGACTCCCACACTTCGAAGAAGACGCTCACTTACTCGAGATCGAACGCCATCTTCAGCAAACGGTCGTGGTAAGTTTTAGAACATTATAATTTAAATAAATTGTTTGTTCGTTTAGATATACCTATAGTTATAATTTTTCTTCAAACAGGTTCATCTCCAACGCCGATTCTCGAAGACACTTCATCAAACAATGATTCCTCCCAAGAAAATTATCCTCGCAATTCCCAAAAACGAACTCACGCAGAAATGTCAGGACAAGCAAGCACAAGCAAAGCAGTTTTATCCCCAATTCAAGAAAAGTTTGAACCTTCTACAAAACGCACTCACATTGAAGTTAGAGGAGCACGAAGATTGTTCAGTCCTGAAAATAATAAAGAAGCAGAAGCAAGAAGAATCGCTATTGACGAAGCTGGTCCAAGTTCTTCTAGACAAGCTGAAAGTCGCGAGATATATTTTCCGCCGACTTCGAATCTACCAAATTTTGTGATCGACGGAACAGCGCCTCACTTAAACGAATCATCGCCTCGGAAGTCTAAAGAAAATGTCGACTGGCTGACGAAAATAAGAAAAGAAAAGATGGAGCAAAAAAGGAATGAGCTGAGAGGGAAAGGCTCTGCTGAAAAAATAAGTAGTCCTAAGTCTCAAGTGACCCCAGCCCGGAGATCTGGCAGATCAAAATCCACTGAAATTCGCAAAACGCCTAAAAGTCCTGCTGGCCCCTTACTTAACTTTTTCAAACCCACTACTACAAAAGACTGTGAAAAAGATACATCGAATAAAAGCAAGGATGATACGCATGGAAAAACTCCCCCGAAGCAATAACGAATAATGTTGCACAAACACAATATCAGTATTTTTTTATCTAAGGAGAGACTTGTTACGAATCGAATTTCTGCCGCATTCCTTTGTGTACAAAATCTCGAAGACTTTTATACTACATTTAATGTTTAAATCGTATTTGACGTTTAATCTATATTTTAGAATTAAACTTTATTATTACTTTAATCTTTAAATGTTTCCTCAGGGTGTCTGCAAAAATTTAAATTAATTATAAATTTCATATAGACACAGGTTTGTAGAAAAAAAGTAATTACTTTTTTTTATGTGTGAGCTTTCTACGGAAAGCCTACGTCTCCTATATAAGTTTTGTGTTCGTAAATATCTGAAAAATGCATTTCATGACAGGATTATTTAAATGTATATTAGAGAGGATGATATATCTCATATTTGTTTTCCTGTATTGTCCATTTAAATTGTGCAAACCACCGCTCATCAATCCTATCTATGGATTGTTAACTGTATGTACATAAATACTCATGTCAGTAGAAACATATTGTGTTAAGAATTAGATTCATATTCGACTGTAAAAAGTAAATTTTGAATGTTTAAAGGGATAGCCAGTATACACATTGAACGCCTTTGGCAGACTTGAGTTCCACTGAAAACTTATAATGTCTTGAAGGCTTTCAAGTGACAGGAAATTATATTTTAATATTTTTTTTATGAAAATTTTTATAACGGAAATAAAGTTATATATCTCGTTGAAATTTTAAAGTACTGTTTACTCTTTTTTTGTCGCCTTTTAAATTTATTGTAATTTAATTATAGTAAGAAACATTTAAAGTTGAAGGAATAAAAATAATTTCGTCATAAATATATTGTACTATTAATTTTTGTTTTCAGGGCAAAACATTTTTATAGATCGGGTTAACAATTTAATCTTAACTGGTTTTAATTCAAATTCTTCATTATCGATGTAGAACATTCGACTTTTGTCTTCCTGCAATAAAATTTATTATATCAACATCTTTAAAAAAAATGATAATAACTAAATTAGACAAATAGGAAATGCTTCCAGTACTTACGAAAGACTCATCTTTTTCTGGATGAAGTTCGATGTTTTTAGCTTTAAGAATATGTTCTCCCTCTGTTTTCTTTCCACCCACTCGCTTCCATCCTTCAGCAATAAAATCTCTATAATTTACTGTCTCTGGTCCTAATTCTAGTTGCACTCCAGGTTCAGGTTCTTGATTTTTAAGTAGAACATTATTGGTTGTAATGTGAAGTTCTGTCGAGGAAATTGGAACTTCCTTGTATATGCCACACTTTTCGTTATTTATTTTACTATAGTCTACATTATTGGATCCTGAAAGAAAAATTTATTTTTAAATTTAAGAGTTCTACGTTATAAAAATAATAGCTGTATTGATAAATTGTTACCGTTAGGTAAAGTCTTGTTCCGAGGAAGAAACGAGTGCCACCACCTTTTTCCAGCTGGTCTTTGAATAATAGTATATTGCTCTTGATAGCAACGAGAACAACCGTCGCATGGATCTGAGTAGCGAATTACTCCATTGCACTTCCAATTTAAATCGTCCTTACAACCATTGAAAATATAAGTAACATATCTGAAACAAAAATCCATGACAATTTATTATATAATAGTTTTTCAATGATATACAGTTTAAAATTCAAGCAAAAGATTGTATTGAAAGACCTTATTTTAAAAACAAAACTAAATTTCTCTTTTTCAAAGTAATCACCTTCTTAAAGAACCCCAATACCAATATTTGTCAACTCTAGAATGCGCATCTTTCCAGGCTCCCCATTCTATTGCACCAACAGCGTATACCGGTTTCACTGGTTGTTCAGGATCATTCTAAAATAAAAGAATTAGTTTAACATAATTAAATTTTTAAATCACTTTTTGTTTTATGTAATTTAATCATTCTTAGCTCATAAATTATTCACAAATTTTGAATTTCTTAATTTAAAGTTGTTTGAATTCTCAAATAAATAATAGAAAAGAATTATATGTCGACTACCTCTATTGGAGAAACTTCAACAACGTCTAATAATCTCGTGCTTCCTCTAACAATCGCCATCGTCGCCTCGGCTAAAGCTCGAGCTTCTGTTGCTTCTTCGTTTCTTTGTAATATAGAATCTGCAACCCTGTTTATTTGACCTAATGGTAAAACGCCTATAGGGTACTGTTTAACGTAGACCAAGTTAGATTCACACTTTCTCATTAAACCTGTAACAACATCAGAAAGAGTACCATCTCCTCCTGCAACTATAATTGCATCTGTTCGGGTATTTAAATTTGCTACGAGGGTTCGTGCTTGACTTTCCGATTCAGTTTGGATTATTGTTATTGCGATTCCAGCAAGATGTAGCAGTGGCTCGCAATACTTCTCAAATAGCTTTTTTGCTTTCCTAATTTTGGAAAAAATGTAATATTAGTGATAAAGTCCCATCCATGACCGCGGTACCAGGGGGTGGACAAAGTCTGTCATTTTTCGTTTTTGGTGAAGAGCTCATCTTTTAAAAAACAATTTTGATTTAATCTTCACACCCGACTGGTACCTCGGTTGGCCAAGTTATTTTACAGTATCGTAGTTATATATAATTTAGCAAAATACATTTGTTTCAACTTTACTACCTTTTTTTAGCCACAGGATTCAAAATAACAGTCATATGTGTCGGTTGAACTTTAGGAGGTATCGGTATGTCACCGTATTTTACAGCTTCCTCGCAAAATTCCCTCATCATCTGCTCTGTACTGAAAATTAATTTATACTTCTAATTAATATTACTTTAAGTGCTTTAAATGCTTTAAATCTTTTAAGTTTTAGGTTATGTTCGACTTTCCCTGATTTTCTTGATTTTCTTCAAAGTAATTAAAAGCATAATGCAAAAACTTACTCGTATGCATCTTTGCTGTAATTAACTCCATACGCTAGAGCTGCTGACCCGACCACTGACTTTTTCCAATTGTTTCTTAATGTTTTTAAAAAATTCACCACTCGTGCCATTTTTGACGGCACTCCGAAACCGGCAATGGTAAATTTTCACAATTTTATTTCCACACAGAAAAATAAAAGATTCCAATCGCGCGCCAAATTTTACCAATTTATTTATTGATTTCTACTGCTCAATTCACAATTTTCTGTACGTTAAACTTGAAACAAATTATCATTTAATCAGTTAATTGTTTACACGGTTTACATTTTCTCTCCTTGTTATGCATATATGTATTGTCAAATGTCAACAAATGTTAAGTGGACATACATATAGGAACAATCCCCCTTGATGCCCCCCCAGGCTACTTTATCGACGGCCCTGAGAGTGCTCACTGACTTTCCGTTTGAGAAATTCTGCCATTGGCTGAAATTTGAATCGCGCGCCAAATTTTGACCAATGGCAGTGTTTCTCTAGCGAAAAGCCAATGTGTACTTCCATTGGTCAAAATTTGGCGCGCGATTCAAATTTCAGCCAATGGAAGAATTTCTCGAACGGAAAGTCAGTGAGCACTCTCAGGGCCGTCGAAAAGTAGCCTGGGGGGCATCAAGGGGCACTGCTCCCCCCTCGAAATGATATGTAAATAAAAAATATTTCATACAAGAACGATGGATAGTCGGCTTTAAAACCGCTGGTAGTTTATTTAATTTGTGCTCTTACAAGAACTTGTGTTAATAAACTCCATTTCAACACAAAATGTCTGGATTTGACGACGACAAAATAAAAATTGAAATACAGAGTTACGCCACTGCATCTGATTGGTTGCTATTCGCGCGCAGTTTAAAATGCTGAAAAATATTATGTATTTTTATTTGCTGTTTATCATAAATAATGGCATTTTAACTTATACAAGAAATGTTTATTAAACCGATATTAATGAACCTTGATAAAAATTAATTACATAAGTGCATATTTTTTATTATAACATAAACATAACATTCTATAAAATTTGTTATTTATAGTATTTTTATAAGTTAAGATCGTTAAAATTCCATATAAAATTGTAATAAATAATTTCTATTCCCCTTTCCTTTATTTATATTGATTATTATTAAAATATTTAAATATTTTTGTTTATTTTAAAATATCAAGAGGATAATCAAGTAAATAAGTAAAAATTGCACGTTTTTATAAAAGGCTTTATTATAAAATAATGTAATGATTATCTTAACGTAAATTTTATACATAGACATTGAATTATATTCATATATCCATGATGTAAAATATCATATAATAATGCTTTCTCACAATTACGTTGTCAAATCTAGTTGCATTTCAAAACTATTTACATACCTAATCTACATTACACTTACTTATCAATATATGGTTTAATTCTCGACCCAAATCGTTTGATACAAAACTAAGAATATTGGAAAACTCAGAAGTGGAAGATTATTCTTATTTATACATAAAATGTATAAACAATTAACAAATCAATTATTGTAACATTGAAACTTGTGAATAATGCGAACGAGTTCACGTTTTGCATATAGGCATATTATATTCTTTTTCAGTATAAAAATTGTTTAACTTGTTATGTGCATTATATGTTAATAGAAAATAAACATGAGTTCATTCCACATTTACAAAACATTTTTCCCGCGTACAATTTTAATTTTATTAAAAAATATTCAATGAGCAGTTTTTACAAAAGTTAAAAGATTTAAAATCATTGCTTTATTAAAAACTGTTTTAATAAAATAATGCTGAATTGATAAAGATATTACTGTTTAATTAAGCTCATATCAGGATCTCAAATCACTTTTCTTTGCCTGAGCTTTACAACTTAAATAATAGCAAGTGGAATGGCTATTGAAAAGTACATGTAAATGTAATTCGGATCTACCCTTTCTGGGTTGATATAACTAAAACGCTGTGTTAAACGTTATAAATATAAAAAAAAATGTCTTACATATTCGGATATATTGCATAATACGAATTTTTAAACTGCTTTGCATTCACTGCGTAAAGATTCGGATCTTCAATGGTGAAAGGTTGAATTATATTAGTGGTAAGAGGTTTCTGACTGTGAACATTGGCAACCATAAATTGAGGTACAGGCGTTACTTGACCCACTGGTGTATTTTCTACTATTTTTTTTTGAGAATATATAAGCATTGGAGGTTCTGCATTATTCTGAATGTTGTTATCCGTCGACTCGGTATTGACTGTGTATGTTGGTACACCACTGGATTGTTGCTGAGACTTGCACTTTTTTGTATGAGCGTATAAAGAACCTGCGTTATTGTATCTTTTTGCACATATCTTACACGCGTAAGGCCTCTGACCGGTGTGAGTATAGGTGTGTTCATTAAGGGAAGTCAAGCGTCTGAAAGACTTATTACATATCTGACAATGATATTTCGCTTCCCCTGTATGCATCGTTATGTGTCTAGCCAAAGTATTAGCTCGCGCGAACGCTCTACTACAGTATTGGCAAATATACGGTTTTTCTCCACTGTGGGTTCGCAAATGCAATTGCAAGTAAGTGCTTTTAGTAAATGCCTTAGTACAAACGTTGCAAACGTAAGGTTTAACACCCGTATGAGTACGCATGTGTGCGACAAGAGAACCACTTTGAGCGAAGCATTTACTACAAACTTCGCACAGGAATCGCTTCTGAGTATCTTTGACGCGTTTGTGACGTTCCATGTGGTTGGCTAAAGATTGCGGTTGCGCGAAAGCTTTTGGGCAAATAGTGCATTGATGTGGTCTGTTGTACTTCTCCTGTAAAAAATACGTTAATTAAATAATCAATCTTTAGCTTACTGAAAGCTCTGAATCACATACAAAATTGAGAAGTATTATTACCTTTTTGCGATTTTCAGCAGAGTCGGCCTTATTCTCATTATCCGTACCCTCATCATTATCATCGTCGGAGAATTGGCTAAATAACTCTATTTTATGTTTCGCCTGTTCGTGTTCTCTCATTTTGTCTACTCTTGAAAATTCTTTTCCACACATGGGGCAGTTGTACTTCAAACCAGTGTGAGTTAAAATATGTCGCTTAAGATTTCTCTTAGTTGCAAACAGTTTACCACATTTTGTACACTGTAAACCATCCGCAAGGATTTCTTCTTCCTCTTCTTCTACTTCTTCTTCGGGTTCTTTAATTTTAGGTGGACTCTCTGAACGTTTAGGTGGCAAGTACTCGCTGACTATATCTTCCAAATCGCACTCGCTATGAATTTTAGCATGTGTTATAAAAGATTTCTGGTATGTGAATTGTTTGGAACAAACTTTGCATGTAAATTTAAAGGGTCTCTTTTCTGTAGAACTACTGTCTTTATCAGATCTATCAGTTCTTTTGCCATTTTCTGCATATTTTGATGATTTATCTTTATCTTTTTCATTACAATTTTGTAAGTGACTTTTTAGCTTCTCCACAGTTGCAAATTGCTTATCACACATATAACAAACATAACGAAGTTTCATCTTTTGTTTGTGCATAGTCATGTGCCTCTCCAATGCCTGTTTGGTGGCGAAAGTTTTTACACACTGAGAACAGTTTTGTCTTTGGGTTCTACGTATTAAAGGTATTTCCTCTTCATCAGTGTCATCAGTATTCTCTGCAGTACTTCCAGTGTTCTTTGATAATGCCGATCTTTTTTCTATATTATCAGCAGTTAATTGCAAACGACTTTCACTTTCTTCCAATTTAACACATTCCTCTTCAAAGGAAGCATTCATGTTACCTTGTGTTTCCGAAATATCTTGAATAACTCTAGTCAATTGCTCTTCTTTAAATGGTTCTAAAATCTCTTGTTTCTCATTATCCCTGTAATAATTACTTTCTTTCACTTCACTTGTACTTTGGTTTCTTTGATCACAAGTGCCACTAATGTCAAATGTCATGATGCTTTCCACATTACTTAGAGGTGCTAAAGTCAGTTCTTCATTTGGTTGAATGGCAAAATGATCAATTTTCTTTGAGCTAATATCACTGAGAGGTGAACTGTGATGTTCGACATTGCAAGGAATTCCTTGCTGTGGGAATTCTTCCGATATAGCTTCTTTTATGACTTTGTTAATCGAATGTGTTAGTGATAATGTTGGATCTTTAGATAACAAAGCTTGTCTTAATTTTGAATCCGATTCCTCTACTTGACATTTAAAATCGAATGATACATCGATAAGATGACGGCAATTGAGACAAATGATTGTGGGTAATCCATCTCCTTCTTGCACCTGGAATAAATTAGAATTTTTTGTATGCTTTAATCTAGTACTAACACCTAATTTAACAACATGGAAAACGGCGTTCAATTTTGGATCCGAATCTTTTTGAATACCAAAGTTCAGTCACACAAGGAATAAATTTTTCTTGATAAGACTTTTGTTTATCCTAGAATTGACGCTACAATATATGATGTTTATGTAAAATCATTGCACGTTTAGTCCCTGATAATAGAAAATTTTAAAAAATCTACTAAAGAATAAAATATTGTCAGCATCAACAAAATATATGAGCAAACTTTATAAACTTGTAAACTAACCTGTACATTAGCAAATGCCATCAATTTTCCAGCAATATTTTTTCCATCTCGGAACAAATCCCAGTGTGAAGTAGAGGATTTTAAACAAATTCGGCATTGTTCATCAGAGTCATGTTCGGTTGCTCTGATATTTTCAATGCTATTTTTGCAATCTTCTACCTCCATTCTTTTTTGAGTTTTATAATTTTCAATATTTTACTGGTCGCCACTGCACTGGGACCGCTTTTGCGTCCATAGACGTATATGTACTTGTACTCTTGTAGTCGTAAAAAGATGATATTGTTGTAAAAAAAAAAGAATAAAAATATGTTATACAGTCATAAATTAAGTTATACTCTTATAGACAGCTAACTCTATAGGGATAAAGGAAATCAGCATTAGAGAGAGAAAACAGAACCGAGTGGTCAATCTGTCTCATTTTTAAGGTGTTTAAGGCCATGTGATACTTTGAAAATTTTTGTATTTTATTGATTTTCAATTTACCCAATTATTCTCACACAAAAATGAATATTTCGCCGAGAAATTTTAGGGAATGATAGAGAACACTGAAACGGAGGTTTATTGACTCCGTTTAGTTCAAATCATGAAAAAAAAAGTTCTTTCATGCTAAAATCTGTAATGCATTTGTCACTTTGAGGTTAGGTGCAGTGAAGTTAGGTGAAGTGACAATAATTACTTTTTTCTCATTATTTCAAAAAATGAGAGTCAAGAAACCTCCCTTAATATATTTTATAACACATCCGAATTCATTTTTTTAAAAATATTTATTTTTGTGGACAAATAATTGGGTAATCTGAACCTGATTTACCCCGTCTCAAAAGTATCACATGGCCTTAAGGGGTTAAAGGTTCTTTCACACCTCGTAAAGGCGCAAATTCGCTCATGTTGCTTTGGGAGATGTGAATGAACCTTTAAAACTCTTTTCGCTTTTTTTTACGAATTGTGTAACTTGTGTAACCACCTTTAATTTGCTTTTGATTTCAATTCAATGCATATGTATACATATGCATACGTATGTAACACATACGCATATGCATATGTATTTGATAAATTTGATTCGATCCATCAGTGGCTCCAACCCTGGAGTCCCGTACTCTACTGCGCACGCGTTGCACTCGGTATCTGATTGGTTGCTATTCGCGCGTAATTTGAAATGTATAATATTTTTTAGCATTTCAAATTACGCGCGAATAGCAACCAATCAGATACCGAGTGCAACGCATGCGCAGTAGAGTACGGGGCTCCAGTTGGGGCCACCCGCCACCAGGGTTCGGTACGTAAATTACTCGATGTAATTTACATAGTATTCTACATGTATATTACATGGTAATTTACGTCTCTAGTTTTCTACATTTTTGTACGTAATTTACGTCGTTAAAGCAGTGGCCCCAACTCGAGCCCCGTACTCTACTGCGCATGCGTCGCACTCGGTATCTGATTGTTTGGTATTCGCGCGCAGTTTGAAATGCTAAAAAATATTATTTTTATTTTGTATTATAAATATTTTTTATTATAAATAATGACGTTTTTACTTATAAAAATTATTATTAACTAAATATTTATTAACTAAACATTTTTATGAGTTAAAACGCCATTATTTGTAATAAACAATAAAAATAATATTTTTTAGCATTTAAAACTGCGCGCGAATAGAAACCAATCAGATACCGAGTGCGACGCATGCGCAGTAGAGTACGGGGCTCGAATTGGAGCCACTGCGTTAAAGAAATATAGCGACATAACTTATAAGCTTGTGCACAAAAGGCGCAGCGAATATTTAACGAACGCATAAACACATCGCTTGATTTCGGTTTTCCACTTTAATTTTATCAAAATAAATTTCATTCCACGGAATTTCGACGTGAGGTTGTCTAAAATTACACCTTTCACCTCTGATACTCATAGTTCTTAATTTTAATAAATGTTAACAGCACTTAATTGTTAATGCTGCGTTAATAACAAAATAATAACCCGTCTTGTTTTCGCTTCAAAACTGAGGTTATGTTGATTCATAAACACCGCCATATTGAATATGTAATTTACTCATGTTTTCTACGTAATCTACGTATATTACACAGAAAATGTAATTTACGTAGAAAACTCGGAGTGACGCGTCACTTCGGAACCCTGCCCGCCACTGCGATCCATTCCAATCCATTCGATCGTTGACCGTTGGTCCGTTGCACTTATTTTTTATTGTGTTTTGGTTATGAATTGTTTTGGAAATTACGAAAGAAAAAATAGGTGGAAAATGTTATTGGCAAAAGATAAATCAAAATATTTACATATGAGAGATATACTGAAATGAAAAAGAAAGGTTTAAAATAGGCAATTATTTCGGGGAAAGAGAAAAACATTCAAATGAATTGAAAACATTGTAAATTGGAATGATATGGATTGAATAAGAAAATTCTCGTTGGACAGGTGAGGGATTGAAAAACAAAGATTGAGAATTATATGTTAAATTATTATGCTTGTGCAAATTATAATTAAATTGTATTATAAGTGCGAAAGAAACTTATTATTTTCATCTTCGTTATTGAAATATCTTTACTGTTTCATTTTTATATGTTTGTTCACGCAAGTTATAGTCAGCCATAAAAATGTCAATATTTTTGTATTTCTTATTTCTTTTCCAGCAATGTAAGCATCTACCACGTGGTTTAAAGCATGGAGCCTCGGCCCTCGTGTCTTTTTAACACTGAATTAAGGAGGACAGGTGTTCTGCGTTCTATCCACAAGATTTAGCACCTTTAAGAGTGCCAATAATAGGTAATATAATTTTAATATGTTATCCTGGTGTCACATTCTTTTCGTCTTCGAAAATTACTCAAATAATATAATTGGACATTAAATTAAAATAGAATTGTTATGAATCGTTTTAAATGGAAACAAATTTATTCATTAATTTTTTTAATTTTCTTCGAACGTCCAATTGGTTTCAGGATAAAACCAATTTGCTATCTATAATTCAAGCATTTAGTTTCCAACTACATTAGTTTCCAAAAAGGTACATTATTTTCGTACACTTAAAGTTACAGTAGTTATACCAAAATATTTGAGATCTACGTTATATCATTTATGAAATTCCTTGAATATCTATTGTGCGCTTTTCATCTGAATTCAATATTAATTTTTTCTGATACAATAATTATATAATTATATTCGTTATGAAATTTTGTATAATTTGAATCAGTCGTTAAAATCGTCCAAAATAAGATTCAATTTTAAGCCACATGAAGGACTAGAGACTTATTCTTTTTAAAGTTCACTTTTCTTAGGTCTCATTTTTCTGTCCACCTTTTCAATTGTTTACAATTTTTGAGACTCATTTTATTCATTTTAAGTCTGAAATTACCTACAATTAAACATGAAAGCATGAATAAGGGAAAACAATAACATATATAAATATATAGGATAATTGACCGCCTTTACAATGATTGGCCACTTTAAAATGATCATATACATATTAAGAAATATTGACAATTAAAACTTATAATAAATAGCTCAAAATGTGTTGGGAATAATCTTGGACTGTTTATTAATAGTTTTCTTTGTTAATATTTCTTAATTACGTATACTTTGAGAAATTGGCCATTAGATACTTATGTACGTTTATAATGGCCAATCATTACTATTAGGGACTAGGGGGTAGCCAACCAGTATACCCATTACCCTATACAATATATAGGCTGCAATTTCATATTACACCTGTTTGCTTCAAATGTAATTTTACTTCAAATAAATAATTTTAAAGCAACATTTCACTGTACAGTATAAATCAAAGAAGCGTCGAAGTACTTCATGCCGAATGTTTTTTAACAGCAAGTTATAATACACTAATTATTATTGAATTGTAAATATTAGCTGCATCACGTGTAAATCTATTAAATCTTTAATTAACATATCTCCTGATACTTCATAAAAATTAACTATTGAAAAAACTGTTTTCCATTTATGCCCGAGATAGTAAATTATTTGCGTCAGTTTCTTTATAATACAGTGATAATCGTGAAAATTATTTTTTAATATAGAAGTATTAATATCTAACTTTTGCGATACAAATGTATAGACGTACGTTTACTTTCATGAAAAATTTTGTAGGTTCCTCGTATTTTTTTCTTTTACTGTTTTGCACGTAAGCCGGTAATATACAGACGTAATAATATTTTTACATGTGTGTATACATACATATCCATTTATTCTTAACGATAGTATCGTTCAATTGGCAAATTACAAACCTACTCTCAATGGAAGATAAATTTCACTGGCCAAAGTTTCTCTTCAGAAGAAAATGATATATTTTTCTTTTGCTGCTGCGCCCTGCTGAAATTTACCTTATCCTCTTTGTATCACGCATTAGAATTTTTCCAGAAGTGGACCACTTTTGTCTTTCACAAGATTAAAAAAATATCTACTCAATTTTTACTCAAAAAATGGAAAATTCGCCAATTTCAACTGTTTAAATTGAAAAAAAATCTGCCGGTAATACTGTAGAATCCAAATTTTTATCAATTTCCACATAATGAGAAGTTTTTTGGAAGGAACTATATTTCATTAGGCTTAAATCTTATTTTGAAAAATTTATTTGTCCACCTCTGGCTTAGTTTATAGTCATTGTCGCTCCCGATCACGCTAATAAGTAATGTATCCATCTAATGGTAAATTGCAATCATTATGTTTCGTACAGTTCAATTATATATAAGAATTATGCATGAACGCATATACATAATACGTCCACCAACGTTTTATGCGAATCGCATATACATTATTATATAGTAATATGAAGAAGTACTATGTTTCCACTGCAATTATTGATTCGATTCATTTTCGTTCATATATCCATATATAGAACTCTACTTAAATATATTGACCCTATTTTTCACGTTACACTCTTTCACAGCATCTTACACACATTTCATTCTCTCTGATCGACCATTTCATTCTTATGGACATTACTATTGAGTACAAAATTACAAATAGAGAGGAAAAAAGATGCCGGTTATCCGTCGACCTTAAGCCATGTTCACAAAATGTTTCTCATCGATAAATCGTTTTTTTTATGTCACTGGAGGTTGCAACTCTCGATTGGGCTCACGTGTTCAGTAATTCAGAGAAGATTTTCCGACGTGAGATGAAAACAAGCTTTACAAGAGAAGGTTTAGCTCCGTTTTACCTTTGCTGGCTATGGAGCCGGAAATGATATAGAGGCAGCTTGACCCCGTTCGAAGTAAGTATCGTTCAGTCGAGTATGCCTCGAGAAATTTTCTTCAGGTGCCTGGCGGGGCAAGAATATTAACAGGTAAGGTCCGATAACCGATCACTGTAGACCCAGGTAACGATCTCCAGCTCACGGTTCATCATTCTCACCAACAAAAAACCGAGAGCTCTTTACCATGCTCGCTACTGTGCCTCCAAGTTGTGACGGCTTGTGCTTTCATCTGGAAACCAAATGGATACTATTTTTAAATAGTGTCGTTGTAAAATAAAAAAATTAAAAAATTAAAAATTAAACATTTGCAAATTTTGTTAAGGGTGTTGGAGCCAAGTTCTAATTTAAAAATTCGATTTCTTCATTTTACTCAACAAATATTAAATTTTGAATTTTTTCCCTCTGTAGAATTGATCAATTTTTAACTAGAATTATGTGTACAGAGCGAGAAAATATCTAAATCAAATATTTTTTGAATAAAATGAAAATATTCAATTTTGAAGTCAGATTTTGAATTCTTCATTTTATGAAAAAAGTATCGTAATTAAGTATTTTTTCACTCTGTATGCAGTCTTATATTTGAAAAAAGATTAGCGCTACAGAGCGAAAAAGTATTTATCTATAATTTTCATCGAGTAAAATGCAGAATGGAATTTTGAGCTTAACACTTGGATCCAACGCTCTTAGGAAATGTTATCTTTAAAAACATTTTTACTAATAAAGTTCTCTTTATATTTCAGCTCAGGAGATGGCAGTCTACATATTTTCTCAGAGTTTGGAGATATTCAACGCAACGCGCTTCTATCCGCGTGATAGTAACGAATAAAACGGAATAGACTTGTTTTGATGCCTGACTATAGCTGCCGTTACTACTTGATACAAATTTTTATTGAACGCGCTGCGTTTCGACAGAATGTAGATTCTGCAGATAGTAGTGAGTATAATTTCTAATTTTGTAATTTATTTGAAAGAAGTCCCCTCGATCGAACGTTTAAGCTGTGAAACGAAGGAGTATATTTTATAAAATTTATATTCCGTATAGTTCTATTGATGAATCATTGAACCTCATTGGCTGATGTTGACCCTGACTAGTGAAGTTTTCTTTAAAAACGCTAAAAATATTTTAAAAATTCAACTTTTTCGGTTCAAATTGCTTTTGGGTTCAATCGATATTTAGAGAAATCGAATACCTACTTGTACGAGTGCGTACAACTGATTGATATGCAGGTAGTGGTCAACATAACGCTGCAGTTGCATTGGTAGCGGTAGCTCTATGTCGCAGACGTGTGTGTCGGTGCTAGAGTACAACTCATAGTACGCTAGCGTTGTATCCGTAGTATTCCCCTCAGCACAGTTCGGCGACTACGTCGCCGTTCCACGTCAGTTTCCCACCCCCGCAACGTTGGCCCTGAATGACTGAACGCTTCCCGCCACTCCCTACCTTTCCAAACTCCCGTAAGAAGCCACACCCACTGACTATCGGCCATCTTGCATTATGTAAACGGCCCTTACACTACACACTTCCTGGATATGAGTTGCTACTTCCCTGTCGTATTTTACATCACAAAGATCTTCTCTGAGTCAGTAGTTTAGACTTTTAAGTGGATTCTCCACCATGCGTAAAATTATTTTTAAATTTCAACCGATTCAGTAGCAGCGTCTAAGTAGCAACAGATGATAACAACCTTAAGCAATGAATAAAAACAACATTCATAGCAATGGTCAATAATAACGCCTATAAATAGGTCATCACATCCTTAGCAAGGACCAGTGAAAACCCTTCGTATCGGTATATAGCAATTCTGAGTAAAATTCTATAGCATTCTCCTAAAAACGATTAGAGACGTTCCCTGAAGACGGAATAACCCAGAGAAACGGGTGTAATATCCTTAGAACTCCCTAGCAATAGTTAAGATTAACCGATTTCGCTTAAGGGCGTTGTACCCAAGTGTTAAGCTAGAAATTCCATTCTCCATTTTACTCAACGAAAATTATAGATAAATATTTTTACGCTCTGTAACGCTAATCTTTTGTCAAATATAAGACTGCATAAAGAGCGAAAAAATATTTAATTTCGACACTTTTTACATAAAATGAAGAATTCGAAATCTAACTTCAAAACTGAATATTTTCATTTTATTTTCATTTTAATTTTCTCGCTCTGTACACATAATTCTAGTTAAAAATTGATTAATTCTACAGAGGGCAAAAAATTCCAAATTTAATATTTGTTGAATAAAATGAAGAAATCGAATTTTTAGATTAGAACTTGGCTCCAACACTCTTAAATTTGGAAATCATTTTTTCTGACATTGAAATTAATCTAGGAGAAAAGCAAAATACATAGTACATTTTTTAAATTACCTGTTGCATTTTCTCGAAGTCAAGGCAAGGTCTCGGTAATCTGTGAGGCGGCCGATGACGTTTGCGAGGACTGCACGCACCGATGGCATCGATATCGCTCTCAACATAGTGGTGATGCTGATGATGATGATGATGATGTAAATGATGATGGTGGTCCAGATGTGTGTGAAGATGAGAGTGAAGATGGGGATGTGGTCTTGGTCTCGACCTTGGTCGAGGTGGAGGCCTTGATTCGGTTGAGGAGGCATGGAAGAGTTTTGGCGGAGGTGATAAGGATCGTCCTGGTTTGTGCGCATCCACAGGCGGCGACGTTCGAAACTGTACCGGTTGCGATATCATGCTTCCACTCCCGCTCCTTCCGCCAAGAAGTCCTTGGATCTGTCAAATTGATGAAAGTAATTTCAAACCATTCGGTGCTAATTGCATATCAAATAAAATCCCTACAGGGCCATTCAAGTCTTGAGATTTTAGACACGGAATGGGGGGAGCTATAATAAATCTTACTTGATATTTTGGGATAATAGAGGGTGGACGACTGAGAGATGGTCGAGTGGGGAAGGTTCGGGTTTACAAAGGGTGAGGGTGAGAGACAGAGATGAAGATGGGCATAGTCACTATAGTCTGCTTACCCTTAGCATCCTTACAGATACTATCGTGGAAGGAGGGAGGAATACAAAATTACCGATAAAATTTGTACCAAATACTTGTATGACCCGTATTGTATAATTTTGATTATGTCATGTCAATTGATTATTTGTTGGTAATGCAGAGAGCATGACTAATGACATACATGATTCAAAGCAAGTTAGTGTTATGAGATACAACACATTGTAATTCACATCACCTCCTCATCACTGGAACCGGAACAAGCATCCCTTCCAGTCCTGCTGACAGGCGCGGAACAAGAGGCTACTATCGCATCAGCACTGTCGCACTGTTGTAGTTGTTGCTGTGACTGGCACTGGATTTGAACATTACTACTGCTAACTTCAGACCACTTCCGCTTTTCTCTAGCTGTGGCTGGCCGACAGCGCTGAAGGGCAATCACTTTCGGTCCGTTTATAACTTCTAGCTCTTCTTCTGAACTGTGTTGATCATTGCAATTCAGGTACAAAAGAAGATCTTGTGGCGAGTCTTGTGCTTTACAGACTTGCATGAGATTTTTCTGAGCAGTTTCGACCTCATCCTCCAACTCTTCGCTGGTACCGCGTTGTTTGATACCAAAGGAAGGTGTTGGAGCACCAAAGTCCGTGTCGGAAGGCACGGCACTGTCTGGAGGCCCAGGACTTCCGAGACTCTCCATCGCTATAATGAAGAAATGAACTATAAATGAAGAATTGATGCGATTCCATTACCAAAGCGCAAAGTTAAACATTTTTGGCGACGTGAAATACTTAATGGTAGTAGAGAACAGTAAATAAATAAACACACATGTGTACAAATTACTACATAATTACTTTCAGCAAAAAGTAAATGCGAAAAAGAAACAAGTATAAAATTAACATTGTGATACTGTAATATTTAATATACTAAATGTAACAGTGAGACTATAATCATGAAGTGAAACATATCGGGAGTAAAGAACAAGTTTTCGAAGAACGAGAGAGATTTAGCACGATGTGAAGACCACCAAGAGATGGTAAACAACATATCAACAACATCCGAACCAAAAAACTGCATCTATTGTTTATCGACCAGAAAACAAAACATAAAATACAAATGCAAAAATTAAATATAACTTTTCCAAAAGTCCGGAAACTATCTACTAATGCCTTTATAGTATGCTTCATAAAATTGAGCGATCTTTCATGACATCATAGAAATGGGTATAAAGATAAAACCAATTTTACCATTTCATTTAGTACCCATCAGTATCCATTAGTATTCCATTCTATCGAAATTAGTTGCATTTCTCTAAAATGAGTTAAAAACTCATTCCTATATTTGAGACTCATTCAATGTTGTTGTGAGGAGGGCTTATTTATCTTCAAAAATTGCACGTTTACGTAAATGTATAACCTTGTGGATTTAAGCATGGTGTCTGATGCGCAAGTGCATATCGATTTCCCGAATTTCATTTGCTACTATCACTGGGTGGCATCGTTACTGGGTGGTGCAAACCGATCTTGCGTAGGTATACTGCCCGTAATAATTTTTGTTCGGCAGCCAGTTTTTCGCTGTTGTTCTTTGCTATCCATTTTCCCGGATGAAAATTGTAATGCAAACCAAATAAGCTTTTGGATACTGCCTGCTTCAACATCGAATGATTTCAAACCACCACGAAACCCCACCGTATTAATTTGTATGCCGACTCATAAATTATGCATAATATATGCTTACAACTTTGAAATGCAATCACATTTAGCCATTTTTTTATTCCAATGCTCATTACATTTCACCTTTACATTTTCGCTACAATGAGAGTGTAATCTAATCATCAAAATCTTCCACATGGAAAAGAAATAGTGTACATATAATACACTTTTATAGGTAGCAATTTTAATGTTTAATCTGAAACCATTCCCTCTAATTTGGATAAGAATATTATTTATGTGTTCATAATTATAATCTTAGGTTTCAATCTCCCATTAAAATAAAATTCAAAACAAATCCCTTCTCCGCGGCCCTGCTTCGTGACCCAGCCATCAGCTGATCGATACACGTCACCCTGCTGGACGTACTAACTTTCCGCAGAACATCCGACTCAAATTTGCTTTGCCATGTCTGGTTCTCTGGAAGTTATTACTTTGACTACTTGGTCATTAACAGAGATTATAACCGCACTCGTCAGTAGCTTCGAAGGTCGCTTAAATGTCTTCTGTAATCACGTGTTTGTCATCTACACTAAAATACTTTTACAGGTTGTTATTCAGGGTGACTTAATTTGCCAACTTCATTTCCTGTACGTGGTCATGTAAAGGATCCTTTCTTCTTCACTGTAAGGATTCCTCTGACCTCTACAGTAAAATACTTTTACAGGTTCTTGCCCAAGATTCCTTAAAATTGAAGGGTGTTGGACCCAAGTATTAAGCTCAAAATTCCATTCACCATTTTACTCAACGAAAATTATAGATAAATATTTTTTCGCTCTGTAGCACTGATCTTTTTTCAAATGTAAGACTGCATACAGAACGAAAGAATATTTAGTTTCGATACTTTTTGCATAAAACGAAGAATTCAAAATCTGACTTCAAAATTTAATATTTTCATTTTACTCAAAAAATATTTGATTTAGATATTTTCTCGCTCTGTAAATTGTAATATTTGTTAAGTAAAATGAAGAAATCGAGTTTTTACATTGGAACTTGGCTCCAACATCCTTAATTTGTTGATATAGACTCTTTCATCAATTTCATACAAATAATCATATAAAGGAATCTGTATATAAGTAAATTACTAAATTTCTTTACTGTTACCAGTTGCTTTACATATATTAGAGCTGTATACAGCTCTGCTGTATATCTGTGACTTATTGCTGCATATCTACAGATCTACTCGTGAAATCGAGTCACGTTACAGTCTGTGCTAGACTGTACTTCAAGATTCCAGTCATCTTGGTGCAGACGTAAAGAAAAGTATGGCTGTTGTTCTTACTCGCTTAGAGGGCTGCATAATGATTAATGGTTGTACTGGGCCAATGTTATTTGGTATGACCCTGAACTTGAACCGAGTATGGACCAATGTGTTCGTACAAGTATGTACAATACGTACGAAAACATAAGCACTTTACTGCTTGTGCCTTCTCTCCTTCTCTCATGCTCACTTCAACGGGCAACGTAAGTGGATGGTATTTGGAAGGCAAAGGTAGCCAACTCTGCATCTGGGTATTGATCAGGTCGCGTTTGCGCTTGGTCGTATTATACCAACATCAAATTCACCAGCTGCAGCATCATCGCACGATGTTTCTTATAAACATTTAAGTGAATTTGAATCTTCATAATCCTCTTCTTGTATTTGCGAGTGATACGTACACCGTACACTAGACCATCAGTATATGACATAAGTATGCTCTGGCACGTTCTACTTGAAGCAGTGTACGTGCGACTCATTAGCTTATGGATGACTTCTAACTTGTAACTAACACGCGAGTGCACGTTCATTTTTAACTATAATAAATCTCTATTGATAAGAAGTTCGCAAAAGCTCTCGTTATTCTCTAACACTTTTTTCATTATATTATTAGTTTTATCACTGATTATGTGAGCAAAATTATATGTTTCTAATAAGAAAACTATCGTATCGTATAGCAGGGTGCACAGTGTGAAATGAGTTGAAAAAAGGGGAAATAGGGTGACTTTTTTCACAAAAAAGGGGAGAGATTTAACAATAATTTTTACATGTAGAAAAGAAGAAAAATTGTTTTTTAAGAAAATTTTATATTTTTATTCATTTCTATATGTATAATTATAATGTTCTATTTAGTCAATTTTCTAAATCTACACAAAAAGCATATTAATAATTATTGTTTTGTTTACAACGTGGACTAGAGGAACAGAATTATCTTAAAATAGAGATTAACTTCTACACATTTTTCTTAATGCAATTTACGAATTTCATAAGTTTATGCAAGATATAGATTTATAAAAACATTTTTGATATTTTGATTTTTTTTTTATCTTGAATTTCTAATGTAACTTGCATGTATGTATTTAAGAATCTAAGCGAAGTACGTTAAAGTTTTTTTGGTCCACAATGTTGGAAAACAGAAATATCCTTCAATTTAATTTTGCTGATTTTTATATTTCTCAAAGTTGTGAACCAAAAAATGTTTTTATAAATCTATATTTCACATAGACTTATAGAATTCGTAGATTGCATTAATTTTTATTCATGTAATTAATAAAATTATTAATTTTATTAATTATTATTCTTATTAATTAATTATTATTCTTATTCTCTTAAGAGAAATGTGTAGAAGTTAAATCTCTATTTTAAGATAATTTTGTGTAGATTTAGAAAATTGACTGAAAAGAACATTTTTAATTAAAAAAGGGGAAAAGGGGGGAGATTTTCGAAAATAGGAGAAAAAAGGGAAAACTCTCAAAAAAAGGGAAGACTGTGCAACCTGGTTTGAATACACGGAAAAAAACTCTATAATTGTGGCAACTGTTTCATAATAGTTGCCACATAGTTGTGGTTGATGCTACATAATAATTGTGGTGGTGGTAATCACAAATCGTAATTGTACCATAGTTTACTATTTCTATGGTTGTCACAACCATAGTTTTTTTCAAATTTTTTAAAGTTTCAGTATTACAAAATAAAAGTTTGAAAAGTGAAAAAATGGAACGACTTCCAACTTGTTTCGATTACGCTACTAAAGTGGGAAAAGCAAATAATGCAAAAGCTACCACGTCGAATTTATAACCACTAAAATCAGTATCAGTGTTGCCAGTTACAATGGTTACCACCCCTTATCTCCGTATGAAAATCTATCAATCGAACCTTCATGATGCGACAGATATAATTAATACCAGAAGTACTACAATAGCGAAACATCGTCTAGCCCTCGACGATAATTAATGGCAATGCATTACATTTCTGCACCATGCATCCCCGTGAACACGAACTGTTTAATCTCTGTATATCTATATAGGCTAAGCTTCTACATTACACAATACGCTGATCTATACCTTTGTATTCTCGTCACAATATTAACTAAACTCATCATATTTTCTAAATAGGACATTCAACGATGTTTAACATAAAATAATTATGCAAATGCATAATATTCTATATTTTAATGAAAAGATGCTAATTTTACGTAATCCCTCGTTTACCATATAGGCGCTACGATTAGTAAATAATAACAAAAAATTACACTTACGACTTGATGGTTCATCTGTAATGCCAGTGCCATCTTGAAATTCATCATCAGATTCAGTCCCCGAATCGTGATCGTCATCGGTCTGAAACAAAATTTTGTTGTGAGATTTTAATTTTGTAAGCTTAATTAATTACGATTTACAAAATTTAATAAAGCAGAACTGCTAGCGTTAATTAAAATCGGATAAAAATGAAGATTTTTGGCTACTAAGGCTGAAGGTCACCTTGTAAATAACGTAACTAATGATGATTTAAACTACTTTTTCTATATTATGATAAGGTGTCTCTTCTGTAATTCAGAAAAATGTTCTGTTTTGTTTGATTTTATAAATCGGTTATTGAGTTTGTTATTAGGCTGATTCAGATTTATATACACATCCTTAAGAATGAAAATTTTTGTTTACATTTAAAGAATTAGAACAATTCCCGGTCACAAAATAAACCCGGTAAGAAGGCTTACATTAAAAAGCATTGAAAGTTTTTAATCTCTACGGTTTTCCTCTTTTATTCTTCGTTTTTAATTCTATGATCGGTAAAAAAATGTTTCATTATTTTTCACCTTACTCACTGGAAGGTGTATAATAAAAAAATAAATAAAAAATAATTCAACTTGTGTTACATATCTATCGTCACACAGTACGTCTCACTTTACAGTGAGCAAATTTTAATATTGTTCAAAATTTCGTTCGCCATTGTTTTGGATTCCAAATGTTACAAATTCTATGATATTTCAAATATTTTTAAACCCAGTTCAATATAAATATCAGTTAACTAATAATAAAATTAACTATGAATAAAAACTTGAAGACAAAAAAAGGAATCCAAAAGAAGTACAAAATCATCGCTTCATCATTTTCTGCAGAAAATTTTCCAATCCTTTTCAATGCAAGCCTTTTTACCGGGAGCCTTCTTACCGAGAAATCACTCTCATTTTCCAGTTTTTCTCGGTCTCAAAAAATTCCCGGTCCAGCGGCTACCCTGGCTTCTGTGAAGTGACAAAATCTCAAAACCATTCTCGATTATTTCCTATAAATCCAGGAAACTAAGGAGCATCAATTCCCTACCTTTTCTTGATTTGGATCCTCGTTGATCGAGTGAGTTCTTAGTTTGTGCGTTAAAAACTTGAGCATAGTTCAATGATTGGATGTCACTAGGACACTGTCACCGCACGATTTCGCGACACAGCTTCCTCTAACTTTTGTTCTTTATTCACAGAGATTCACTTGATGCCATACATATATTTCTCCAAATGATTATTTTTAGTTTTGACAACCTTCTTGGATTGGATGATTCTCATATGTCTGGACTCACGTACACTCGCACTTATATATATATATTATACAGATTATGCAGTACAAGATCATGTTGAGGAATTCCTTGCCGGTGATGTAATAATACACATCCAATGAATGACTTGGTGCATTTGAGATGAATTCACGATCACATGGAGGATGTTTGAATTAAAAAAAAAACACAAGTGCGTCGTGTGGGACGCCTTGGGGATGGATCGTTATGTCCCTCGTATAAGAGGCGTGGGTCTGTATCGCGCCTGTATTTCACGTATACGTTTTACACGTTACACCATGTTATTGCACATACATTGGGACTGGCGACTGGATCGGTATGAGACCGTGTGCACGCACTAGCCAACACGCGCTGCGCATAGATACCATCTTTTCCACACTTATACAATCAAATATACAGCCTTTTAACCTTTTTTCTTCATGGATTTTTTCCTCTTCCCCACTCCATAGAGGAGAATTAACCTTTGAAAAAAACATCCGTCACTATTAGCGTTTCTCGCTAATAGTACCTACTATCCACCTTCTTCGCTGATGTTCACTGAAAACATGCCTCGTTCTTACTGCAATCTGCAACTTCCTGTTGTCAAATTTCACTACCGTTCCTGATACCTCTACCACAAGAGGAAATAATGATGCTTTCTGATTCTCTCTAAACATGAAGAAAAACTGCATCACCCCAAGGCCCACGCGTCTGACGATACGTTTCGGCCCTAAGGGAATGTTATAGCCATCCTCAGTCAAATATTTCAAGAGTCCAGCTTTTCCAGAATACGAGTTTATTGTCGTCTACCGCTGGAACCAGTCACGTTTGTCTTCGTGTCCTTTGCGTCCGAGCTGCTCCACCTCGATGTTGCTCAAGTCAACGATGTATCTCAGGCCCACATAAGCTACATCAAACTCGCGGAAATTGCACACTTGGCGTGGCGCAAACCTCACCACGGATCCGGCGTCGCTCTTCGAAAGGCGCACAAGACATCAAACAATTATAAGCCCCACCGTGCTCTTGCTCATTGAAACAGGAAAATTAAATCTGTCTACAACCGCGGAACTATGCAGCGCCGCTAAGTCTAGCCAAACGCGTCTATCCGTCACAGATGAACAATAGTTATCATTATCGCTCATTCGAAAATCCACTCACTCATAACACTCTCTACTGACCAGATCCGTCCACCACCACTAGCTCGTAGCTAGCAACTGTTCGCGAAATGTTCGCGAACTCACTCTCACTACGAGCCTCCACTCCACTGGGCTCTAAGCTCTTCCCTTTCCTCTCATTCCCCGATATCACCCATCATTGTGCCACCCCCACTCTCGCCTTCCAATACCACGAGGATCATCATCCTCCTACCCACCACCTCCAGCACCATCGAGCATTCATACTCTTTCCTTTTCTAAACCCCAGCCTAAAAGGAGAGCCCTGCTTTTGCACGTAGTCCGTACGATACCTATCCAAACCGAAGGGTTATTCACTTCGGAAATCTTGTTAAGAAGTCACTGCAGATACTCTAACTCGTTTAGAAATCACGAAAATCAATTGTGAAAGCTAAATATCGGTGATCCCAAACTCAAAAAAAAGAGTTGAAAAATAGTGGAAGATTTTCGATTTTAAAAATCGCATTGGATCTTTAAGAGATCTTATCAAATCCAGCGAGTCACAGTTGAGGAATTTGGAATCTCAGATGGCTATATCGGATTTTAAAAGCTTTTGGAATCGTGGGATTTCAAATAATTTCATAAGTGAATACTCCTAGATATGAAACTTTTATACGTGCTTCTTCTTGCAATAACTTCTTGGTATTCGTAGACCGTTTGGATCTGGAACTATGCAAATATTTCAATCAATGAAACAGATACAGCTCTAAGACTAAGAAATTTTGAATTATTCCAATGGGAAAAAAATGAAGAATTTCCTAGAGACGTCTTTGGAACATCCCTATGATGTTTTTTGGAACATGTCTTTTGGACATCCCAAGATGCTCTTAGAGACGTCTAATGTCTGTAATTTAATTGGACTGACATTTTACGTCCTAGGAACGTCCCAAAGACGTCCTTGGGATGTTCATGGTATTGTGCCCATTGGAATACTATCCAACTTCCATCTCTGGGTCTTAAATATTGATTCGACAATCAAAAGCTTAATAACCGATCAGCCGAATGTACTCCAACCAGAGGGCATAACAATTCGAGAACGTCTTTACGACATCTTTATGTACTAGCACCCAGTAGTGCCCGATTTAAACCGGTCAAGAAATTATGATAAAAAAATAGCCTGACAGCCCCTGGCCAGCATCCCCCTAGGAATTTTTGTCAACAAAATAGTCCAACCATCCCAGAACTTTAACTCGTGTCCTCGTTTAAAGGGGCAAAATGGGTCCATTTCTACACGGGCAAATTTTTCATTTGAAAAATCTAACATACTCTGTTTTTTCTATTTTGACATCTGCAAAAAATCAGGAACCAAAGTCCTGGGTTGGCCGTCCAGAATTTTGCATGAAATTGAACAAAATCTGAAGAATGATCCTTTTGGAATCTGACCGTACGCCAGATATTAAAATTTTGGACTAGTATTCATACTGTCTTATATCATAGTTAAATACCAAACTCATTCTGGCTAGGGTCAGTCGACTAACAATTTTAGTTCAACTATTAATAGTCTAATGTGAAGCTTCTCGACTCTGCTCACCTAAAGTATTAAGTACTCGCACGGTAGATGCTCTCTCGCAGTAGCTGTTAAACCGTGTAAAGGTATAGCACCACAATGAATGAAAATATGGAGAATGAAGTTTGTGCTATGTGTAAATCAGCTGCGAAGCAAAAATGCAGTGGTTGCAGATCTGTATTTTACTGCAGTCGTGAACATCAAAAGCGTCATTGGAAGGAACATTCGAAAAAATGTACAGCCTTCAGAGTAAGTTTTTGCTAATCAGACAAACTTTAAAAGAGTTGAAAAGAAATGGTAAAAGAGCGTTCTTCCAATTAGAAAGTTATTCTGTTTTCGCTGATTTCGCCCCTCAATTAATTCTGTTCAAGAACAGTATTTCTTTACAGTATTTTTCGAGTTTCCTTTCTGGTAAAAGGTTCTTCAGATGATCCTGTAAAGAAACCTGTCCTCAACAAACAATTAAGAGCGTTTCTATGTAAATTAATGAATGTTTTACTTACAAAGCTTGCTGTAGATGAGAAGGTAGGACGTCACTATGTGGCCACAAGGAGAATCGAAACTGGAGACGTAGTTTTGCGGGATGATAAACCTCTTGTAGTGGGACCACTTCAAGGTACAACTCCAGTTTGCCTAAGTTGTTATGCACTTCTCAGTGCTGAAACTGCAAGACCTTGCGAAAAGTGCGGCTGGCCATTGTGCCCGAACTGTAAAGAACATGATTCAGAGTGTCAATTTACAACAAATCACAAAGAAACCAAGGTAAGGTATATTGACTTATTTAAAAATAGTAAAAAGTTATGCATTACCGTGGTAACCATCCTCCAGCGATCTCGTAGACATCGTATTCTTAGTTTTGATTCACTTTACATTGACATCTACTACTGGAAAGCTCTCGTTGGCTTATAGCCCATTATCATTGTCCCTTTCTAGTTGATAGTTGACACCCCTGACTTGGCTGATTATACGTTGATCTAAACTACTGAAAATCTGCCCTTATCAGTTTTCGTCATCGCCGTGCTCAGAATAAAACAGTCCACATATTAAAATTGTAACATATGAGCTTATGGTTATTTTCCAATTAATTGCAGGTGTCAATCACGGATTTTGATTATCCGCATCCGACTTACAGTTGTATTCCTGTTGTTAGAGCTCTTTGCTTAAAGGAAACTGACCCAGAAGCATATGGAAGATTTCTAAGTTTAGAAGATCACAATAAAGAAGCTTGCAATCTTAATGAATTTCATTTTCATGAATCTATAGACACAGCACGTTTTGTAAAAAGATTTTTTAAATTGGATGATATCTCGGAAGATGAAATTGCTAAGATAGTTGGAATCCTGAAGGTTTGTTTTAGTTCTCATCTATATATGTAGATATATTTTTATTGTTTCTTTAATATAAAATTG
The DNA here is from genome assembly GCA_904066005.1 of Synergus itoensis. Lineage (NCBI taxonomy): Eukaryota > Metazoa > Arthropoda > Insecta > Hymenoptera > Cynipidae > Synergus > Synergus itoensis. The sequence goes on from CAJFCP010026101.1 coordinate 62,996, forward strand.
CTTTAGTGATAGATTCTATTTTGAAAATTTCAGATTAACGGTCATGAAGTACCCACAACGGAACCTGCTCATATGGCGGTTTATGATCTTGCATCTTTTTTAGAACATAGTTGTCGAGCAAACTGCTCAAAGAGTTTCACTGCTGAAGGTGGATTGGTAATTCGTGCAGCTTTTCCAATTTCCAAAGGTAAAAAAATAAAATTTTATGTACTTTGTTAAATGTCGCGAGTACCGAAATTAAAATGTACTTTAAAACATTACAGGTGAACACATTACGATTTGCTATACAGATCCATTGTGGGGAGTTATAAACAGAAGACATCACTTATTACGTACCAAGTTCTTTGAGTGTATGTGTACAAGGTGTACGGATCCAACTGAGTTTAAGACAATGTTTAACGCATTAATGTGCACTAAGGGGTAAGTATCTTTTTATACAAGTAGAAAATTTGAGCTTTATTTTAAGCCCTGACATCTTGTCTTTCTTTAACGATTTTTTTTAACATTTATAAAAAATCGTGAACTGAAAAAAATTTTAAAAGTAAATACAACAATATATCATATTTAAAAAATATTAACACCTCTCACAGAGAATGCACTGGCTCTATGCTTCCGAAGTCTTTTATAACAAATAATGAAGAACGACCTGACTATATTTGCAACTCATGTAACTCTTCAATATCGTGGGATACTGCAGAACAAATAACTGAGAAAATAGGAATAGATCTGGCTCAGATGAGAAAAGGGGATGTTCAGTCATGCAAAACTTTCATTAATCGGCACGCTAAAACACTCCACGAAAACCATTTTTACATGATAGATGTAAAACTGGCCTTGTCACAATTAATAGGACAATCGGAAGGCTTGCCTACAATTGACATTGAACTGCTTAGTGAAAAGATTTTGCTTTGCAAAAAGCTTGATGAGTTGCTTCGAACTTTAGTACCTGGTAAGATTATTTTTATTTTTTTATTAGTTCCAAAATGTTTCTATGGATTAAATTAACTAAATTAACCACTGAATTTATCCGATAAGCAATGATAAGGCATGAAATTTTCACTTTCTCTCAAAAATGGTTTTAAGAGTCTGGATTAGATTCCCAAAGAATCTAGTCTGGCATTTTAACGACAAAAAAACTTTTTACAGCTGAGAATCGGGTCAGAGGTCTCAATTTATTTGAAATGCATGCAGCCATTGCTGAATTTGGAAGAAGACAAGGGCAAGATGAACTGCGAGGAATTTTAATGGTAAATATAGAAATGAAGCTGGTCAGAAATAGCAAATTTCTAAAAAACATCGAATTCTGACGGTAAAAAAAGTGAATTTATATAGCAATAACCATTATCAGTAAATAATGCTAGTTTTTGACTGTTTTCATCCAAGCTTTGAAATAATATTTTCAGGTGTTTGCACATTTTGTAAAAATAAAATTGATAAAAAATTTATAATTTATAGGAATCCAGGAGAATATTAACCGAAGCCTATAAATTTTTACGTCACGAGCCAGAAATTCTTCCTGAAGGACAAATTGCTATACAAGCTAGAAATAACATACGTGAAATGGATATAATTATAAAGACATTGTGTCAAAATTCGATTTCACCTATGTAAAAAAACATGTATATGAAATGTAATTTTTAATGTGTAATGCATTTTTAGAAATAAATCGTTATTCAGATTTATTAGTTTGCAGATAATTATTAGGAATTTTTCTTTAACAAAAGGGACCCAGATGAAGAATGTGGGACTGTACCTCGACTTTTTTTTACCCTTTTTGTTTTATATACTATCTACGACTGGTTGAATAGTTAGTAATGAATTATTATTATTATTATTATTATTATTATTATTATTATTATTATTATTTTATGGTAAAAACACACAAACATTTCCTTTTTTTTTTATTCCAGGGTAAATTTTAGCGCCTTGCGTGTAAAAAAGATATAGTACATTTTGATCTTATAAGTAGGAACTCTTAGATTGATGAATAAAGATCTTTTCTTCCGTTATTAAATTAAAACAAGTGTTTTTCAATGTACAATCAATTAAAAGAAATTCCGGTCAAAGACCTAATAAGTAACCTGTACACGTAAGAATGTGTACGTATAACTTAAAATTTCTTTAAATTTAGAAGATGACAATAACAAAACAAAAATGTCTACCTAACTTCAAAATTTAAGCCAATGAATTGTATAAAAAAATTAAAATTTGAATAACTTGACACAAAAGTTAACTTAGTTAACTTTTCAAGTTAATTATTCTGTTAACCCGTAATTATATCAAGTCCTCAAAGGCACTTCTTCATGACAATTCAGTCTTGATCATACTGAATACATTATTTTATCAATGCTAATATTTATAAACTGAAGAAATACTTATAGCTTTGTCTCATGTTTTACCTTCGTTCTGTACAACTGATTAATGCGTGGAACACCGTACATATTATTAGTATAACAAACTGGCGAATTCCCACCCACTGTAGAAGTTTCAGGATTGGAATTTGAAGTTTGAGTTGCATCACCATTTTGATATAAAAACTGATTATGTTGCTCTTTCTGGATGTGGTTTTGATCATTTTTTGTTCGAGTTTGTATTTCAGAATCTGTTTCTTCCTCATTATCAGCACTGTCTACGTCTCCTGAAATCAATTAGTAATAATATAGATATAATAATAAATCGTTGATGTTATGGAAGCTTAATAAAACTGCTAGCAACGTAATGAACAAAGATGTATAAATACAAAATTCAATGTGTCGAAAAATTCGACAATGCTAGCCATAAAATACAATTGCGCAAATTAAATTTTATGCATTATATACTTTTGTTTCACTTACCATCTGAACTATTGGTTGATGGTAAATAAAAGCGCGAAGATAGTACTTTACTGCATCCCCGGCGTCCTTTTATGACATAGTTGGAATTATTATATTTGAACTCACGAGGTAACGTGTAACTTCTAGGCAATGAAATTTGGCTACCTTCCATATCACTGAGTTCACCTTCTCTTTCCCCTTCACCTTTAGAACTTTGATCATCACCATTTTGACCATTGTGTAACCTGTTTCATGTTAATAGTATTATTTTTAATTTACAACACTTACAACTAACAAATAAAACCTTACTTTATGCTAATTGAAATAAAGTTGCCCTAGTCTTTAAACCATAATTTTTAAACGGAAAGATTTTATTTGTAATCTAATTTTTTTTCTCACCTATGATTAGAATTTTCTGGCGATGTCCAGTGGGTATAATGATGTGGAAGGCAGCGTGGTGCTAACAGAATTTCTGGAGTTTCGGCTCTATCTTTTTGTGGTCCTTTCCAATGATTTGAAGAATATGAGGTGGGATGATAGGGTGATGAGGGTGGAGGAGGTAAAAGGCAATGCATCTTAACTGGAGGCCATGACGATAAACCATTCTGATCAGAAAGTGTGAGCACTGATGTTGACAACGGAGAACTAGGCGAAGTGTGAATTTTCGTATTAGGTGGTTTCTGATTTGATGCTGATGGTGATGACGAAAAAGATGACGTGGAAGCTGAAGGAGGTGGAACTAACTTTCCTTCCTTAATTTCTTCTTGGATAGCTCTCAATTCCCGAAGTTGTTGTTGTTTCTTTTCTCTCAGCTTTTCGTGAATCAAGTTCACACTTAGTGATCCTCCTATTCCCACATCGACTTCGTTTTTTTCTCCTGACGAATCTTCATCCTGAAAATCATTCTGTTGAAAAATGTTCAATTTAAATCAAAACTTATTAAGTTTAAAAGTAAAATATCTTACATGAATCATGCTGGCGTTAGACAACGGTCTTTTCCAAAATGGAATCAATTGACGTGTACTTCCATTATTCATCCATTGTTTGGCATCTCCCATTGCTACTAACGGCAAATTGTTTGGCTGATGTTGAGACGGAGGAGGTACGAAAGTCGTTGGTTTCTTCTTCTTTCGATTTGGATTTGTGACAGCAGGATTTGCGAAACGACAATTGAATACTCCAGGAATTCCGCCGTTACTACATTTAACTCCTCGCACACTAATGTTCATATTTAATTTTTTATCGTCAATATAACTCATGTGTTTCGCTCCAGATATTTCCTGTTCATGTAATTAGATATATAACTTCAGTACTTAAATGAAAATTAAGAACTTAATCATGTTTCTATTTACGAACCTGATTAGTTAATGTTGTTACTACGTTCGTCCCATTCATTCTTCCACCTGCCTCATATCTCAAACGCCTTACATGAAAAAATCTGAACAAAGTAGAGAATTAGTAAAGCTCAACGTAATTGTAAGGCTTTACCATTGAATTATAAGCGAATACTAAACCCACCTATAATAGAGACCCATAAAACATAGACCTCCAAAAAATAAAGCTAGAAGAGTCAGAATAAGTACAATTGGTCGGGGTGGGTGATCAAGATGAATATCAGTCCTATTGACACCTGCTGCCCACACCCCAATAAGTAAACTATTCTCAAGGAACATCACAGAATAAAATATTACCTGTCAAATAAAACAGTTGTTTAACAATTGAAATGCTATTCTCTGTACTGTAAACATTAAGAAGAAACAAATACCAACCATCTTTTGTCGATGATTAGTTTCATGGAGATTAACATAGACAAATATATAAACAAATGCAAGAAGCGATGCTAGGAATGTTTTTCGGAAAAGGGGAAGGCGTTCTCCTCCATGGAACAATCCGTCAGGCGTGAGCATCAACCAGGTGAGCATTGATAGCCAGTGGAGAGCCATTACAACTAATAACCACTGACCACCATAAAGAGACGCGTAAGCAATTAGAACTCCAACTCTAGCGCTTACTGTTCCTAATCTCCAGAACAACTGAGCCAAAACGCCCAGCCATGTAAGTACCAAGCGTTCCAAATTTCTAAGTCGGGCTGCTCCTTTGCTGAAACTTGCTACAGCCCAGCATACACTCCAAAGAGACAGTCCAGCTGATACTGTAGTCAGTTTTTCTAACTTGTCATGATCTCTTGCTGTTCCAACTTTTCCACTTCCTTGATCCAGCTCAATTTCTTTTTCAACTCCTATTGATAATAAGTAGAGCTGTAGCAATAGCATTGGAGCTGCTTCGCAAAACGCATGTATCAAACGTAGAACGCATAATTCTCTCACCTGTAGTACAGTAAAATTAAATTTTTGAGAGCATAATTAGAATACATTGTCATAATAACCAATATAAAGACCAAATAACGCTTCGTACTTCATGTTTAACATAAGTTAGGTCGACTGGAATGAAGAGTTTAAAATAACGCCAGAGCACTCCAGCTTGAGTCGAGTGAAGTAGTAACACCCATCCCATCGTCCAACTACCAGTCTTCTTTTCGTGACTTAAATCACAGTTAGTGTTTGTCACATTATTTGTTAGTTTACCCCTCGCACCCCAGAGGTACCACCGTATACTGACCACCTAATCGAATATAAAGTCATTGTTATATTTTTCAAAGCTCATATAATTTAGATAATTGTCTATTTAAGATTTTATATATACATATGATGAGTTAAAACGCTAACCTGTGATATAAAAAGGGAGGTCACAACTAAAGTGATGCTTAAAGGAAAAAGTACTGCTGGAGCTGACGGATGATGAGCAAGAGCGTACCCCATGGCAAGATCGAACACCACGTCGCAAAAATACGAAGCCAAAGAGATTATGTTGAATAAGACGTCGCATAATGGCAAGAATTCATGTTGGCGGTTCTGCTGCCGATGCTGGGCCATAATGGGTTTCCGTTACCCATTTGGATCCCCAGCGATCTTCTTACTACTTTAGAAGCTGACAATGACGCATTTTCTGAAATTGTCAGTGTGAAATAAAATTTAAGTTGGATATCTACAATACAATATCTTTTCTCTGTCTTTTCTATTATTTTATATGCATTTTTCACCCCCATTCATCCCATTTCTTCAAAATGATTAGGGCCATTCTCAAGATAAAACTTAAAAGATTAGAGTTCGTTTAAGAATACAGTAGATAAATTGTCTATACATTTACATCAGATGCATTTTGTCATGTTTTCAAGGTTTTATTTTTTACCATATCGACTATGGGATTTGAAAGGATGTCTTGGGGACTATTTATCCCATCAGCTTTCTGGGATATCCTTTAATTTTAGGAATATTTTTGATAATTACTCTTTTTATATTGAGACTGACGGTGGGGCCAACAATTACTTAAAAATTGTTCTTACAAAGCCTGAAAAAACCAGAAAAGTTGTTATCTCTATATCTTTCTCCCACTTTGATGCCCCATACCGCATTTAGTTTATATGTAATATGATTATCTTTGACCTATCTTACGTATATCAGTAGCTCATCTTTATTTCCCCCTCTACCGTTTGTTCTTTAAATTTGAAGCGGTAAATAAAGTCGCACTGTAAAAATTGCAAATTTAAAGAAAATAAAGAAGAGGATTATATTGAATTATGTATATTACTCACTGCATTCTTCACATGTCATTGACGAGCCATTATAAAAGTGACATTCTTAACCTGGATGCTGCGCTGCACGACCTGGACCAGCTTTGGAATTCAAGGAATTTCACCTCGAACGCTGAGCTCTTCGTCATGCACTAAACACGAGTTAAAGGGTATTGTTTGTATTGTCTAGATACTTAAGGAAACACAATTTGCTCGCCAGCGATACGCATTTTATAAATCAGTAAAAATAAGCTAAACCAAAAAAAAAAACCAAAATTTTAAAGGAAATCAAGCAGCGTTCTACCTGTTGATTCCACCACACCAAGCACTATTTTGTAGCGCACATTCACACACATTCACACTTCGCACAAATGCATATACATATACATAGTGCACACTAATGTGCATTATACGTTCACCACAATGGCCCCAACTCGAGCCCCGTACTCTACTGCGCATGCGTCGCACTCGATACCTGATTGGTTGCTATTCGCGCGCAATTTGAAATGCTAAAAAATATTAAGCATTTCAAATTACGCGCGAATAGTAACCAATCAAATACCGAGTGCAACGCATGCGCAGTAAAGTACGGGGCTCCAGTTGGTTCACCAGCGCCAATTGTGAGGAACGCGTCAACTACGTCCGACTAGTCGACCACACATTTACAAATCTCACATGATCTCACATATAATCTCAAGTTCTGGATAAAAAAATTTATTATAAGATATCATAGATATATTTATTGAAATATAACTATGAAAAAGACCCGAGAATGATTTATTTTATTTAAAATATTGAAAAGTAGCTCCGAAAATATGCTGAATGCATTCAGAGCAAAACAATATAAGACAAAAAAAGACTATAGAAACTTTTGGCATTTCGAAATCACTGAAATATTCTGTATTCGGCGAAAAAAATAAAGAATTATTATTTAAAAGTTAATTTTTTTATTGATAATCGAAAGGCCGAGAACCTATATAGCTATATATGGCATAGTGTTCGGTAGAACTCTTTTGTTTTTAGAAATTGTTGAAACTTTGCTAATGGCGGAACTTTATGGAATCAAGGTTGAATTTGAATATCACATAATGCAAGGAAGATAGACAAGATATGTATGCATTTTGATTACTTTTGGAAGAACTGTATATATATGTATATGTATGTATGCAACCAAAAGCAAAACATTAACAGGTGGTGTACGTGCCAACCCTGCAAGGAAGAATATCGCCTAATGATTTTCCATCTTATGTTTAATTTCTTTATGGTCGTGTATTCGCAGACTTCACCATGAGGTAATTTAGCTTGTCAAATTAATATATATCTTGAAAGAAAATACGATTATAAAATGGTTCAAAAATATTCCATAAAAATTTTGTATTATTTAAATTATTCGTACTCGTCGACCTACTGGGAAATTATTTATAAAATACTACTTTTTCCTCGTAACAAAATTTCTACCTATGACCACATGGCACAGTTTTAAGAACAAAATTATTTTAAAATTTGAGTAGTTTTATATTTAAATATATTATAATAGTGATTTAATTGTTCACATTCTTCCAAACAATATGTAAAGTAAATGTATTGTCAAGTTTGACAGGTATATAATGTCCTAACCTCACTTTTATTTTCAGTTCGTTAAAGTTGCAGAAGAGGCTTGCCGCCTCTGTTATGCGATGCGGCAAGAAAAAAGTCTGGTTGGATCCTAACGAAGTCAATGAGATTGCGAACTCAAACTCACGTAAGTTTTTTTTATATTTCATTTTTTTTTTTTATTCATTTTGTTGAAAACATCTTTTTTAATTACAAACGTTACATAGAATTGTATAGAAATGGATAGAGAAGTATTGAAGCGGATATTTTTACCATTTAATAATGGCACTGAAATTACAACTTTATTTTAATAACAGGTCAAAACATTCGTAAGCTCATTAAGGATGGTTTAATTATCAAGAAACCTGTTGCCGTCCACTCCAGGGCAAGAGTACGCAAGAATACTGAAGCTAGGAGAAAGGGAAGACATTGTGGGTTTGGTAAAAGAAAAGGTACTGCCAATGCCCGTACTCCACAGAAGGTAATTATCTCGTTTAGAAATTTATTATCATTATCAATATCTCAATTCGCAGTATTTAATACTAAAGAAATGTGATTTAATTATGTGGTTTTTAATGACCTGTGCTTTTAATTTCTTTCCAGGATTTATGGGTTCAACGAATGCGAGTACTTCGACGACTTCTTAAGAAATACCGCGAAACGAAAAAGATTGATAGGCACCTGTATCACGCCTTGTACATGAAAGCCAAGGGAAACGTTTTCAAGAACAAGAGAGTTCTTATGGAATACATTCACAAGAAAAAGGCTGAAAAGTTGAGAGCTGACATGCTTTCCGACCAAGCCGAAGCTCGTCGTACAAAGGTGAAGGAAGCTCGCAAGCGCAGAGCAGAACGAATTGCTACCAAGAAACAAGAACTCCTACAGTCTTACCAACGCGAAGATGAAGCTGCCGCACAGAAAAAGTAATCTTAAAACGTAATTTTTATTCTATAAATAAAATTTATAAATCTTTAAATTGGTATTTTTTCCTTTACAGTAAATTCCCTACGGTAGAAATAAGTAATATTAAACATAGATCATTTCCAAAAAAAGACAGAGATATAGTGATTAAAAAAATAAACGTTATATAAAATATATAAAAATAAACATTATTAAAATTAAATTCTTTTCCAGAGTTGTGCAGTGACGCATCACTCGAAGTTTTTTACGTATTTTACGTAGAAAACCCCCCCTCTCAATAAGAATTTGGTATTTTCGATGTAAAATACTTAGTAAATTACACTCGAATCTCCCAATAACAACCTTCCCAATAACAACAATTTCCCAATATCAACCGCATTCCTTTCTCATTAACAACCTACAGTTACCTCAAATATCACTGGATACACTGCGCATGAGTTGCGCGCTCGGAATCTGATTGGTTGCTATTCGCGCGCAATTTAAAACGCTTAAAAATATTATTTTATATGCAATACGCATGCGCAATTATTGTAACGCATGCGCAAATGTTGTGCCATTTGAGAAAAGGAATTTCGTTGTTATTGGGAAAGCGTCTGGTCTGGATTTCGTTGTTATTGGGAGATTCGAGTGTACTGTAAAAAACCATGTAATTTACCTTAGGTATTTTACTTACCCAACCGTGTTCTTTTCACATTGCCATTGGTCCATAATATTAAGTGTCATACACATGTAATGCGTTTTTCCCAGTCGCGCCACCAGGCGGTCCCAAAACGAACCCTATAAAAATGGCAACCTTCTACATATTGCTTCTATCTACCCACCCTGGCATAGTTGTTTTGTATTGAGATGTGTATGTGTGGCATGTGCATGTATTCATGCTTTTGACGTGTCAAATTCGTTTTGTTGATCAGATGATCAGATCCACACCTAATAGTCATCAGTTGTCTTTTTTCAAAATCTTTGCAAATTTGTAGACAGCTTTTCAAGAAGTGCACCAAAAGTTATGAAGGCTATTATATTGATTGGAGGAGCCTCAAAGGGTAATCTTATTTATCAAATAGTTAATTAAAAGTGGCTTTTTTTATATATTTACGTGTTCGAAATGATAAACTATTTTTTTTATATTGCAGGTACCAGATTCCGTCCACTATCTCTCGATGTACCAAAACCCTTATTCCCCATCGCGGGCTTACCAATGATACAGCATCATATTGAAGCATGTGCCAAAGTACCAAATTTGAATGAAGTTTTAATAATCGGCTCATATCCGGCTTCTGAGTTACACCAGTTTGTTCAAGAAATGATGAGCTTGTATGCACTATCTATCCGGTATTTACAAGAATTTACACATTTGGGTACTGCAGGAGGGATGTACCATTTTAGAGATCAAATTATCTCCGGGAACACGAAATGTTTTTTCATCATGAATGGAGATGTGTGTGCGGACTTTCCTCTTCAAGAACTGTTTGAATTTCACAAAAATAAACGTTCCTTGTTTACTATAATGGCTACAGAAGCAACTCGGCAACAATCTTTGAATTATGGTTGCATGGTTTTGGGTAAAGGAGGAGAGGTTGTTCATTATGTGGAAAAACCATCCACTTTCGTTTCATCTTTAATCAACTGTGGAGTGTATGTCACGTCTCCAGAGGTTTTCAAAACTATGACTGATGTCTTCTATACTAATCAGGACACTGAGAAAGTTGGGTTTGTAAAATAATAATACCTAATAACAGTTAATAATAAAAATAAAAAATACTTTTGAATAACTTGGTCCATAAACTATTTGAAAAATAGCTTTAAAAGGGAAGATTAGCAATGTTTAGCTCTGTGTTTAGTGGTCAGCAAAATGGTAATGATAAAGATCCTGCGCACATCTCTTTGGAGCAAGATGTGTTATCGAGATTGGCTGGAGCAGGAAAAATGTATGCCCTTCCAGTTACCAATTGGTGGTCTCAGTTGAAAACGGCAGGTGCAGCAATTTATGCAAATCGGCATTATCTTGCTTTATTTCGATCAAAGAAACCAGAACGATTGGTCTCGCTAGAAAATTATAAAGATCGAATCATTGGTGACGTTTATATTCATCCTACAGCATCAGTAGATTCGACGTGTGTGGTATGATTTTACTTCTTTCAATCTTAACAGAGTAATACGCCCAATAATTGGTACATTTCAACTTGTAACAATTTATTTCTGTTTCTAGTTGGGACCTAATGTCAGCATCGGACCAAAAGCTTTTGTAGGACCCGGCGTGAGAATTCGGGAGTCAATAGTTTTGGAAAATGCACAGATTCAAGCACATTCTGTTATTTTGCACAGCATAGTGGGCAAAAATAGTTTTGTGGGAGAATGGGCCCGAGTGGAAGGTACTCCTTGTGATCCAAATCCGAACAAACCTTTCGCCAAAATGGAAAACCCACCATTATTTAACGTCAATGGCAAGCTGAATCCTGCGATCACAATTCTCAGTATGGCAATAATTCATATTCTATTGGTTTATATTATACTTCAAACCATCAATCTATAATACATTTTGATATGTTTTAGGTACCAGCGTAAGTTTAGCCTCGGAAAAAATCCTATTGAATTCCATTGTTCTGCCACACAAACAACTCACAAGAAATTTCAAGAATGAAATTATTCTTTAATTTTAACACTTTGGAAATAAGCTCATAAACGTAACAAATCTTTTTAAAGACTACACAATAAATAGTATTGTAATAAATATATATTTATTTTACGAGGACTTGTTTGGAAAGACTTTTTGTGCAATATTGATATTTTTTTGTAAAAATACTTATAAAACTCTTTAGAGCTTTATTTTACCAAGCTTTATTAGTGTAAAAGAAAATTAAAAAAAAAAATTGTATGCGTTTTTAAATGCTGTTTAAAATACTGGATGAGAGTTTTTTTTCCCTACTGTTTACGCATTTATATGCTGTATTTGATTTATTTATTTGCGTTTATTTAGTTGCGTCGTAGTGAGAGTGTAAGAGACAAAAGTATACTTCTGTTTTTTTCACTCATGCCAGCCTTAGTTACCCGCGATAGATATAGGTGGCAGCCAAGTAGCGCACCGCACCTAGATTTATAATATCTTTGGCCAAAGTCAGAAATTGAAGAATTTAACTTTTGAGACCATTGTTTTGACGCTCTTAGAAATGGCGGATGCTATATTTATCACGCATTTTGTGCTGTTGTTGACATTTAAAATCTGCCCAGGTAAGAAATTTTATACATTTTTCCTGGACCTAATATTACCACAGCTCTAGATACTGATATTAAATTTCTTGCAACATATTTGCCTTGGATTTTTATAATGTAAGATTAAACTTTTCAGCTTATCGTACACCCTCTCAAGCCTTGGATTTAGCCCTTTCTTACTTTTATTTTTATTTTCTTATATAGGATTAATTTATTTATAATATTTCTTTACTTAAACATATTTTTCAAGGGGTTTTACAAATTTTGTTTATAACATTTTCTTAGGGTGCTTATAAGGATATTTTTAAACTTTCATCCTAAATCTTCTGATTATGGTAAATCTTATGTAGCAGATAAATGTTTTAAACCAGGTGCCGAGGCGAATAACTTGATAAGTGAAAAAAAATCTTATCAGAAATTTTATGACATGTTTAATCCTGGAAAGAAAATTGTCTTTAAAATTTTTAACATATTTGCTTTCTTCTTGAAAAACTAGGAGAGAGACACAGAACTTCACTGCAAGAAGATGACAATTCTCTTGAAGAGGAAGACGTTAAAGAACCGTCGGATTTGCTCGAACACAGTCTTAGCAGCAGTATTGCGATGCAGGGTCGGTTTAAGTGTTATCTCTGTGATGGCTCAGATTGTTTGGAACCAGAAATCTGCCATGATGCAATCGTTGTAAGATTCTTTTTTTTCTAGAACCCTTAGTTTTATAAAACCTGAAAGTTTTTATCTTTGTATTAAACATTTTTAGTGTTGGAAGTCTAAGGTGAAAGAAATAGATGGAGTGGAACGAACAGGAAGAGGTTGTGCAAAAACTGCTGAAAAAATGAGATTTTCATGCACAAAACCACAGAAACTACCGAATCTTGAAAATACAAAAGCTGGACCTCAATTCCACGTCGAGTGTTGTCATGCTGATTTATGTAACGGCGGGCCGTTTCCAGCTTTAGAGGATTTTACAGTTGGTAAGTTGTACAATGCACAATCTCATGGAACAGTGGCGTTGATGGGGGGGGGGGGATCAGGGGATCCCCATGAGTCTTTTAATATCACGTTAGAATTAAGAAAATTACTCTGTTCCATGTTTATTCATGTTTATACTTGAATTTTTTACCAAGTCATATCCCCCTCCCATCGAAAAAAGCTATCAACGCCACTGATATGGAATATGTTAATTTCACAAATTAGTTCATAGTGCAGTTTCAGGGCTTACGATTTTGTTCTTTGTATTTACAGACACGAATGGAGGAGAATATTTGCTTAAATTAACGTTTGCAATTCTGGGTCCCATTCTGGGCTTAGGCATTGTCGCTAGTGGAGTTCTTTTCTGTCTCCTAGCCCGTAGAACACGCAGAAAAAGATCTACTACTTCTAGACGTAATAAATTGCTTGTTGATTCGGAAATAGGACCATCCATCCTTCATTTTTCATCTCCATCTACGGCATCTACTACTACTTACCCTCACGAATTAAGGGCAACTGCGGCAGGTGATAGTACTCTCAAGGTAGATATTCATTTTTGATATAGTACAACAATAAAGTTCAAAATGAAATATAACATTAATACTAATATAATTTTTTTCTCTTTTCAGGAGTATCTTGATGGAAGAAGTTTAACAAGTGGATCAGGATCTGGCCTTCCAATATTAGTACAAAGAACTCTAGCTAAACAAGTGGCACTTGCTGAATGCCTTGGCAGTGGTGGTGGTGGAGGTTTTGGCGGAGAAGTGCGGCGAGGTGTGTGGCATGGAGAAAACGTAGCTGTGAAGATTTACTTTTCGCGCGACGAAGCAGCGTGGACCCGTGAAACTGAGGTATACTCTCAATTATTGCCGTCCAGACATGACAATATTCTTGGATACGTAGGAAGCGATATGATTAGTCGTGGAAGCTGTACGCAACTGTGGTTGGTTACCCACTATCATGAACTTGGATCTTTGTATGATAACTTAAGTCACTCTTCCCATCCATTAACACACCATCAAACTTTCAATATTTGCCTGAGCTTAGCTAACGGCTTACTATACCTTCATACTGAAATTCACGGCACTAAGGGGAAGCCTGCTATGGCGCATCGTAATTTGAAGTCAAAGAACATTCTCGTTAAGGCCAACGGAGCCTGTGTAATCGCCAACTTTACTTTAGCAGTGACACATGATCGTTTAATTGCTGACAGAGTAGATATTCGACAAGGACCTAAACGTTACATGAGTCCTGAGATTCTTGAACAAACGTAAGAACGACGATTAAAATATTTCAGAAAATACAATACAAGAATAATGTAATATTTGTAATATTAATGGTTCATTTATTTCCAACAGAGTTAATTTAGAGTGCTTGGAAAGCTTCCGACGAGCTGATATCTATAGCCTCGGTCTCATTTTTTGGGAAGTTTGCCGTAGATGTATTAGTAACGGCGTGGCTTTAGAGTACGCTGCACCATTCTCTGAATGGTTATCATGTGGCAATCAAGAGCCTTCATTCGAGGAGATGCGCAAATTAGTCTCACATGACCAACGAAGGCCGCTGCTTCCAAATAGGTGGCATTCCGATGCGGTAAGTAAATAACGACTAAAGTATATAGAAAAATTTTTAGGGAATTTATGGAAAAGAAATACATGATTTTTACTGTATAATAACAACTTTTACTAACAGATTGACATAAAATTTAATATTTAAAAAAATTTTGTTAACAGACTCTTGCTGGAATGGGAAAACTGATGCGAGAGTGCTGGCATGGAAAACCAGCAGCCCGCCTTCCAATACTCAGAGTAAAGAAGACTCTCATTAAGTTGGCAGCTAACGATTCGCATGTTCATTTGCCACTAGATTGACCGGTGATCACTCGATTGAATTCCACTTTTCTCATATATTTATGGTTAAACAGTTATTCCGTCGACTTTTCATTGTCATCACTCACCTCTACATTTCTCTCGTCAAATATCTATAACTTTATGAGTATCTTGCCAATCTAAAGTACCATTCATTAACATATCACAATCGCAGCGAATAAGTTTATAATTTTGTCATACTGATCACATTTAGTTTAATCAATCGACGTCATACATCTGAAAATTCATTAGTTAGTTTGCGATTTTGCCATGTTTATTTTAAATACATACTACAATTATAAATGATCAAAGCACATAGGATTCATCAATTGAAAGCATGCCTGCCTTGATAGTCGGATTACTATGCGAACAATATAAATAAGAGATATTTAAAAAATAAACATTGGAAAACAAGGATATTAAATTAAATAGACTTCTACAATTTAGACATGATGTTTTTTTTTTGAGGTTTTTTTTTTTTTAAATATCTCATTGTTTTTCGCTAAAGTATCTTTATATATAAAGACAAGCATAGTTTTAATATGTAAATGTCCAAATGCAGAGAAGACTAATACTTTACGATAGTAGTCTATAATATGAAGCAATGTAAATACTGCACATTACGAATAATTGCTCGTGCAATCGTGTGACTCGCGATCATTTTGGATCGCAAAACGTAATGTAGTAGGTATAGCTTTTTAATTGTAATTATACCTTTGCCTAACGGTATTCTTTGTAAGTTGAAATGTAAAAATAACGCATGTATATATATATACATATATGTTTCTTGTCCTATTTCTACGCGTTGACTTATATTTTACCCTAAAACGGTAAGGCATACGTAAAGGTTTAGTGAAAAATCAGATTGTTGTATTGACTATGTATCTTAATTAAAGTTAAAAGCAATTTTTTTCAATATTTGTTTCATCCAGGCTAAACTTACGTATGTTTTTCCATTATAGGGCAGTATTAGACATTATTTCCATTACTACAAAATGTGAATAACTTCAAACCCATTTCAAAAATGTACGTAGACGTAATCTTACTACTAGTAACATCTACATATAGTAAACAATATTTACTGCTAATAATCAATAATAAGACTTGTAATTGAGAGTATATTATAATTTTATTTTACAACTCACACAAAATGTATGAAACAGGAATATTTACTTAACGTCCATATAATTTACAAAATATACATGTACATACAATATTCTATAATCAGTCTTTAGTTTTTACGAATTTAGTTAGTTTAGATTTTAGTTCTTCGACTTAAGGGATTCAGTTCGTAGAGTTAAAAGTCGTTGCAAGAACAAATTGGATTCGTTTGATTCCATTTCATTTGTACTGCCCATACATTTTTCAAGAAATTGAAATAAATTTGTAGCAGTACTTTCAGAACTGTTTAGAAAAATTGCTAAAGCAAATCTCCAAAGTAATGGTTCTTTGTCTGTTGAGTAGTCCAATAGCAGAGGAATTAATCTCTGTAAATTTATCCAATCGTGTCGTGCTATACAAGATCGCATTTGAGATGTAGCAAAAGAATGAGAGAAGCCAGCTACACAAGAATTTCTCTTCTTCTTTAATGTGGTAGTTAAAGTGCAGTATTTGGCCATTTTGTCATACTTATCAGTCCCATCTTTAAGTTGCTTCCCTTTACGAATCTTCTCTGCTTTCAAAAGGTCCAGTGCTTTATCCTGAAGTAAAATTGAAAGTTTTATAAGAGCTCTGTAGCCATAATTCTACTTTAAAAAGAAATACTATCAGAGAGCGAAAAATATGTAATTCTATTACTGAAAAAATGAATTGAAAATAAAAACAGAGAATGATACTTACAACACTTCGTTTTCCACAGATATATGTACAAATTTTTGGTCCATCTGTTCCTGACATTTTCTTTTTTATCTAAACTCAATTTCAATTTCCGAAGTTCTGAGAAAAAGAAACACCGTTTTGTATCGGTAAATATAAAAAAAAATTCTCAATCAAACAACTATATTACATAGAAGTTCCAAGATAAAAACAATTTACTACATATGTACTTTTTGGTATAATGTATATTAAGAAAAACACGTGTTTTAAAGAGTATATTTATCCACTAAACGAGATTAAGCGACACATCAAACCAAAAATTGCTAAAAATCAAACTTGTCAAACTAAAAATATGTAACGAAAATACATATAACTCCAAATGCTTGAGCCTTGAGACCATTAGTCTATACATACACAATACTTATATTTGCTTATATGCATCAGCTTATATATGCATGTGTTAGGTCTTAAGTTCTATTCACACATCACGAAGTCTAGCGTCAACTCTCACAAATTTCTATCGAGTTTCCTATCTAGTAATTTTATTTTCAGGCCATCTTTCCTTCTGCTTGTTCTTCTCTTCATTATATTTCTTTTCGTGTTCTTTTGGTCATCTATCGCTAATCACAATGGCTGAGGTATCCAAAAATGTTTATAAATCCATTAATATTTCTAGCATCTCCCTGATATTCTTATTTTTCTCTTTGTAATTTGTTTTTTTATATTATCACGAGTCATGGAACCTAAAAAGATTTTCCCTAAATCCAAAATTTCTCTTTGGTTTTGAGGTTAGTGTTTTTACAATGTCATTTTTTAATTCAGGTTGATGAAACTCTCAAGAAGAAGAGGACCTTCAGGAAGTTCACCTTCCGAGGAGTGGACCTTGATCAACTCCTGGACATGCCCAAGTAAGTGCAAATTTTGGAAATAATTTTGTTTATTTTGAATGCCCACAGAAGAGTTTCAAGTAAGAATGTCAAACATTTGTTTTATCCCGTTGACTTTTCTCACATTTTCGACAATATTACTTTAGAAACTTTCTAAACTTGTTTCACTGGCTGATTTAAATGATTTTTACATTTTAACCACATTATTAATTTGTCCATCATTTATAGAATGTATCCTGTATTTGTTTTATGGAGATTGTACGAGAAACAATTGTCTCTTTATTATTTAATTTTTCCCAGTTTCATTTTTAAATTTAATTTGAAAACAATTATAAATTTGTTTAAAAGCATAGATGACAACACTTTTTAAGCATAAGAAATAACTGTACTAAATAAATAAATATACCATACAATAAAAAGATATTTGTTTTTCAGTGAGCAGTTAATGGAGTTGATGCACGCACGTGCACGCAGGCGATTCTCACATGGATTGAAGCGCAAACCAATGGCATTGGTCAAGAAACTGCGTAAGGCCAAGAAAGAGGCTCCCCAAAATGAAAAGCCTGAAATTGTCAAGACACATCTGCGTAATATGATCATCGTTCCCGAGATGGTCGGATCCATTGTTGGAGTTTACAATGGAAAAACTTTTAACCAGGTGGAAATTAAGCCTGAGATGATTGGACATTATCTGGGCGAATTTTCGATGACATACAAACCTGTAAAGCACGGTAGACCCGGTATCGGTGCTACTCACTCTTCCCGTTTCATTCCTTTGAAATAATTTATCACACTTGATTAATAAAAAGAGACAAAAAGGAATTGGTATCTTGTCTTTATTCTTATTTCATTAAGTAGTAACCTAAATTCTTCAGAGTATAAATACTTTAAGAATATTCGAAATTCGATATACGGATTTTAAGATTAAATTGAAAATGTTATTATAATTAGTAATTTTAATTTATAAATACAATTTATGCAATTCTTCCTTTAAATTTAAAAGAAAATTCACTTGCAAAATATAAGCAGGTATTGTAGGTACGTTTTCCTAAAATATATTTTTACTCGAGTGTAGTAAAATTGTATGTACCTACAAATAGCAATCGCGTAACTTTAGACACTCGTCTAATCAATCGGAATTTCTATTTGACGTATCAGCAGTCATACAAAATCATACAGAATCAAATACGTGCGACAGGGTCCTATCCAGAAAAAAAATTCGGGGGGGGGGGGTTTAGTATGTAACTGCAGTCTGCAGTCTCATTGGTACATACTTACTACAGAAATATTTTTTATTTTTCATTTCGAGGTGGGAACAATCTCCCTTGATGCCCCCCCTGGCTACTTTTCGACGGCCCTGAGAGTGCTCACTGATTTTCCGTTTGAGAAATTTCAGCCAATGGAAGAATTTCCCCAACGGAAAGTCAGTGAGCACTCTCAGGGCCGTCGAAAAGTAGCCAGGGGGGGCATCAAGGGGGATTGTTCCCCCTTGAGCCCTTGATTAGACGAGTGCCTAAAGTTGCGCTATCATACAAGAAAGATGGATAGTCGGCTTTAAAACCGCTGGTAGTTTATTTAATTTGTGCTCTTACAAGAATAAAGCGTTAAAAATATATAACCTTATAACTTAGTTATTATGTGTTAAGAAATAATAAATCAACGTCTTATAAACGGTTGTTGTTTATAATTCGTAATTATGTCGGTTATGTTAACAGCTGACTGGTTCCCGTTGGGACGGGATACTTATTTCAGGTAAAAAACATTATCTTATTATTTCATTTATGCAACTTTTAAACTACTTTCTCATTTTTATGTAAACTATTTCTATTAATTGGATAAATTATGCTAACAATTACTTACTTAAATATATTTTTTAAACGTATAGTTATTAACTATAGACATTCTTTTAATTTTAATTTTCGATCATAATTCAAAGTTCATAGATTTAATGATTTTTTTCATTCATTTTAAATATACAGAAAATTCGAACTGTATCCACTTTCCTTCCATAATGAGGCAAATGCGAATAATTTGGTGATAGCAGCACCGTATGGAGGATCTATAGCAATTACAAGAAATCCCAAAAAGCTCGTTAAAGTTCAAGGATCCGGAAAACCCATAATTTTGCTTTACTCGTCATCAGGCAAATTTATGGCAAAATTACAAGTAAATAATGTATTCAATATCTAATATATTATGTTAATATTTGTGTTTACTTTTTTTTTACTTTACTGAATCGAAGCAATAATAAATTGACTTAAATTTTACAGTGGACAAGTGGACATTTAGTGACTTTAGGTTGGTCTCATCGGGAAGAATTACTCTGTATTCAGGAAGACGGAATGGTTCTTATCTACGACATGTTTGGCAATTATCAACACGCCTTCAGCATGGGCAACGTAATATATTTTAGCATTAATGCATTAATCAATCAATTATAACATAAATGAACAAAATTTATTTATTTCCACAGGAAGCAAAGGAGACGAAAGTCATTGATGCCAAATTTTTTGTAAGCGTAAATGGAACCGGAGTTGCTATCTTAACATCTACAAGTCGCATCTTCTTGGTGAATAACGTAACTGATCCGAAAGTTCGGCAAATAGAAATTCCTAGTGAGTTTTCACATGAATAGCTTCATTTTATAATGTAATATTTATTTAGGTACATGTAACCATCAACTTTTTCAAATGAAAACTTTTCAAGTTTAGAGGATGCAATTTTAATTATCACATTATTATCTCGTTATTCGTAATTCATAAATTTTTGTTAAAATAGAACTTGGAGGACCAATCGAATGGTGCATCGTACGTAGAGATAGAGACAGTCAAGTAATCCTCTCAAATCAAGAAGGCATTCATGAAATTCATCAGAACCAAGCTTCTACAACTTCAGCCTTTGTAAGTTATTTGTAAGCTATTTTGATAAAACTCTATTTTATTAGAAATTTCCAAGTGAGAAAATACTTAATATTCTAAACAAACACTAATTCCTTCTTTTCAGAGTAAACTCTTTAACAATAAAATAACCAGTGTGACAGCAATAGCAGTTTCTGGAAACAATAGACATATTGCTTTATATTCTGACTCGGAATATTTGTATCTTGGCTCAGTCGATTTCAAAACGAAATACTGCGAATGTTCGACAAATATGAAAGAACCTTTGACCGACATTGCTTGGTTTGTTTCCAATTTAATTGTTTTTTTTAATTTCACTTCTGATTTCTTCAAAATATAAAATTCTATATTATTGTTGAAATTTTTTAGGTGTGGAACAGAAGCTATTGTTTGCTGTTGGAATACTACCGTAATGATTGTCGGTCGATCCGGAGAAACTATGCTTTATACTTACGAAGGTCCCGTTCATCTTGTTACAGAAATTGATGGAGTACGTGTTATTTCAAATTACACACACGAAATGATTCAAAAAGTTCCGACTGTCGTGCAAAAAATATTCCGTATTAATTCAACTGATGCTGCTTCGTATCTCCTGGAAGCTTCAAAGCAGTTTCAAAAAAAGAGCCATAAAGCTGATAGTTATATAGATTTAGTTAAGGATAAATTGGACGCTGCTGTGAATGATTGTATTACTGCTGCCAGCCACGAATTTGATTTTGATACTCAGAAGCTGCTCATGAGAGTGAGTAAGAAAGCAAAATAAGTTCTAAAGTTATCAACAACTTAATCTACTTTAAAGTAGTTTTAACTACATAGAATGTTTGGAACTCTATTCATTGATTTGAAATTTGTATAGGCTGCCAAATATGGAATGGGATTTAGTAAGACGATGAATCCTGAAAATTATGTCACCATGTGTCGAATTTTGAGAATTCTGAATGCAGTTCGTCATCCCAATATTGGAATTCCTTTGACTTGCACCCAGTATCCTTTAAATCTTTTAATTTCCGAAACTTTTTTAAAATCGTTAATATTTGTAAGTCATTGATAACAAGTTGAATTTTGGATCCAAGCAAAAAAATATGAAAACTCATTGAGGTTCAAATATTCTCGAGTTTTTGACAACGACCTTTATACTTGATTAATTGAAACAACTTTCTATGATTTTCTTAACTAATACAGATTAAATGCATTAACGGTTCAAGTTTTATTGGACAGATTAGTTGCAAGAAGACATTATTACTTGAGTATTCAAATTGCTCGACATCTTCGGTTGTCGGAAATTGATGGCGAAAGTAGAATTTTGGCTCAGTGGGCTTGTTACAAGGTATTTTTTTTTTTAAATCATAGAAATATATACATAGGTAACAATAATATTGAATTGTAATTTGAATCTAGGTTAAGCAAACGCAGCTGGATAAGGAACAGATTGCTGAAGAAATTGCCGATAAATTAGGCTATGCTCCAGGTGTTTCTTATAGTGAAATAGCCCAAAAAGCTGCTGATTTTGGAAGAAAGCAATTAGCGATTAAAGTAGGTTGATCATTAATTCACTTCAGATATAATTATATTTTCTATATATTTAATCTCGTAATAGTACTATTATTCTAGAGTATATAATTTAATATATTTAACTTGTATAATAAATTATATATAATTTATTCTCTCTTCAGTTAATAGATTATGAACCAAAAGCTCAGTTGCAAGTACCTTTGTTACTTACACTTGGAGAGGAAAGGGTTGCCCTTAACAAAGCTGTGGACAGTGGCAACACCGATTTGGTTTACCATGTTATTCTTCACCTTAGAGAACATATGCCTTTAGGAGATTTCCAGGTACTATAAACACGAAATTTCTTTAAAAATTTGAAAAATTCTTACCTTTAAAACTCTATTGAAGCAAACGAAATCATTTTTTCAGATGTCTATTATGCATTGTCCTCTAGCCATGGCTTTGTATATAAAATACTGCCAAAGTCATAACCGTGAAACTTTGCGAGATATTTACAATCAGTATGATGATTATCATTCCCAAGCTCTCTGGTTCGTTAAGGAAAGCTACCGGCCAAAGGTAAATTTATTCAAATTGAAATCTTATTTCTTCTATTGTTTTGTTTGTCAATCTATAAATATAAAATGTGTTAATTTGTTTTCTATTTAAAGCACAAAAATATATTTTATAACTTTTCAGAATACAATTTCTAGAGATGCGTTGTTACAATCTGCTCAAGAGAACTTTAAGCTAGCTCGTAACGATACGAACGCTGCTTTGACTGAAGAGCAAATAAAATTATTGCGGTATCAACGTTCTTTGGAAGAAACTTTACATGAATCAGTAGTCGGCAAACCACTTCACGAAACCGTTCAGATTTTACTTCTTCAAAATGAAGTTAAACTTGCTGACAAACTACGATCTGAATACAAAATTCCTGATCGAAGGTATTCAAAATATTGAAATTGTACAATTAATTTACGACACTTTATTTTAAGATCTCATAATTCAAGATACATTGATTTTATAATAATAACTTTTTACAGGTACTGGTGGCTGCGAATTCAAAGTTTAGCCAAAAAAGGTTTCTGGATTGAAATGGAAAAGTTTTCCAAGAGCAAAAAATCTCCAATTGGCTACGAGGTAATTCTTCAATATTTAAAATTCAAACTTTAATTTGAATAAAAGTTTATTTAACAAATTCAATATCTTATTGCAGCCTTTTATTGACGAATGTCTAAAATATAAAAACGAAAAGGAAGCAAAAAAATATATACCCCGAGTAAGAGATGAGTTGAAAGTAAAATATTTAACAAAAGTTAAGTGAGTAAAATTGGGGTTCCTTATTATTTTCCTTGTTAATTAATATTTAATAGAAATGTAACGAATTGATAAATTTTGTTTCCAGTATGTTGATGGAAGCAGCACAAACAGCTCTCGAACAAAAAGATCAAGCTGCTTTATCTTACGTTTTGGCTCAATGTGGACCATCAGATCATAGAATTGCAGAAAAAATTAACGCGATGTTGGCTGGCCTTAAAATGTGAAAATGAAATATCAATCCACAGACCAACTATTCCCAATTTTTTTTTATCTTAAATCGAAATTTGAAACTGTTTTTATGTGTATATAGATCAATATTAGGATAGATAGAGAGTGCTTCAAATTACGTATAATCGTAATTAATCAAATTATTACTATTTAAAAATGTAAAGAATCCCTTATTTTGTAAATATTTATCTATTACTATTGTAATTGATATCTAAGTTAAGTAAAAACCACTTTATAGAAAATTTGAGTCCTTTTTATTGCAAAAATACCTATATACCTCTTCAATATAACTTAGCAACTTAAATATTTGTTATAAACATGATTAACAATTCCGTCTTTAATTCTAAAACCCCAAAACCCTTTCTTAAAAAAAATTCGATTTAAAATCGATTCTTCTAGTTTAAAATTGTGTAAAAAATTTTACACTGATGAAATATCTTCTAAACATCTAAGTTTTCCTGCAGATAGCATAAACTTTTCGTGTTTTTCCACGAGATCTGCTACTATTTGTTTCTCAATTTCTTCTCCTTCAGAAATTTGAGTATTAGTCAAAGATATTGGATAATTATTGTCCTTACTCACGATTACGACACGCTCTTTTCGAGTATGAAGCATATTTGCTACAACCAACTACAAAACAAGGAAGAATTTTTTTCTGTATTTTTACGGACATTTATGCATTTTTTTTTTACAAAGAATTAGGAAAAGAATGTTATGTACTTACGTTATGTTTATATTTATTAAGTGCATCTCTGGCCTTGGAAATCAATAAGTTTTCGTCGGTTTCAAGTTTAAAGGATATGACAAATGCCTCTGGAACCCAAAGACTCACCAAGGGTTCAAGAATTTTTGGAACCAAATGAAGTGCAATCGTTGGAGGACCACTCGATGAAATTTTGTGAACAGCCTGAAAATTATTGATGATTTGAAAAAAAATACACATAGAAGATACTTGATAAAAATTAAGGAGGACGCACCATTTCATTCGACGGAATGTAAAAGTCGGAGACAGCAGCAGCTAAATACAAAAGCGCTCTGCTTTTTAAAGGAGCCAGAGCTTGACAAGTGGAACGCAGTAACCAAAGATATTCAGCTAATGTAGTGAAATTTAACTGGAGTAATTTTCCCTGCTTCAAAGTCTCCTTATACTTGCAAAGAACTTTAGAAATTTTTTCTGTATATTCTGGAGAAACTTTAAAAACAAAAGAGATAATACAGTTAGATACAATTTCAATAAGAGTAATAAAGGAATTAAAAGAAAGAAGTCTTTCAATATGTAATTAAGAAATCTATTTCTTTTGTTCTTGTAAAAATTTACCTGTTACTGAGGGTTTTCCACTTTCAGTTTTTAAATCGAGCATATCAAGGAATGACTGGCCTGCAAAATGCCGTGAGAATGGCTCCAGAGTTTTCACTCTAAAAATTTCAACTCATTTTGAAGTTTAAATTTATATAATATATATTATATTGAAACTATATTTATGAAGCAAAACGTATTGTAAATTATGTTTTGTGAATTACCTATGAAGGAATATAACAGCGTATCCGTGTTCTAAAAAATATTCAGCAGACACTGATCCTCTTGTCCCAGCACTAAAATTATCAACAAAACGAACAGTGTTATGTTCTAGAGGAACTGTGGTACCACCACTCTGTAAATAAAAAATTTCTTATCAAGTATAATTACACCAACAATATAAATTAAAGAAATGAATATTGACAGAATTCTTGAGACAAACTCACCGTTACTAAAACTATTTTACGATCATTATGTTGGTTTATAAAATCTTTTAAAAGGCTTTCACTGTGTTTCAAATCCGAAGGGCATGGATTTTTTGCGTAGAAATCCTCCCAATTGGAAACCATGGTTGAATAAAATTAATAAATCTGAGAAGTTAAATAAAATTGGTTAAAGTCATAAAACGAAAATAACTCTTTTTTGAAAAAACTGAATAAACAGCATTTCTATATCTCAATTTATGGCTCTCATTCTTTCAATCTATTATATTCACACAATAATAAATTCTAAAAATAATTAAACAAATGATGTTTGCTTATTCATTTATTTATCATTTATTTTCAAGTACTGATAAATAATATATTTAAACTAATGAGTAAGATACGTGTTTATAAACATTTATAAATGATCTTAAAAATTCTTAGTCTATAAATAATTACAATATACATATATGTATAGATTAAAAACAAAAGATTATGCAATAAAATTGTTACATAATGCATAACCTCAAATTTCTCATACTATATATTTTTGTATTCTTTTATTTGACTTTTTTTCAGTATAAAAGTAAATAAAAAAACATGGATCATAAATTAAATAGAAATCAATTTCAGTTAAAATAATTTTCAAACCAAAACAATGTCAAAATTGTCGTTGAACTATATCAAAAGAATTTTTGAGATTCGTAAATTTGAGGTTAGATACGAATTGCTAATGGAAAATCTACAAAATTTTTAACAATTATCAATATTCAATACAAAATTATACACACTCACTCTTTTGATGCTTAATGTCTTAATATAGGATAAATTTTAGACTGATTAGAAATTGTTGCAATAACAAGCCTTGCAAACCTTGTCTGGATGTTATTCCAGTTCCAGATGTTATTCACAAGAACGAATTATATAATCTTTAAAATTTACTCGATCATAGTCCACTTTCGAAAAAAAAGTAATTAACAAATTAAGTGTTTTATTTCAATTTCTTTACAGTTACACTCTCATTAGAAACAGGAACAGGTTCCAAATGAAAAGTACCAATATAGAACTTTGATTGTATAGATTTTATTTTCAGATACTTACATTAATAAAAATTATTATGATCTTTTAAATTTCGAACTCGTGATTCAACAGCGAACTATACAAAAATTCCGGAATTTTCTAAAGAAACTGTTTTTTGAAGAAGATTTAAGATTTTTCTATTTTTAATAGAAGATTCGCTTCTGGTTTCATTGACTAAGTTCATCTCTATCTATTGTGTATTACAATTTTTAATCCCAGATGGAATAGGGTCGCTGCATATGTCCAGCCTCCTTCTTTCCTTTTGCTGGGTCAAATAACTGTAAATAAAAAATTGAAATATTACAGAAAATCGTATTTTAATTAGTAGAACAAATATTAAAATGTAAGGAAAATGCAAATAGCAAAAATGTCTACCTGATATCTTTTATCTTTGTACTCATTCCACGGTTCGGAATTCGTTTTAGGACTCCATGAAACGTCAGGATTTTTCAGAGCCAACCTGGCTGTGTATAAAATTGCAGTTAAACATCCCGCACCCAGGACGAAATAGAGAGGTATCAACTGTAAAGATTATACATACCTTATTTTTTAATAACAAAAAAAATGTTAAGTAATAGAGAAATGGATGCTTTTTTACCGATGGATGTTTTTTGATTGACTTAAGATCCAAACCCTGCACCATATTGCCTACTTGGAGTAAATAGCAAACTTAACTTTTTAAAATATCCTAGAAAAACGATCCTTTTCTTCTAACAGACCATTTAACAGAACAGTGGTCTGAAAAATTGGAATCAGCTGGCCAAAGTGACGTAACGCAATGTGCCCAGTGCCAACCAATCAGCGCCCTTGCGTTGGCTTGCCGTTGGAAAAATTCTGCCATTGGCCGTAATGTGCGCCAATCCGCATCGTGCACCAATCGGCCAATGGCAAAATTCCTCCAATGGCAAGGCAAGCCAACGTACGCGCAATGCGTAGTAGCCTATTGGTGAAAATCATGTAAAGGCGATTGTTTAATAAACGCATCAGGTAGCAATATCTGAATTTTACACAATTATTCTCTGATTTTATAATTAAAATATAAAATGGTACCACTTACTAAATCGTTATAACGTTTTAGGTGTAGGAAAAACAAGGTCCCATTAAATTTAATTGTAAAATATTAAATTTTAAATTTGAATTCTCGCCAGGCCGCCAGCACTGTTATTGCTCATGTGCAACTGATCTCGCTTTATGATTGGCGCATTTGAACTTCGAAAGTTTTGTAAAAATGGACTGTGGATAATAAATAAAAGTTAAACTGTCAGAGTCAGTTTGCGCGTTTAGGCCGTTGTTTTTATTAATTTTGTGGTCTTATTATTTATTTTGAAACCCAAACATCGAACTGATGAAGATTTTAGTGACTCGTGTGTCGAAATTAGTATCTTTTGTTGATTTTTACCGTGTTGGAGTGTTTGATATTGTTTAAAAACGGAGTAAAATTGAACGTGTGGCTTCAACCTCTCGTGGAAATTCTTTGTTTTAGTTGTGGCTTCCAAGTGAAAACATTCTATTTGTAAAAAATGGAGAAATATCAGCACATAAAAGCGTTTATCAATGCAGTTAACGAATATTCGAAACACCCAAGCGAGACCACAGCTTCGGTTCTTCAAATGAATCTTGGGGTAAGTTTCTTATTTTTGTTTGTTCATAATTAATAATTGAAGGAAGGATAGGGTTTATTACTTTAAAGAACTCTTTAAAATTCAATTAAACATTCTGTTCATAGAATATTTTTCTGAATCATTTTTGTTATCTTTGTTAGGAGGCTAATTCTAACCTAAAAGTTCAAATTACTTTTTCTTTATCGTATATCAAATCGCGAATCTCAAAATTCATTCTTTTCATTTTACACAAAGATTTTACAT
Source organism: Synergus itoensis (assembly GCA_904066005.1). Lineage (NCBI taxonomy): Eukaryota > Metazoa > Arthropoda > Insecta > Hymenoptera > Cynipidae > Synergus > Synergus itoensis. The sequence goes on from CAJFCP010026101.1 coordinate 91,303, forward strand.
TTTTTTCTGTAAATGCATATACTTTCTGTGTAAAAAATGAGTACATATATATAACTGCTACCGAGCGAAAAAATATCAAATAACATTTTTTAATTAAAATGAAGAGATTTAATTTTGATCCAGCATATCATAATTAATATATAATATATATGTGTAATAATAATATACATATAATAATATATGCGTACTTTTCCACAGGTAATAAGTGCATCAATAGATCTCAGTATATTCGATCCAGGAAGTCGCATAGCCGCAGATTTTTACGTGAGCCTGCACGAATTAATGAATACCCTTGGATCAAAGACTACTTTACTTTGGAGTGCTGTTGATGTTTTACAAACCGCTTGTCGAAATACAGCCGCGAGGCAAGCCCTCACTCACACATACAAATTCGCTCCAATCTTAACAAGACTATTAGAAGTAATTGTTAAATCAATAAATTATTATTTAAAGTTTTCAATTAGTTTGCCAATTAAATTAAATATAATAAACTTGATATTTTTCTTTTCAGGCACCGAATTTAACACCAGATAAGCGAGTGCGAGCTCTGAAACTTCTTCAGGAATTGACATATGGAATAAAAATTTCCTGGCAGGAGACGCATTTACCCTACTTAATAACAACTCTGACTCAATGGGTATCTCAATCAACAGAGGAAGAGGTCCTCTCTCTTTCTTTAGGAGTCTTAACCAATCTCTGCTACAAAAATTTACCAGCTGTTTATACTCTAATGAGAACGATTGACTCCAGAACGTTCATTCGAACATTAGTTAAATACCAAAGTCGGAATATTAACACTAGGGTTCAGTGTTTGAAATTGCTAATCATTCTGGAACACTTGAATACAGATCTTACTGATAAAGCTATTCTTGATTTTACTCAACTCACGTTTAGAGGTATAATTGACGCTTTGACCAAAAGAGATGTCTTAATTTTGAGGCACATCGTCGACTTTTTTGAAGATGTTAGCCACACCGATCACTCAAAATCGGTTTTACTTTCTTACACTGAGTAAGTTCATTAATTCAAATGTTACACAAATATCGCTTCATATAAAAATAAGATCAGAATTGACAAAATTTTTATGAATTTCAAAACTTTTTACAATGTTTTCTTTCAAAATTACTTTATTGTTTTCTTACATTTAAAAAATATCTCAAAAACTAATTATTCTTGAAATCGTTAGAAATTTCTTAGAATACGTTGACAAGCACTAAATTTATTGGAATATTTTTAAACTCACTTAAATCTCATCAAGACCTTTCAAATTTTTGTACAGATACGCGAATGACATGAAGAAAATTCTGCAAACTCTGGAAAATGATTGCGATCCGGAATGCGTGGCTTTAGTATTAGAATTTTTGCAGTCGTTGGTAAAACTGAAAATAACAACTCTAGCGCCTTTGTATCCTCTCTGCATAAAAACAGCTTCTTCTTACGTACCCATAGAACAAGTAAGTTTAATTTATCAATCATTAGATAATTTAAAAAAAAAATTTTAAGAGACTTCAAAAGATCTTTTAAAATGATTTACAATCTTCTGAAATTACTTCAAGTCTTAAAATCATTCAGTTTTTTTATCTTTTAAAATCACTGTAAGCCTGTAAAGCCTTTGAAAATGAAAAATTGCTCACGGAGAAATCAGAGAATTAAAAAAAAAATTATGTTTTAAAATTTGTTTTAGGCAAATTATTATTTGCCTTCTATATTTTACTCTGTTCCTTACAGGTATGTTCGAAAGCTCTTGCCCTAATAAGATCTATCGTGATTGATTCACGCAGAACAAAATTAGTATCAGAAGTCTTATCAGAATTAGATCTTTCAATTTTGCTGGTCATAATACATTCTGAGGACGATCGGACTTCTGAAAAAACTGAAGAGCGCAGTACGGAAACCATCGCTCGGTTGACCGAATTGATGCAGTTGTTGCAAGAAATAGTCAAAATTGATAATCTGAGGCAAAAAGTTCTTCAAGTTTTCACGGTTCATGTAATGAGGAACTTACTGAAGCCTATTATCGAAGACGAAGATCGAGAGAAGAGCACGAATTGTCCTGACAATCTTTTTCCAGTAAGAAACAAATTTACAAGGTAAAAAATTATATTTTTAATTATTTAAACTTATTTCTGTTTCGCTTTTAGGATCAGTCGACGAATTTTTACGTTCACGCTTTGGTCCTGACTTCGGAACTGGCCCAAACGAATTTGGATTGGTTGACTCTATACTCGGAACTTATGAGAAAGAAGCAAATACACATGACGATGGCCCTGGCGTTGTTCACAGGCAAACAAGATGTAAAGCAGAAGGTTCTCCAGTTACCGTCCACAGTATGCTTTCCACAGGAATGGTGAGGCTTTGTAAGGATTTGATATTTTAAAACTGTCTATTGGCACCTCCATCTCATGTTAGTTTAACTACTTTTTGGTAATAAGTCTTTCCACAGTTGCTTACTGCATGGGTGAGTTGGAATCCTTATTTCTCGTTCGAGGTGGAATGAATAATGCGGCAGAATCTAGGGAAAGGTATTCTGTTCAGTATGCTGGAACAGAAATGATGCCCTTCATGTCCCTCGTTCAGGAGGATCGCCTCAATGTTGCGATCAATAAACTCGAGGAGGCCTACGATGCGAATAAAATTAATGATATTACCGCCTCTGCAATTATTGAACTCTATGAATATAAGGTGAATACTTATATAAATTTATGGATTTAAGATTTAACTATAAAGAGACAAACTTTATTTCTGATCTGAAGCATCTCTGAGTTTGATATCAATAGATATCGTTAGACACCTTTATTTTTCGAGAAATAGGTTGTAGAAGTGGTAAATAATTTGATTTCTGAAAAGTTGGCAGCGATTAGGAACGTGGAAAGAGCGAATCAAGCTAGTTTTGAAGCAGCAGATAGGAAAGTTACGAGTCTTCAGCATCAGCTTGAACAAGTGGTCGCTGAATCCAGGAAACTGCATCAGTTGTTATTTCGATCACAACAATGTTTAGAGGGATTACAAAAAGAGAAGGTTGCTTTCACAACTAAACTTCAAGAAGTGGAAAAGGAAAGCAAAAAAAATTATTCTCTTCGCACACAGGTAAAATACAAGTTGTTGTTTTTTAATTATCTACATAGTTACAGCGATATATCAGGAATTGATTTTCGAAATCTCTTGAGTTGTAGTTATTCCAAATAAATAATAAAATCTTTTTTCGCAGGAGAACGAAAGTTTAAAGAAAATAGTTTCTGAGAAGTCAACGCATATAGCAAAATTAGAAAACAAGGTTCGGGAACAGAAGGAAGAGATTGAAGCATTCTTAGATAAAGTCGAGGCCATAACTAATAAAAATCACGAATTGACGAAGATAATTCATACAATGCAGGATAGCTTGAGTAAAAAAGAGCAGGTATGTTTTTCTTCTTAATTTGTGTCAAATAAAAAACATTAAAACTTTTATTGTGTTACATTCTTTTAAATAACGCAAATGATGTTATTTCTTATTAAAAATGAAATAATTATGGTACTAAATAAATTATTTTACTCGTGTCTGGAAAAAAGAAGAAAATCCAAATTTGTGTTACATTCTTTTAAATAACGCAAATGATGTTATTTCTTGTTAAAAATGAAATAATTATGGTACTAGATAAATTATTTTACTCGTCTCCGGTAAAAAGAAGAAAATTCAAATTTGTGTTTAAATATCTTGCAGATAATTGAGGAAAAAAATGCAGAGATAACATCAGTGCAAGAAGATAAAGGCGCCTTGAAGGAAGAAATGCAGCAAATGACCCACCAGTGTCACAAATACCAAGAAATTATCAAAGAAAAAGAAGCGACAATACAAAAGTTAAAATCCGAGTTGACTGATTTGAGTCGAATGCGAGACGTGATCTTTGAGTTGACTGCAAAAAAGAAGGAAGATCTTAATTCATCGTAACTGATGTTACGTTGAATTTTATAAATTACTTATAACCCCTATGAATAAATTCTTCTTTGATTAAATCCTTCTTTAATTAAAGAATAAAAAGCTACACGAATAATTTTTAAAAAATAAATTGCAAAGGAAAAGCTTTATTAAAGCATGAGCAGATTTTTACAAGGATAAATAAAACTTTCCTAATAACTTTCGCAATATTTTATTCATCCAGTGAATTGCAAACGAATAAGCAAACATCAGCAAATACTTAATACTGATTCTATATTATTTCTATTATCTTTCTAGATTGTAAAAAATTAACCCGTTTTGTTTGTTTTTCAGGCTTCGTCGTAAATTAAAAAATTAGTTTTATAAATAAACTTTACTTGGTCGGAAGCTACTGTAGTTAATTTTAATTTGTGCGAGGTAACAGAGAATTAAGAAGAAATAATAGTTTTAAATTCTGCAGTAAATACTGTTAATTGTATCGACAACAATAATTAGAAGGAAAACTTTAAAGTTCCCAGCAAGATCGCCAATCATTCATAAACTTTACACCTTTACAATATATATCGATTTCTATTCTGATCAAACAAACTATGCTCATATTATCATTAATTATTATCTACAATTCCATTACATCAATTTGCACGAAAATTTGTACAAACGTTGCTTAATACGTCATTTTTTTACGCCTGAGAATTTTGCCCTAATATTAAAAATAAAATTTCTATTTCGAGTTTTCTCTTCAATATCTTAATTTATCAACATAGAAGGCTCAGGCGCTTTAGTTTTACGTCAAAAAGTACAAGAAAGTTAACGAACATTGATAACTTATTGTTTCACACGAATTTCTTACATCTGATATGAAATTCTAATATAGTTTTCACTCTAAACGTTCTAGCCAAGGCCTCGACAAATTTTCAAGGCCTTTTCATAATTAAAATACATGTTATAAACAAGAAAGTCTTTCGATTGAACCTCCTCTAAAAAATTCCCTGTAGGATAATTAATGGCAAATTACCAGTAAGGGAATTTTTAAAGGCTGTTCGAATTTAAGCACCCGATATTTTATATGTATATCATGAGATATGTCGAAATCTATTATAGAAACGAAATGAGCACAATTTTAACAAACCAGATCACAGATAAGCCATTTTTGATAAATATTGCGTTTCGAACCTGCTTCAATTTAGAATTAAATTCTAAAGACACGAATTTGAATTAAATAAATTAATATTTAAGGGTGTTGGGTTTAAATTCCAACTTTAAAATTCTATCTCTTTATTTTACTCCAAAACCCTTAATTTAAACTTTTTTTTAATTCGAATGCTGCCCAACTTTGACAACAGATTAAAATCCGAATATTTAAATAATATTTTTTCTCCACATTTCTCAATTCATCTGCTTTTTATATATGTATAATGTTACATACAGCAGCAAAAAATATTAACAATGTACGATAAAAAAAGTGTAATTCTGATTAAAAATAATCTTTTAAAATTTTCGTCGAATAAAAAATATATACGTAAAATCCTGTTCGGTGTTTAGTGTTTACGCACAAAAAAGCGATTTTCACTTATCGAACACGTATCACATAACAAGTATAAATATTCGAAAACTATTTCGTCTCTTCAAGAAAGAATAAGGGAATGTCATGATAGTCTTCAAACGAAGTTACAACTATGATTTTCGAAGCCTAGGGTTATTGAATAATTTGTGCTGAATTATTAGTAATTAAATTAATTAATTAAAGAGTTACCTTTGCAACCGAAACAAAAAATTTAGTGTTGAGAATCAAAGTCCGATCCCATTTTACGTTTTTGGAAAAATTTATCTCAGTGGTTTTGCTAAAAACTACTGAGAGCAAGTCGATCAAGAGGTAAACCATTTTCCACAATAAAGGTTTGTCTATGAGGACTTTGTCATCAACTATGACCTCTACTCCATGGTTGTTCAGTCGCAGAAGCAAAGATGAGATAAAAGCAGTTGCCTGCCATATTTATCACGGCAGCCATCCAGAAAACGGTGTGCCAAGTAGCCAAGGTTTCCTAAAAAGAAAAATAATCTGTATTTATTACTTTTCCTTTTGAATTCGATTAAACCTTTTGAATTATTTTGAAATCCTTTGAAAATCCTAAAATTGCAAAACTAAAGATACTCACACTTCCTTCAATCATACGTCCAATGATGGAAGGAGCTAAGAATCCACAAACGTTCGCAGCAGCGTTCGTTAATCCATAAAGCGTTCCTGCATACTTTGGAGAGAGAGCGATGTGATTCATTTGATTACCGGCGTAAATAGCACCGTAAAAAGCTCCTGGTCCTGAGAGCATCACTAAAACGACAACGGGATCGCAACCTGCCCAAATAGCACCCAGGAAACTAAGGCTGGGACCCAAGGAGCCGATAGTGTTCCAAAGTTTAAAGGAAGTCAGTGGGCTAACAAGCTGCCTAGACAATAGAAAATCGGCGAAAGTTGAAATAATTAAGCCTACTATCCAGGCGCTTAAATAAGGTAAAGCCGAAAGTAATGCATCCTGCTGTACGTCCATATGCAAAATTCTATCCATGTAGGTTGGCAGTTCCGTCAGAAGGGTGTAAAAAGCCCAGGACTGGCCACATTGTGTAACCATGATCGCCCACACGGGTAGAGATGTAAAGATCGACCGCCAAGGCACGCCAGGATCTTCCTGTAAAATTGAATTGAATTTATTTAGTAAGACTACAGAGGGAAAAAATATCTAATTATAATATTTTAAAAATCAATTGAAGAGATTGAACTTGGAGATTACAACTTAGGTCCAACACCCTCAAACATGACAGTTTACATTTTTAGAGTTTGAAACTTACTTCGTCTTTAGGTTCAACGCAAGCTTCTATGTATGCTCTTTCTTTCGGATCGATTCTCGGGTGCAGAGCAGGAGTATCGTAAATGAATAGGAGCCAAAAAGCATACCAAATTATTCCAAGACCTCCAAATAAATAAAAGGCTAAGGGCCAACCACCCCAAAGTTCTAAAGAGCATAACCATCCACTCAATGGTAAAGAAACTACAGTTCCAAAATTAGATCCTGGAAAATATATAATGAAGATTTTAAAAATTATTCTAGTCATTATAAAAAGTATCGATCAATTTCAGAATGAAAATTGGAGGATTCAGAATTCCTATTTAAGTTTAAAAAATAGTTCAAATTAGGAGCCTTAATAAATGAGTTGCATTTAGTATTAACAGAACACAAGAGTATTGAATATAAATAAATATTCAGTTTAATTTTTTTTAAGGTAAAAAAATGCAAATCCAAATAGAAGTACTTACCTGCATAAACTAATGCTGCAAATTTACTTCGCTCCAGTGGTGATACCCAGTGGGCTAACATGCTGTGCATTGCGGGAAATGTAACTCCCTAGAAAATAATTATATCAGATTTGAAAATGATATCAATAAGACGGTAGAAAATTTCAATAAAAATTTCAATACGAATTTTCATAAAAATAAAATAGAGATTTACCTCTGTGAAACCTTCAGCAATACGCACTACTAAAAATGGATATAAGCCCCAATAAGCAGCGAAAGGACTGATGACAGTCAAAATTGCAGTCAAAAATACTCCTAATCCATAAACTATTTTTCCACCAATTTTTTCGGCCATTCTTCCACCGGGAACGTTTGTAGTCACATATCCAATGAAAAAAGCTCCTAATATCACGCCTTGCATTTTTTCATCCCAGACGAATTCACCTGGACTCTACAGTTAAAATCAGAAATTTTAGATGTAAAAAAATAGTCAAAATTCTGATTTGATTTAAAGCTATTAAATATAATATAATATCTATTTAATATAATAGATAATTCAATCTGTTTTAAAATAATGCAATTCCAAGATAATCATTTTCTCTCTTTGAATATGTAATTGAGATAATATCAAATTTCCACATTTCAGCGTTATCAACTCAGTGATTCATATATCTACTGGTACTTACAGAATGTAAATAATGTCTACAAAACTTTTAATAATATTTTGCATTCAAGAAGCTGGTAATCGATAATTTCCATATCATCTTGAACTTTTAACCGGTGTTGATATAATTTAATTACATTAAAAAGAAAAAAATATAAAAAAGTAAAAATTGCTTACAGGAGGTGGAATTATGGAACCATTTTTAATGGGTATCATGGGACAAACATCAGTAGTATTCTGTTCAGTATGTGGTATTGCTGTCTGGTTGACCATAGAAACAATTGCTACTGATAAATTCACCCGCATTGCATAAACCAGGGCAAATCCCAGGAATCCTAAGAAACCCAAAGTATATCTTGCTTTGACGCATGATCTAGTATCTTCCGGAATTTCTTCTGGAATTAGAGTAGTTTTATCTCTGCAGTCCACTGAAATTAAAAAATATATATTTTAGATTTTTATTCCTTTTTTTTTTGTCGAAATATACTAAAAATTGTTAGATTTAAAATTTAAATAGTTCAGAAACGCATAATTTAAACTGAAAGCACCCGTAATTTTTGGTTTTGTTATTTTTATTTAAAACCTACATAAATTGTATACCTAATTATTTTTTAAAAAATCAATATTAATATTATTTCTGTCTTTAAAATAGAATTGCAAAGGAATTTCAAATTCTGAATAATTGTCTAGCATTGTCTAACAACTGTCATAACACCTATAGTCGCTCTTCGTAGAAATTAACTACGAAGTAGTAATTAAGCATATTTTCTCTAGAGTTATTTCGCAAACTACATAAGAGGTTTTAGAAATTATTCCTATAGAATGTTTTTCAATCATGATTTGATTATTAGAGGTTATAGAATCCTCCTTGAAATTGAAGAGATTAAAGAGGACCCTTCATCTATTAGATAATATTGGAACTGGTCCTGGAACTGGTACAGAATGCAAAGATAATTTATAAATCATCCGAAGTTCTTTCCAAGAGAAAATAAACTGAACAAAGACACACTCTAGAAACGAAGAGAGAACAAAGATACAAAAAACATATGATTTGAAGGGAGAGAAAGTACATTGTAAACAAACCTTTTTCGCGAAGATCATCTCCGTAGAGGGCTTGATCGTCTCTCGAAACACTTGGATCAAGGACCTCCATCGGTGATTTGTCTTCCTCGTTTTTTGAGAACAAACGTTTCACTTGGTTTCACTGTTGCCTTCCTACGGAAGTGACAGAACGTAAGCAGTCGAATTACATACGCCTATTAAAGGCAAAGGCGTTCTCTCTCCCCTTGCAACCAGTGTTTTTACACAATCATAAGTTTCATGTCTGTGCGGATGTACATGTTCTATTTTGAGATTGTGTGTACGTGTTTGTTGTGACAAGGACGATAACAAAAAATTGAGGTTGGATTAGGTTAGGTCTGGCATCCCTGGGTCTGGTCATTTTAGACATTTTTCAGCAACGATTCAGCCTATTCTCCATGGATTCAGCAGTGGATTCAACGAATTGTTTCTTTTTGATTGTTGTTCAGACGACTCGGATTTTCTGCAGGTGCCTATATATAATGAAATAAAAAAATAACGCAATCAGTATCGAATGAATTAGATATTAATCGTGGATTATTTTTGCTGAATTTATTGTAATACATATTTTGCCAATACACGCCAATACCATATATGATCAATTGCCAATATATATTGTATATATTGTCATCTCTTGGCTTGGAATGCTTGGAATATTACAGAATGACAAGTCTTTAATTGACACTAAGATATTATTACAGTATTTATTCCATTCAAAATCGAATTAAATCAATTCGATTTTGAATCGCGCGCCAAATTTTGACCAATGGCAGCACACATTGGCTTTTGGCTAGAGAAATACTGCCATTGGTCAAAATTTGGCGCGCGATTCAAATTTCAGCCAATGGCAGAATTTCTCCAACAGAAAGTCAATGAGCACTCTCAGGGCCGTCGAAAAGTAGCCAGGGGGGGCATCAAGGGGCACTGCTCCCCCTTGAAATGAAAAATAAAAAATATTTCTGTAGTAAGTACCAATGAGACTGTAGACTGAGATTTAGGATTTTGAAATTTTAGATTTAGCATCTCTTAATTTTAAACTTTAAAGAGTTTAACGTATGTTAATAATGATATTGGAGTATTTTCTCATTATAAAAATATTATACGTATGCCGTAAAATATTATATTTACAGTGGCGTAGCAACCGGGGGGGCAGGAGGGGCAGCTGCCCCCCCGTAAGTTTGGACGGGGGGGCAATATAGTCATTTTGCCCCCCACTGAAAAACAAGTGATAGTTGTTAAAATAACTAAGATGTTTGTGATGCTTAAATGAAAATGCATTTATATATAATATATACTAGCAAACCAACACGCGCGCTACGCGCACGATTATTTATTTAATTTCTTACAACTTCAAGTCATTAAAAAATCAATAAAATTTTGCTGATTCAAATTTAGAGATTATGTTTGAAACAACAATGTATCCGAAATTTTAAGGACATTTCGTTACATCACTTTTTTTAGAGAAATATTTCAAGAAGTTTCTAGGAATTTTAATGGATTTTGACCATTTTCAAGTGATTTTTACGAGTTTCAAGGAATTTTAAGAGATTTCAAAAGGTTTCAGAGAATTTTAAGGGACTTTAAGGAATTTTAAGTGTTATAATAAAATTTCCAGGAATTTTACAAGAAGTCAAGAGATTTTAATAATTTTAACGGATTTTCTGATTTTTAAAGGATTTTTATAGAATTTTTAGGATTTCATGGAATATAACGAGATTTCTAATCATTTTAATGGATTTTAAATGACGTAAAGAGACTTTAAATGTTATCGTAGAATTTTAAGAATTTTAAGAAGTTTCTGGGAATTTTAAGGTAATTTTATTGAGGGATTTCAAAAGAATTTCTATACATATATGATTTTTAAAAGAATTTGTAGAATTTAAAAGCATTTCGAAGCTTGTTGTAAAATTTTAAGGGATTTTATGAAATTGTTCTAATTATTAAAAGATTTTGTACAATAAATTTCGTGACACCACTTTTTTAAGATAGGATATGTATATGATGACTTTTTGTCATTCGAGTTTGCCCCCCCACGAAAAATTCCGTTGCTACGCCCCTGTATATTTATTAGGCAACCGACCTTGATCGAAGGTATATACATTAGAGTTCTTTTTTGCATAAAACTCAGGGGGGGTTTTTTAAAATATTCATGGAATATAGCATTGATTATATTTTTTAATTACATATTAATGGAGATTGCGGATATGTCAGATATAAAATGTCAAAAGTTTCGGGGGTAGGGGGGTTGAACCCCCTAAACCCACCCCCCTGGAACTGCCCCTGATAAAACTACATTAAAATTATATATATTTTTCACTCTATATATGTAGATACTTGAAAAAAGAATAATATTTAATAATATTATTTTGAAAAAGAGTTCATCTACAGAGTGAAAAGATATCTTATTCTAATATTTCAGTAAAATAAGGAAATTGAATTTTGACGATAAAATAATACTGTCGAGGTTTTTTTCAATTTCAGATTGCCGGCGAAATATCCCAAAACATTGCGATCAATTATTGTGCCGACAATCAGTGAGAACCAGAAGTTATGTAAAATTTATTACAATACACCAGGTGCAATTACATAAAAAGAAATTTATACAGAAAAAATTTATACAGAAAAATGAAGGATATTTCTAGTTTACTAATAGTCTAGAATATATGACCATCAAAATTGAATTATTATAGATAAATTTTTGCTGAAAATTCTAGTTTTTGTGGAAGAGGAAATTAATGAAAGAAGACAAATACATATTATTATCTCTATACTTTATTGTGTTTGCAAAAGATTGTAAAAAAAAATTTCCATTTCCTTATGTTCATGGTACAAGTATTTTATTGTATTTTTGTAGACATAAAACCTGATAAAAATTGCTCAAATTCTAACCTTGGACTAAGCAAACAAATTTTGTACAATGTAGAGACTATAAAATGCTGACGAAAGTCATTTCTGAAGTAACTTTAAAATTTCAACAATAACAATGGATACAAGAATTTCTTTAATCTTCTTGATTTTTTGTTCAACTTTGTGTCAAGAAATTTTGACTTCTTCAGAAGGGCGTAATGGTAAGCAAATTTCACCAGAATTTTATACAACATATGTTTACACTAACAGCAACTGAAGAATATATTTCCTTGATAGAGGGATCGAATTAATTTATATAATTCTTGCAGAAAAATCATGGGTTCTTCACAGCCGCCAAAAACGGATAATTAATAAGACTCCGGAAGGAGAACTGCCAGATGTACTTATGTATGTTCCCTACGTTGTCAGTGTTCACAAAAATGGGGCTCTCATTTGCGGAGGAAGCATATTGGCAGCTACAGTTATATTAACTGCTGCTCAGTGTGTTTCTAAACCAGCTACATACACCGTTGTAACTGGCTCGGCTCATCTTAATTTAGGAGTACGCCACAATGTAACTGGCAAACTAATACACCAGTCGTATAATTTTCTTTTAAAACAGAACGATATTGCTTTGCTTCACATTTCTCCAGCTATTGATTTAGTCCACTCCCGTAATCGAGATATAGAATTATACGAAGGAAGAGTTTACTCCAATGCTTATGGTACCATAAGTGGCTGGGGATGTAACGAGGAAGTTGGGTAAGATACATATATATTGAGGAATACTGAATCCAAGTTCTAATTTAAGAATTCCATTTCTTCGTTTTATAATTATTATAATATTAGAAATTGTTTCGCTCTATGTCGGTACTCCTGTTTCAAGTAGATTTCGTAGTACTATTTGCATAGTCATACCAAATATTAAATTTGGAAGTTTTTCCCTTTGTAGAATTAAAAGTAAAATGAAAATATTCAATTTTGAAGTTAGATTTTTAATTCTTCGTTTTATGCAAAAAGTATCGAAACTAAATATTTTTTCGCTCTGTATGCAGTCTTACATTTGAAAAAAGATTAGTGCTACAGAGCGAAAAAATATTATATCTATAATTTTCGTTGTGTAAAATGGAGAATGGAATTTTAAGCTTAATACTTTTATAGTCCAACGCCTTTAATAATATTTCTGGGGTAAAATGAAGAGATAGCTTTCGATGTTGGAATTTGAATCCAACATGCTTAATTACTATGAAATTTATTTCCTTCAATAAAATAGTATTATTTCTAAAATAAAAATTCTTATCTCTCCCATTTCAGATCGGAGAGGAGATATCCTATGCAATTACGATCTATAATTCTGCGCGTATTTAGCTTTGATAAGTGCCGATTCCTCCATGGTTATTTCCCTGCAACAGTTTCAGAGGAAAATGTCTGTACTTTCGACAAGCACACCAAAAAATATTGCAGCGTGGGCGATATTGGTAATCCTTTAGCCGTTGATGGTAAACTACTTGGTGTTCTCTCTTGGACTGGAACAAGACTACATCCGGATAATCCTGATATTTTCGTTAAAGTAGGACAGCCGTCAATCAGAGACTGGATAATTTCACACATTCGCATTGTTGAAAGAATGCCATAAACTTGAATCGTCTTACTGAATGGCTTCTACCATGTAGTAACAACGAGTGATTTTCCCAGTAAAAATAATTCGACTTCGCACGGACTTGCAATATTTTAAATAATCTAGCATTAGGCATTGCAAACTGAATAAAATAATTCTCAATATTGAAATGTTGTAAATTGATTGAAATAATTTCCCTAATTATTATTAGCGTTACATTATTATTATAAAGCAGCATTTACGGAGGAACGTTATCTTTCATTACAAGCACAATTAAAAAAATCGATAGCCTTTATTTTCGTTTTCCACGTAAATGAGAAAGTAAATGAAAGTAATCAAATTCAAAATCGTTTGCTATCATAGAGTATGTTTTTATGTAGTCATATGTAATTTTATGTATCTTATAATTTTAACTGTGATTTAATGTTTACAAACTTTTACAATCTTATCTATATGTAGGAAACGTGTATTCTTAATCCAATTAGTATGTCTATTTTATTGTACTTTTGTAGACACAAAAAAAATAAAACACATCATCGCTTTGCAAAAAGAAGTAAACAAAGTTTGAAAAACATAGAGCCTATAAAATTACGAAATTCATACTCATTCTGAATCAGAGATCTGCAATCACTTTAAACTTCAAATGATAAAAATGGATACAGGAATTTATTTAGTCTTCTTGATTTTTTGCGCAACTTTGTGTCAAGAAATTTTGACTTCTTCAGAAGAGAATATTGGTAAGTAAATAATATTATTACATATTGCAGGATATCAAAGAAGTGAGTTTTTGAATTTTAAATAACACATAGAATTCTTACAGGAAAATCATGGGATCTTCACATCCGTCAAAAACGGATAATTGATAAGACTCTGAAAAGAAATCAGCCAACAATATTTCAACATATTCCCTACATTGTCAACATTCACAAAAATGGGGTTGCCTATTGCGGAGGAAGTATTCTAACGTCTTCAATTATATTAACTGCTGCTCACTGTGTTTCTGTTTCGGCTGTATATACTGTTCTATCTGGCTCGGTGCATGTTCATATAGGAATAGTACGGCACAATGTAACTGGCAAAATAATACACCATTTGTATAATTTACATACAAAACAGAACAATCTTGCTTTGCTTCACATTTCTCCAGTTATCGACTTACTCGACTCCCGTAACGAATTAATAGAATTGTACGAAGGGAATGTACCAGATTATACTTTGGGTGTCATAAGTGGCTGGGGATGCGTCGATGAATCAGGGTGAGAAGTTCATACTTCTATTTTGTTAGAATTTGAACCCAACACGCTTAAGGGTGTTGGAACCAAGTTCCAATCTAAAAACCCGATTTCTTCATTTTACTCAACAAATATTAAAATTGTAATTTTTTTCCTCTGTAGGATTAGTCAATTATTAATTATAATTATGCGTACAGAGCGCGAAAATATCTAATTCAAATAGACTTTAAGTAAAATGAATATATTCAATTTTGAAGTTGATTTTGAATTCTTCGTTTTATGCAAAAAGTATCGAAACTAAATATTTTTTCGCTCTGTACGCAGTCTTATATTTGAAAAAAGATTAGTGCTACAGAGCGAAAAAATATTTATCTATAATTTTTGTCTAGTAAAATTGAGAATGGAATTTTGAGCTTAAGGGCGTTGAACCCAAGTGTTCAGCTCAAAATTCCATTCTCCATTTTACTCAACGAAAATTATAGATAAATATTTTTTCGCTCTGTAGCACTAATCTTTTTTGAAATATAATACTGCGTACAGAGCGAAAAAATATTTAGTTTCTATATTTATTGCATAAAACAAAGAATACAAAATCTGACTTCAAAATTCAATATTTTCATTTTACTTAAAAATATGTGAATTAGATATTTTACCGCTGTGCGCATAATTCTAGTTAAAATTAATTAATTCTACAGAGGGAAAAAAATCAACTTTTAATATTTGTTAAGTAAAATGAAGAAATTGAGTTTTTAAATTGGAACTTTGCTACACCCTTAATTGTTATATGAAATTCATTTCCTTTAACAAAATGGTATTATTTCTAAAATAAAAATTCTTGACTTATTTCAGATCGGAGAGGGTATATCCTAAGCAATTACAATCTATAACTGTGCCCATATTCAACCACGATAAGTGCCGGTTTCTCCAGGGTCGTTATGTACCTGTAATTACAGATGAAAATATTTGTACTTATGACAGGCACAACAATCACTGTGGTAGCATTGGCGATGAGGGTGGTCCTTTAATCGTTGATAAAAAACTAGTTGGTGTTCTTTCTTGGACTGGAACAAGACTACATCCGAATAATCCTGATGTTTTCATTAAGGTATCACATTCGCTAGTTCGAAACTGGATCATTACAAACACTCACATTATTGAAGGATGGATATACTAGATGTAATAATGTCTAAAAATGTAATATCTAATTATAATAATGGCTTCTACCTTGCATGCTGTAAGATCACGATTTCACCATTATGAATAAAATAATTTTCAATTTTAAAATGTTACAAATTGAACTTGATTTAAATTGAATTTGATTTAAAGCATAATTAAATAATCGAAATTTTTACCGAAGATTCTTGTTTTGGTGAATGAGGATATGAATGTGTAATAAATAAATAATATGTTATATAATTTATTATCTGCGTAAAACTAAAAAATAATTCGTTCTATAATGAAACCGCGATTGCCTTTCAAAGTCGTTTGCTGATATAGACTATGTTTTTTATATAGTTATATGTAATTTTATGTAACATTTAATTTTAACTGTAATTGAATTTACGCAAGTAGCATCACTTTTACAATCTTATCTATAAAGGAAACGTGTCTTTCTCTTAATCTAACTGGTATTAATATTTTATTGCATTTTTGTGAACATAAAAAACCTTAGCCTTGGACAAAGCAAATAAAGTTTGTAAATAAGACCCTGTAAAATAACAAAATTGATACTTTGGTTATTTCAAAATTCACGTGATAAAAATGCATACAGGAATTTATTTAATATTCTTGATTTTTTGTGCAACTTTTTGCCAAGAAATTTTGTCCTTATCATAAGAGTATATTAGTAAGTAAAGTATAACTAATACCTGAAAATTTTTTTTTTTTTTCTAATAGAGATCGAATTAAGGGCGTTGGACCCAAGTGTTTTATGTTCGAAATTCCATTCTCCATTTTACTCAACGAAAATTATAGATAAATATTTTTTCGCTCTTTAGCGCTAATCTTTTTTCAAATATAAGACTGTGTACAATGAGAAAAAATATTTAATTTCGATACTTCATGCATAAAACGAAGAATTCAAAATCTAACTTCAAAATTGAATATTTACATTTTACTTCAAAAATATTTGAATTAGATATTTTCTTGCTCTGTATGCATAATTCTACTTAAAAATTGACTACTTCTACAGAGGGAAAAAATTCCAAGTTTAATATTTGTTGAGTAAAATGAAGAAACCGAATTTTTAGATTAGAACTTGGCTCCCCTTAATTATTATGAAATTAATTTCCTTCAAAAATACAGTGTTATATCTAAAATGAAAATTCTTCTCTCCCATTTTTCAGATCGGTTATAAGATATCCTAAGCATTTACGATCTATTATTGTGCCCATAATCCGAGATGAGACGTGTGAATTTCTCTACGGTCATCAATTTGTAATTACAGATAGAAATATTTGTACTTATGACCATTTCAATAATAAATGTGGTAGCTTTGGTGACTCTGGTGGTCCATTAGTCGTTGACGATAAACTAGTTGGTGTTTTCGCTTGGACTGGATTAAGACCATATCTGGAGAATCCTGCTGTTTTCATTAAGGTATCACATCCGATATTCAGAAACTGGACAATTGTTAACGCTGGTATTATCGAGGGATGGTGACAAGCTTCTTCTTAGATTCTAGCATTAGACATTGTATAAATATATGTGAACTGAAGCCTTAATGTCTATAATAAAAAATGGCCAATTATCATTTATTGCATATGAAATTAAAATTGAAACTTTATTCGAACAACGCTATATTAATATCTTATCTAACTTAAAACCAGTAATGACGCATGATTTCCTTAATTATTTTTAGCGCTACTAAGAATTTACATAAGCATCTTCGGTTAAAAGCACAATTAAAACAATTAATCGAAAGCCTTTATTTCCGTTTTCCAGATAGAATGACTATAAAATTGAATGCTTGATAAACTAGCTGTAAATCCAATCTCGGGTGTTCCATTTAACTATATTTAAATTTTTTGTGCTCATTTTTTGAGCACTTTGCTTCCTCATTAAGATGAAGTTGCAAATGAATTTGCTTCCTCATAGAGGAAGCATTAACGATTTTCTTAAATATTAAAAGATATATATAATTCTTTTTTCTCGAAAGAGAGAATCTTTCGACCTCATCGTTCATAGATTCCGTGCGTCGAGACGAATCGATTGACCTGTAGGATTAGTGTTTTTATTTGAACTAATATATGAAAAATTAAAAATTTTCAAAATTACAAATAAAAGCATAACTTCCTTAATATTCAATAAAATTCATTAATCCTACAGGTCAATCGATTCGTCTCGACGAAAGGAATATTTCTTTTCTTTACATAAGCTTTGAATTTTCATTATATTTGAGAAGTTATAGTCGAAAAATCAATTTTACAAAAATTCAAAATCTACATAAAAATTTTAAAAATCAATATTTTGAAAAGTCCTTTGGCACGTTTTGAGATATTGGTGGTGCCAATATACCCTACAAATTTCATCAATTTATCTACAACTGTCTTTAAGTTAATAGGGCGACAAAAAATGGCGACATCCACATACACACACACACACATACATACATACATCCGGACAATTGATTAGAATGTTGTATTAGACATTTATCACGTGAGGAAAGTTTAATTAAACCATTTTAAAAATATTGGAAAATGTAACGATTACAAAGCTTCCTCTATGAGGAAGCAAAAATGAAATAAAAAATGAAAATTCCAGTTTTGATGAATGAGGATGTGAATAATAAATAATATATTATATAATTTATTATCCGTAAAACTGAAAAATAGTTTACTCTATAATAAAACCGCAATTGCCTTGATAATCGTTTACTTTTGTAGACTTGTTTTTTATATACATTGTTTATATGTATAATTTGTATAAATTGTATTATGTATATTGTTGTTTATATAATGTATCTTGTGAACTTACCTGTAATTGAATTTATAAAAACGCAGTATCACTTTTACAATCTTATCTCTAAAAGAAACGTATATCTTCTTCTTAATCTAACTTGGTATTGTGATTTATTTTATAGTATTTTTGTGGACATAGAGCTTTATCTGATCGTGAATTAAAAAAAGGAAGTTTACACAATACAGAGACTATAAAATGAAGAAGTTCATTTTCTGAAGTTATGTACTTCAAAATTCACATGATAAAAATGGATACAGGAACTTATTTATTTTTCTTGATTTTTTGTGCAATTCTTTGCCAAGAAATTTTGACCTTATCAGAAGAGCATATTGGTAAGTTAAGTTTTATATATTAAATTATTAAGTATTACATATTACAGCTACCATAAAAAAAGTGACTTTTTGAATTTTACCAACATATATAGAGGTATGTTTACACCAACAGTGTTCCTGAAGAATTTTTTTTTTTTTTTAATAGATCGAATTAATTTGTTGAATTCTTGCAGAAAAATCATGGGACCTTCACATCCGTAAAAAACGGTTAATTGATAAAACTCCGAATGGAAATAAACCAGCGACTATTCAGCATGTTCCATACATTGTCAACATTCACAAAAATGAGGAACCCTACTGCGGAGGAAGTATATTAACGTCATCAGTTATAATAACTGCTGCTCACTGTGTTCTTAATCGTGCTTTATACACCGTTTTATCTGGCTCGGCCCATGTTAATCAAGGAATACGGCACAATGTAACGGGCAAACTAATACACCATTTGTATAATCCACATACAAAGCAGAGCGATCTTGCTTTGCTTCACATTTCTCCAGCTATCGACTTGGTCCACTCCCTTAATCGAAATATAGAATTGTACGAAGGGAATGTGCCAGAGAATACTTTGGGTACCTTAAGTGGTTGGGGATGTATCGCTGAAACAGAGTGAGATATTCATTATTATTCTGTTTTTTAAAAAGAGTATGTCTACAATGCGAAAATGTATCTAAATTAATAATATTTCTTGGGTAAAATGAAGCGATAGCTTATTTCGTTGTTGGAATTTGAACCCAGCACGTTTAATTATTATGAAATTAATTTTCTTCAGTAAAACAGTATTATTTCTAAAATTAAAATATAATTATTCTCTCCTATTTCAGAACGGTGATAAGATATCCTAAGCAATTACGATCTATTGTTCTGCCCATAATTAGAGATGAGATATGTGAATCCTCCTACAGTTATCCACTTGTAATTACAGATACAAATATTTGTACATATTCCAATAATAAATGTGGCGGCTTTGGCGATTCTGGTGATCCATTAGTCGTTAATAGTAAACTAGTTGGTGTTTACGCTTGGATTGGAAGAAGACCACATTTGAAGAATCCTGATGTTTTCATTAAGGTATCGCATCCGATAATCAGTAACTGGATAATTGCCAACGTTCGCATTATTGAGGGATGGTGATAAGCTTGTACAAATGTGTATAAATATGTATGTATATGTATAAATGAATATGTAAATATGTGAAACCTAATAAAAGAAGTCCCTAATAAAAAATGGCCAATTATCATTTATTGCGTCGAATTTATGAAATTAAAATTGAGACTTTATTCTAACAAAGTTATATAATAACGCTATATACCTTATCTAATGTTTTTGAATATTACTTAAAAACAATAAGTATTTCAAGGAATTTTAAGTGATTTTACGAAATTTAAAGGAATTTCACGAGATTTTGAAGAATGTTAAAGGCATTTTAAGATATTCTATGGAATATTAAGTATAATTTGAAGGGATTTTACGAAATAGTGGATTTTCAGTAATTGTAAGAAATTAAATTTAATGAGACTTCATGGGACTTTGAGTGATTTGAAGGAATATAAAGGAATTTCAAGTGATTTTACGAAATTTAAACGAAGTTCACCAGATTTTGAAGGATTAAGGATCATATGGCATTTAAAGAAATATTATGAAACTTATGAAAATTCCTGAAATTAGAAACAAAAGGAATGAATTAATGAGTAATGATAAATGATAAATAAATAAATGATAAATAATGATAAATCAGCATTTAAGTAGAGACGTTATCTTTGGTTAAAAGTACAATTAAACAATCGAAAGCCTTTATGTACATATTTTTTTTTTCACGTAAAATGACTATAAAATTGAATGCTTGATAAGAAACCAATTTTTAGAGAAATTTTTGCCGAAAATTCGCACCAATGCGAGTGCGAAAAGAATTTTTAATTTTCTTTCCTTTTTAAAAACTTATCCTTAATCCGATATAAATAAAGAAAACGAAAATAAACTTTTTAAATATTGTGCGTAAGCATATTGTTTTACTTGAGTATCCGTGTTTATATCCAGAAAATTTTAGGGACCTCCACCAAATGCTGGCCCCAGGACCCCCACAAACCTAAATACGACCCTGAATGTTATGTAACTTGTAATTTTAACTGTAATTGAATTTAAACATGCAGCATCACTTTTACAATCTTATCTCTAAAGGAATCGCGTCTTTCTCTTAATCTAACTGGTATTATTATTATTATAAAATCTGGTATTATTATATTTTATTGCTTATTTTTTATGGACATAAAACTCTCCAATTGTGGTCTAAATAAAGAAAGTTTGCGCGATATGGAGACTATAAAATGGCAAACTTTGTATTCTAAAGTTACTTCAAAATTCACATGATAAAAATGTATCCGGGAATTTTTGTAATCTTCTTGATTTTTTATGCAACTTTTTGCCAAGAAATTTTGACCTTATCAGAAGTGCATATTGGAAAGTAAAGTATTATTATACTATGGCTTACCAAAGAAGTGACCTTTTGAATTTTACCTAACATATATATTTGCACTAGCTGATAGTGCTACCTGAAGAATTTTTTTTTCAAATAGAGATCGAATTAAGGGCGTTGGATCCAAGTGTTAAACTCAAAATTCAATTCTCCATTTTACTCAACGAAAATATTTAATTTCGAAACTTTTTGCATAAAATGAAGAATTCAAAATCTAACTTCAAAATTGAATATTTTACTTAAAAATTGATTAATTCCACACAGGGAAAAAATTCTAAACTTAATATTTGTTGAGTAAAATGAAGAAATCGAAGTTTTTGATTAGAACTTGGCTCCAACACCCTTAATTTGTAGAATTCTTGCAGAAAAATCATGGGACCTTCACATCCGTAAAAAACGGGTAATTGATAAAACTCCGAATGGAAATAAACCAGTGACTATTCAGCAAGTTCCATACATTGTCAACATTCACAAAAATGGGGAACCCTACTGCGGAGGAAGTATATTAACGTCATCAATTATAATAACTGCTGCTCACTGTGTTTCTAATCAGGCTGAATACACCGTTTTATCTGGCTCGGCCCATGTTAATCAAGGAATACGGCACAATGTAACGGGCAAAATAATACACCGTTTGTATAATCCACATACAAAGCAGAACGATCTTGCTTTGCTTCACATTTCTCCAACTATCGACTTGGCCCACTCCCTTAATCGAAATATAGAATTGTACGAAGGGCATGTGCCAGAGAATACTTTGGGTACCATAAGTGGTTGGGGATGTATCGCTGAAACACAGTGAGATATTCATTATTATTCTGTTTTTGAAAAAGAGTATGTCTACAAAGCGAAAATGTATCTAAATTAATAATATTTCTTGGGTAAAATGAAGCGATAGCTTATTTCGTTGTTGGAATTTGAACCCAGCACGCTTAATTATTATGAAATTAATTTTCTTCAGCAAAACAGTATTATTTCTAAAATTAAAATATAATAATTCTCTCCTATTTCAGAACGGTGATAAGATATCCTAAAGAATTACGATCTATTGTTCTGCCCATAATTAGAGATGAGATGTGTGAATCCTCCTACAGTTATCCACTTGTAATTACAGATACAAATATTTGTACATATTCCAATAATAAATGTGGCGGCTTTGGAGATTCTGGTGATCCATTAGTCGTTGATGGTAAACTAGTTGGTGTTTACGCTTGGGTTGGAAGAAGACCACATCTGAAGAATCCTGATGTTTTCATTAAGGTATCACATCCGATAGTCAGAAACTGGACATTTGCCAATATTCGCATTATTGAGGAATGGTGATAAGCTTCTACTTAGATTTTAACATTATTTTTAAATACAAAAAAGCAATGACATAATTTTCTTAATTATTGTTGGCATTACAGCATTTATGTAGAGACGTTATCTTTGATTAAAAACACAATTAAAACAATCGAAATCTTTATTTCCTTTCTCCACATAAAATGACTTCATAAAATTGAATGCTTAATAAAAAAATGAATTTTTAGAGAAATTTTTGCCGAAAATTCTAGTTTCGGTGGATGAGAAAGTGAATAATAAATAATGTATAGAGATAATTTTTTCTGCTCTTGAAAATCTTCTTCTTAGTAAAACTATGAAAATAATTCTACTCTATAATAAAAGATTGCCTTTCAAAATCTTTTGCTGTTGTAGACTATGTTTTTTATATAGTTATATAATAATATAATTTTATGTATCTTGTACTTTTAACTGTAATTGAATTTATACAAGCAGTTATACTTTATCAATCTTATCTCTAAAAGAAATTACGCATGTCTTCTTAATCTAACTGATATTACTATTTTATTGTACTTCCGTGGACATAAGAAACTTCAGCCTTTGACATATCAAACAAAGTTTACACTATATATTGTGACAAAATTCATACTCTGGTTGCTTCAAAATTCACATTTTAAAAATGGATACAGGAATTCATTTAACCTTATTGATTTTTTTTGCAACTTTGTGTCAAGAAATTTTGACTTTTTCAGAAGAGCATGGTAAGTAAATTATATTATTACATATTACAGGATATCAAGAAAGTGATAATTTTAATTTCATCAGAATTTTGCGTACCTAACTAGGCCATTTACCTCCATCTGTAGTAAATGGAGGTAAATGGCCTAGTTTTAGTAAAAAATATTTATTATTGTGAACTTAAAGTGGCGGAAACTAAATTGCTCTTATGGCAAAGTATCACATGCCCTTAATAATACTTTTTTGATAGATGAGTCGAATTAATGTATATAGAATTATTGCAGAAAAATCATGGAATCTTCACATCCGTAAAAAACGGATAATTGATAAAACTCCGAATGGAAATAAACCAGTGACTATTCAGCAAGTTCCATACATTGTCAATATTCACAAAAATGGGGAATCCTATTGTGCAGGAAGCATATTAACGTCTACTGTTATAATAACTGCTGCCCACTGTGTTTTTAATCGTGCTTTATACACCGTTTTATCTGGCTCGGCCCATGTTAATGAAGGAATACGACACAATGTAACGGGTAAACTAATACACCATTTATATAATCCACGTACAAAGCAGAGCGATCTTGCTTTGCTTCACATTTCTCCAGATATCAACTTGGTCCACTCCCATAATCAAAAAATAGAATTATTCGAAGGAAATGTGCCAGCCCATTCTTCGGGTACCATAAGTGGCTGGGGATGTATCGATGAATCAGGGTGAGATATTCATATAAAAATCTCTTGAAATCTGTTCAATTCGTGAAAACCTCTTAAAATACCCACAAACTTCTTCAAATTCTTTAAAATTCTACTATAAAATTTAAAAATCCGTTAAATCCATTAAGCATTAGAAATCTCGTCAGATTCCATAAAATCTTTTAAAAATCAGAAAACTTTCTTGAAATCCCTTAAAATCCCAGAAACCTTTCTAAATCTCTTAAAATTTCACGAAAAACCTTCGAAATCTCTTAAAGTTTGAGAAAATCTCTTAAAATTCCCAGAAAATTCTTGAAATTCTTTAAAATTCTGTGACAGCAACAATTAAAATACCTTTTTATCCTTTAAAATACATTAAAAGTATTAGAAATATCATTAAATTCCATGAAATCCTTAAAAATTATATTAATTAATTAACCGTTTTTTTCCGATTTTTCCCGGTCAAATAAAATTCCCGGATTTTTCCCGGTTCGCTGGACAGCCTGATGAAGAGACAGCTTTCGGTGCTGGAATTTGAACCCTCAACAAAATAGTATTATTTCTAAAATAAAAATTCTTGTAACTTTCATTTCAGACCGGAGATGAAATTTCCTAACCATTTACGATCTATTGTTGTGCCCATACTCAATGATGGGATGTGTGAGTTTCTCTACAGTTATCCACATGTAATTACAGATATAAATATCTGTACTTTAGATAATTCCAATAAAAAATGTGGCGGCATTGGCGACTCTGGTGGTCCATTAGTCCTTGATGATAAACTAGTTGGTGTTCTCTCTTGGACTAGAATAAAAGAGCATTGGGACAATCCTGATGTTTTCATTAAGGTATCACATCCGATAATCAGAAACTGGATAATTGCCAACGTTCGCATTATTGAGGAATGGTGATAATAATAAGCTTCTACTTAGATTTTAACATTATTTTTAAATACAAAAAAGCAATGACATAATTTTCTTAATTATTGTTGGCATTACAGCATTTATGTAGAGACGTTATCTTTTATTAAAAGTACAATTAAAACAATCGAAATCTTTATTTCCTTTCTTCACATAAAATGACTTCATAAAATTGAATGCTTGATAAAAAATTCATTTTTAGAGAAATTTTTGCTGAAAATTCTAGTTTTGGTGAATGAGAAAGTGAATATAATAACTAAAATATTAAATAAATAATAATAAATGTAATAAATTTATTATCTGTGAAAGTAAAAAATAATTCGCTTTATAATGAAATCGCGAGTGCCTTTCAAAAGCTTTTACTATTGTAGACTATGTTTTTTATATAGCTATATGTAATTTTATGTATTTTGTAATTATAACTATAATTGAATTTATACATGTAGCACCACTTTTACAATCTTATCTCTAAAGGAATCGCGTCTTTCTCTTAATCTAACTGCTATTAGTATTTTATTGCATATTTGTAGACATAAAACTGTCTCATCAAGGACTAGGCAAACAAAAGTTACACAATATACAGACTATAAAATGAAAAAATTCATACTTTGAAGTTAGTTCAAAATTCACATGATGAAAATGGATACAGGAATTTATTTAATCTTCCTTATTTTTTGTACAACTTTGTATCAAGAAATTTTGACTTTTTCAGAAGAGCATATTGGTAAGTAAACCACATCATATTAAGAGTGTTGGAGCCAAGTTGGGTCGAACTTTAGACTTGGGTCTAATGTTAGACTTGGGTCTAATGCTCTTAAAGAATACAAAGAAGTAAGTTTCTGAAGAATTTTTTTTTAATAGAGGGACCGAATTAATTTATCGAATACTTGCAGAAAAATCACAGGATCTTCACATCCGTAGAAAACGAATAATTGATAAAACTCTGAATGGAAATAAACCAGTGACTATTCAGCATGTTCCATACATTGTCAATGTTCGCCGAAGTGGGCGACCCAATTGCGGAGGAAGCATCTTAACGTCTAAAATTGTATTAACTGCTGCTCACTGTGTTTTTGATAAGGATGTATACAGCGTTCTATCTGGCTCAGCATATGTTAATCAAGGAATAGAGCACAATGTAACTGGGAAACTAGTACACCATTTCTTTAATCTAAGAACAAAGCAGGACGATATTGCTTTGCTTTACATTTCTCCAGCTATCGACTTGGACAATTCCCCTAATCGAAAAATAGAATTGTTCGAAGGAAATGTGCCAGCCCATGCTTTAGGTACCATAAGTGGCTGGGGATGTATCGATGAATCAGGGTGAGATGTTTATACTTTTACTTTGAAAAAGAGTATGTCTACAGAGTGAAAAAATATCTAATTATATTTCTTGGGTAAAATGAAGAGATAGCTCTCGGTGTTGGAATTTTAACCCAACGTGCTTCCCAGTGGGCATAAAATTTGGCGATGTCTTTACGACATCGTAGACATTGTGTATCCATGTCATTAAGGATGTTGGTGTCAAGTTCCAATCTAAAAATTCGATTTCTTCATTTTACTCAACAAATATTAAATTTGGAATTTTTCCCTTTGTAGAATTAGTCAATTTTTAACTAGAATTATGTGTACAGAGCGAGAAAATATCTAATTCAAATATTTTTTAAGTAAAATGAAAATATTCAATTTTGAAGATAGATTTTGAATTCTTCATTTTATGCAAAAAGTATCGAAACTAAATATTTTTTCGCTCTGTATGCAGTCTTATATTTGAAAAAAGATTAGTGCTACAGAGCGAAAAAATATTTATCTGTAATTTTCGTTGAGTGAAATGGAGAATGGAATTTTGAGCTTAACAATTGGGTCCAACGCCCTTAAGATTTCTTTGTGATGTCAAATTTTGTGCCCACTGGATTAATTACATATTAAGAAATTGATTTCCACCAACAAAATGGTATTATTTCTAAAATAAAAATTCTTGTAACTTTCATTTCAGACCGGAGATGAAATATCCTAAGCATTTACGATCTATTGTTGTGCCCATACTCAGAGATGGGATATGTGAGTTTCTCTACAGTTTTCCACATGTAATTACATATAGAAATATTTGTACTTATGATCATTCCAATAATAAATGTGGCAGCATTGGCGACTCTGGTGGTCCATTAGTCGTTGATAATAAACTAGTTGGTGTTCTCTCTTGGTCTAGAATAAAAGAGCAATGGGACAATCCTGATGTTTTCATTAAGGTATCACATCCGATACTCAGAAACTGGATAGTTGCCAACACTCGCATTATTGAGGGATGGTGATAAGCTTCTATTAGATTTTAGCATTAGACATTGCAAATATGTGAAGCCTTACAGTCTATAATAAAAAATGACTAATTATATTATTTATTGCGTCGAAGTTATGAAATTAAAATTGAAACTTTATTTGAACAACGATATTAATGCCTTATCTAAGATTTTTAAATATACTTAAAAACAGTAACGACATATGTTATATCTTTGGTTAAAAGCGCAAGGTTTTCTTTCTAATTAAAACAATTGAAAGCCTTTATTTTCGTCTTTCAGGTAAAATGTATAACTTTTTAAAATTGAAAGATCGATAAAATTCAAAATTAATTACTTTGTAAAATTGATAACACGATAAAATTTAGAAAGTGATAAAATTGATAACGAGGTAAAATCTAACATTCAGGATGTAGGAAAAGGAAGAATAGAACTTGGCAAAAAAAAGAAGCAAACAACGATAGCTTATCTGCAAAAAGTATAAATTTTGAGCGTTTAACAAAATCATATCAAAATATGAGCAACTCGATTTTAAGAATGGCTTTGGAAACAAAATACAAGACGTAAGATTGTAACAAAAAATAAAAATCGAGTCGATTTCCTACAATCCGATCCAGAATCGTAGACCATATGTACTTTTTCGTTTCGTCAACGATTAAACAGTCCAATAGATTAAGCGGATTTCATCCGCTTTCGCTTTGACTAATAATTATAAATTAAGTCTACAGTGGCAATCTACTGTCTTCATAAACTGTATAAATCTAATGTAAAACTAACAGAGACTAATTATTTCAATCGCCGCATAAAGGTAACATATCGTTTGGAAACTTACTTTAATCGGCGACAATAATTTATTAACTGTATTTAGTGCACTGCGAAATTTAAATGAAATTCGTGCTGCTCAAACTAGACAACAGTGCTTTCTTTTCGACTCCGTCCAGTTCCAGAAAATCTCATCAATGACCAAAAAAAAAACCGCGGCAGGATTAAAACTGAACATCTCCCAGAAAACTTTTACCACCAAAAAGATAAAACAATTTTCTTATTTTATAAGTTTCCTTTCGAAAGTAGTTCAACTTCTCCCTTGCGTATCGAAATCCAGAAAATAAGATAGCGGAATCCAAGATTTCTTTGAACTCGACGGAGATGAAAATAATAAATCTGAGAACGCAATAAGAGGTTGATCGATCGCTATGACATTAAATCACGACTCTGAACGTAGTTTGATCACGAAAAATCAGATAAAAAGGCATTGTCTCTATAAAAGCCACAATCGAGCAATCTCTTAATTCGATGAAAGGCATGATATTAAATATCACATCATCGATGTATTAGGCGTTTGTACTAATAAATTTCTCGTAAAACGACAACAAGAGGCGCAGCCCCCTAAATAAATGCGCAATAAATAAAAGAAAAATAGTCTTCACAGAAAGTGATGTACAGTATCATCGATCACGTTCCGTAAGAGATTTAAGTTCGAATTAACGCTTTTTCATTTCTGTATGTTTCGCTCATATAATGAAGATAACGAAACAAAACGAAATGAATTCTTAAGTTTTATAGTTAGATATAAACGAATGCTAGTACTTATTTCGTCAAGACCGACTGCCCTCAGCTCATGGCGATAAAACTGAGCTTGCACCGTAATCGAGCAAAAATCGGTGCAGTGTCCGTATACAAATAACTAGTCAAAACAAACTGAACTTGGCGATCTGGATCGATTACGGGCTTTTTAAATCGCAGAACTTGTGAAAATCTCAGACCAACGGGAAAAGCGGCTTCCCGAATTCGGTGTCATTCCAACCATCTGGCTGCTTTTCGAGTTTCGAGTCATCGGCTCGTGCATTTGCAATGAACCTGTTGAGTGCTGCCACTGCCAGCAGTTGCGACAGAAGTAGCGGAAGCATATCTGACAAAAAAAAAAAACAAAAGAAATGTTAAAAACTGAATTAGGCGATGATTTCCAAGGTTTCAAAAAATTTCACGAGATTTCAAGGGATTAAGTTTTTCAAAAGATTTTAAGAGATTTTATGAAAATACACAAACAAGATTTAAAAAAATGTTTTAGGGGTTTTTAAAGTCAGATTTCAAGATATTAAAAGAAAAAGAAAAAATATCCATAATGGACACCAGAAGAGATACAGATTTAGGGAAATGAATATCAGTTTTTTTAGTTAGTTACCAAATCTCGGCAGAAATAAGGTCCTTGTTGCACTGAGCATATGGAGCAAAGAGAGTCTTCGATGTAAGGATCAACTTGAATCTGTAATTAGAAACAAAAACAAAGATACATAAAAATTAGTGAAGTAATTATTAGATAAGATAATTTTATTAATTTAAAAGTTTAAAAGTTTAAAAGTTTTAGATGTAAAAGTTTGAATCCCTTTTATATGCAATTTCCATTAGTAAAAAATTACCTTCTTCGAGAATTTTGAGGTTTTAACATCAATGAATGCAGCTGATACGGCGTTAATATACGAGTAAGTATTGTCAAATGTAACACGAGCGGATCCGATCGGATATTTGTGCTTATCTGTGTCAATTCCTGTAAAAAGAAAAGTTTAGAATCCATTAGTTTACAAGTTTATAATTTTTGAATAAATAACGTTCATTTTAATTTACAAAAAGGATATGTATAGTGAATGAATAAAGTACCAGCGTAGATAACTCCATCGAAGAGATCGTTCATGATCAGCGCCAAAGCAGGAGCAGTCATCATTCCGTGAAGGGCTCCAACGAAAACAGTCTTCTGTGCATCCAGTTTTTGAGAGGAAGACTTAACGTAGTTACTTTCATTCAAAGCCCATGGGATTACTTGTACCTTAAATAAATCAAAACAAAAAATTAACTAATCTAAAAACAAAATTGTTGTTTCGTTTTGATCAGGTACCTGATTAAACAAGAAAGAAAAAGATAACTGAAATATTTGTGATGTTTTACCTCTTTGGCTTTCATTCGTTTTGACGAGACTTTATAAAACCAGCTTCCGCCATTGGCAAAATCGTGTGTACAACACGACAGCAGAGCTTTGACCTGAAAAAGCAAATAAATAATTATTTAAAAATTTTCGTAGTTTTGTAATTATTTCGTAATTCTTACTATCGGTCTGATTGAAAAACATTTAACATATGAATTCTTCAGCCGATGAAACTACTTACTTGTTTTTCAGTTTCGAAAATAATATAAGCATATCCTTTTTGAGTAGGTTGTTCTTTTCCGGGCCACTCGATGCGAATTGGCCCGAACTGCTTGAAAGCTGCAATCAGCATGTTATCGGTTATGTCCCAAGGTACTCCGCCAAGAAAAACTTTGGGAGAGTAACCAGTCGGTTTTTGAGTACGCGGTGGCAAATTTCCTCTCCAAGCGCGTGTAGCTTCACACGAAGCTAAAAAAATATAAAAAATTCGTAAATATAAACACACAATTGTTTAAGTGCTGTGATAAAAATATCTAAATTCGGATTATATATTAAGAAGACATTTTATACGTTGTCTGAAGATTTATAGGGATTTTAAAATATTCCAAAAGTTTTTAAAAGTTAGAAATGTATATCATGGGATTTGAAAAGGTTTCTCTGATCAACTAAATTCCACGATTTTCCCATGATAAACTTTTTAAAATCCATACCAGCAGCATTTCTGTGACAGCGTGCAGCTCGATCGAGCGACATGTAAAAATCAGGGACTCCTGGTTGCGGAGACCGCATCCCCATCATGTATGAATTCGTATTAGGACAACAACTCTTCTCTGAGGATAAGTACGAATTCAGGAAGCTGCCAGGATGTGGCGAAGTGTGTTGATGATTCCTGGTATGATTTTGCAGATGATGGTGATAGTGATGTTGATGTTGCGAAGGTAAATGTTTCTTCACTACCATGCGCTGAAAAGCGGCTGCTCTATTTGCAGGACACATATCAATTTCTGGAGACAATAGAGAACTCGAAGACGACGGGTAGCATTGATGGGTGGACGAGTTCATCGTTAAACAGTTCTAAAAAAAGAATCAAACTAGTTTAAGGAAATATATGAAAAGTAACTGTTAACTTTTCAATTGGATAAAATTTAAATGTAGATGCATCAATTTCCGATATTAAAGTAATTGAAATATTCATTATAAAATCAAAAAATCTAATGTTGATAGACAAGCTGGATTCGAATCTTTTTCATTTTGAGTGAACATGAAAAAATGAATATAATTTACCATAATATCGGAAAGAGAACCATCCATGCTACTGACGCCACTAGTGTCCGAATCATCAGGAGAATTAGAACGAGAGCCAATGCATCCAGGCATGTGAGTATAATCCACGGATGGACTGCTACAGTCGCTGAAATAAAAACGAAAATTTTTCTAAATTTATACATTTATTTGAGTTTAAAATATTATCTAAGTGCGAGAGCAACTCAAAATTTAATATTAATTCCAGCAAACAGATAATTTCAGATTTGAAAATGTATTGAAAAATGTCATTGATAATTGTCAATCATTAATGACTTAAGACGTTAGAAACTTTAGGGATTGGCCCTAAAACAAATTCTTGATTGTAACGTAATTCAATATGGAATACTTTTCAAGTATTAGTTTTTTTGTTAATATGAAAAAGCCTTTCAGGTCGAAAAATTTAAATTTTCTTGTAATGTCTAATCTCTACTTGCATGTCCAAACTCAAAACTTTGTCTTTTTCACTTCTCACTAATTGGAAAAAATGTCTAAGGCCAATCATTAAATTACCAGTTTTCTAGGTCGGATAGACACAATGAACTATTATTTTTTGACTAAATTTTAAATACCTATATGGTGGAGAACCCCGAATCGGTCTTCCGAAGTACACTGGATTAATTGGAGACGATGGAGATCCCAAATGATGCATTTGAGAACGATTCGAGGATGAAAAAGAGTTGTAAGAGCCATTGCTCGCAGTGGGACTAAATGTGTGAGGGTTGGAGTAAACACTTCCCGGTGTACTGGGACTTCCAGGCGTATTTATTGAAGTAGGAGAATTCAGCACCTCTTGGCCAATTGATGAATTTCCTCCGTATGCACGAATTTCCTCGCATTGCTGCAAGAAATAATTTCAATTATTACTTTAATATGTAGTCATTATTTCATTTTAAGTAAGAAACACGGTAAAGCCTCTTCAAATAATTTTAAATCCTGTGAAATCCTTTGGAAACATTTTCACTTTTTTCAAATCGCCTAAAACCACTTTACATACATACTTTTATATATTTTGATAACTAATAAAAATTTCTTAAAATCTGTAATTCTGTCACACTTCATAAAATTCTTTAAAAATCCACCTAAAACTATTGAAATTTCTCCAAAGTCCATGAAGTTTTCTAAAGTTTTTAGAAATTGCAAGAGATTTCAAATGACGCAAATAGTTTACAAAATAAAGTTTTAAAATATGTCAAGAAATTATTCCCAAATCCTTTGAAATTTTTAATATCAAAGTTTGAAAGGGATTATGATTTACGACGAATCTCTTTGGCTCGCCTACAAAGTCTTGGCTTTGAAGAAAATAGGGTCGACTTAACACATTTCTGTGTTTGAATTATTCGATGCGAAAAATTGCATGTGTTCAGGATAATATCTTTCTTTTAACGTCTTTAATATACCATAAAGTATATGTAGGACTAAAGGGACCAAATTGTGTTGCCTTCTACGAGAAAAAGTGTAATAAAGTTCTAGAGATAGTTGGAGTAACTCCAATGATATAATCATAGTTCCGGTTATTGCATTGGCAGCAGTCACACATCTCGAGTAGTAAAATATTGTCTGTTTATATCGGAACTGGCATTTTTATTATTGCCTTAAGTACAATATTTGCAGGTTGCCAGAATTTTGAAAAAGTAAGCTATTACATCTCTTAACTTCTTCTTTGAAACATGAGAGTCTCGAGAGATTCATAAAAATAAAAATATAAACATAAATAAGGAACTTAAGATTCGTGCTTTTATTCTCTTTAAGTACGAATATTAATGGACAATTTCTTTCTCAAATAGACACTCGAGAAAAGATGTAAGTACTTTTTTTTCTTAAGTAAAAGCCATTCTTGACTGAAAAATTCATATGGGACGAGCATAAAACAAATCAAAATTGACTATAAATATTAGTTACATAAAGAATAATTTATTCAGTCTTATTATTGCATAAGACTGAAAATAGGGTAAAGAAAAATTAGGTAAAGATTAAAAAACAATGGAGAATTTGGAAAACAAAATCTGTAAGGATGTTAGTTTGTTTTGACAGATCACCTTTTTTTGTTTTGACATCTCTCAGATTTTTATATCATTTTTCTATAAATATAAATTTTCTTGGAAACTTTAAATTAATATTTTTTAAATCAGGAGAATTGAAAATTAGATGATAATAATAATTTATAATTAATTTATGAGGGATAGATTGGAGGAATCAGAATTTAATGTTCGTTTTTTTTAAATAAGGCCAAAAATTTGATTTTGTATCAATAATTTGGATTTGATAAAAAAATTTAGGAGTAAGAAAATGGAAACAAACCTGATGGTAGGGGGTACCAGAAGTTTGAGCATGATTTTCCCCAAAATGTTGATTATGTCGGAAACCAGTCGTGTTGCAATTGGATTGTCCAGTCATTAGAGATCCTCGAGGCAAACCAAGGCCAAAAAGGTCCGAAATCGACATATCTGTTAACAAAAAAGACTTTTTATTCTTGGTTTTTTTTTTTTGACACGTAAAGACAGTTTTGTGGTTTTGTTTCTACACCTATAACTCTTCAAAACTAAATTTAGGAGAACAAAGGACTAACAAATAAAATCGAAAAACTCCCAAATGTTTTCAGCGGGAATTCAAAATACTTTTAAAATACTGAATATGAAGAGGATGAGTAAATTGAATAATAAATTGAAGGCATCAGAATTAAAAATTGACAAATATTTAGATTAAATTCAGTATAGATAATTTTGTGGAAACCAGATAAAATCCTAAGCAATTTTAATGGAGTATAGTGGCCATAAAATATTCAACAGGAACGTCATTCAATAACTAAAAATACAACTAGGTCGTATGAATAATTTTCTGACCTTATTTTGTATCAAAGCATATAACCCAATTCAGAAATACAAAATCTTTTTAAAAATTAAAAATGGACTGAATTATTAAAGCGACTCTTTCTATTTGATGAATTTTCAGAAGTTATTAAATATTAAAGCTTACAAACATTTATTTAAAAGAAAAGTGACCAAACAACGTGAACTTTTTTTTTGACGTTTTGTTCATATAAATTTCAATTTTGGATATTTAGCACATTTTTGATGATTAAAGGTTAAAAAAATATTAATAATTTGAAATTAAATCTTTAAGGATTGTACAGTTTCAAACTGAATTTCAACAGTTAAAAATTTATTCAAACAAAAAAAAAAAGAATAAAAATAGAATAAGTTAAAAGGCTTAAAAGTTGCAATGGAATTAGTCTTCAGTTTTCTTGTTTGAAAGTTGGTACTCCTGATTCATTTAAAATTTTCAACCGCGCCACCAAGTCTCTCACTTGATGACTTGATGTTCACATTGAGCTATTTTATATTCAGAACAGAGATATTCAGAATATAAGAATAAAAATACTAAATTAAAAAAAACATTATATAATGAGATGGAAATTTCATAAAAATTAAGTAATTTGAAAATTACTATTTATATCAATTGAATTTAGATATCTAAAAAATGCATTCGAAATTAAATAATTCTAAATTTATTTTCTTTCAAACATTCAAATCTCTGTTATTACTCACCATCCATACTTGAATTCTTGGACGACATAGGGTAAGAATTGTCGTAACTGGAATGGTGTGACGGGGAAGGTGGTGGTAAATCCAAAAGGATGTTGCTAATGGATTGCAGCTGATGAAGCTGTTCGCGTTCTCGATTTTGAAGCTGCAACTTCTCTCTCTGAATTTGCTCTCGTTCGCGTTGCTGAAACTGAAACTGTTCGCGGTCGCGATTTGGATGTGGAACCTGTAGTTGTTCGCGATTTGGATGTGAAATTGGCAGCTGATCACGATTTGGATGTGAAATTGGCAGCTGATCGCGATTTGGATGTGAAATCGGCGGCAATGGATCTCGTTGTTGCTGCAATTTCAGTTGGTCTCGTGAGGAGATGTGCAATTGTTCATCGCGATGTGCTAGCTTGAGTTGTTCATCACGGTGTGCCAGCTTCAGTTGTTCGCTGCGGTTTTCACAAGGTTGAATCTGCATTTTTGATGAGTCATTCCGATCTAGAGCATCTACTACGGTTGCTCCTTCAGGTTCATACGTTGCAAACTAGAAATACAAAATTTAAGTTAAAAGTTACCAGTGGCATTATTTTTTGTCAATTAAATTAAACAATGTCAAAATAAAGGATTCACTGAAAATTGAAAATTCCGAATTCAAAATATTGAAACTTTAAAACTGGAAAAATTTTAAAGCAGCTACTATTCAATTCTAATTCAATACTATTTCATCATATAGTTTTTTTTCTTCTAAAAACCGAAAAACCAAAATGAATGATTCGTTATTTTGATATACCTAAGTGAAGGTTTTTTAAAATAAGAAAAATGTTTAATTGAAATTGAACATTTTTGTAAATAGAATTTGAGAATGTATAACTAGAAAATACAAAACAGAAAATTTATTATCCATTTTGAAGTAAAGGAATTTCATTGAATATACAAAAATACCTTCTGGGGGGTTATAAGCCTGAAAAAGATGTACTTAAGCTAGATATAAGATTAAGACCGTAAAACCTTAAGAAAAAGATATGGTATGACTGTTCACATATCCCTTACGACAAATATTTGCAATCAAAATGCTGTGTATTTATTGTATTATTTATAAAAATAAAATAAATATAATTACTACTTACCGAAGCAATACATACTACTTATTACTTAGATTAAAAGAGAAAGAAAATGCAACATTTGCGTACACAAAGACAGAAAAATAAAAACATTAATTACTGTTGTTTTCCTCTTTTTTTTTAATTTTCTAAATTTAACTGTTATTACGTTTTTCTTTACCTTTTAAGTTATTTTTAGCCTATAATTGACTCTAAATCTCACATTCTTCGCTAGAATCAGTTTAATTCTGTAACTTAATTCTCAGAATTACGGTACTCACTTCCATTGATTATTTTAACTCGTTATACATACATATATATTATATCAGATTATATACAGCTGATCAAAAAAGGACTCAAATTTTCTGTAAATATTATAATATTTCTTTAATAAATTAATTTTAAACAGCGGATAATTAAACATTTATCAAATTTGATTTAATATTAAAAAGTGATTCTAATTGCATTCAAAATTGTTGAAAATAGAAAAAGTAGATTTTCTTGTTTTCATTATTATGTCTATTAATGAATAACAATATTTTTAATATTTATTTCGAGCAAAATCTGGCTTCATCTACGCATCATTATAAAGTTATTGACATAAGAAAGAGTGGAAAACTGAAGGAAGAAAAGCACTTGAATTATCTGAAAGCCCAACTTCTTGGAATTTGAAGCTTAAGTTCAAAAGAGTCTTAGGTGTTTACTACATATATTTCCTGGAAATTCGACAACTTGATCCTATGTGCTAAATAAATTGGTTTTCCATAGAAATTTTCACAGTGCTTGAAACGATGAAAACTTTGAATGAAAAACTTTAAATTTTATTACTTAAATTGAAATTTCAAAGTATTAAAATTAGGATTCAGAATTTTAAGTTTAGAACTTTAAACAACCTTTCAAATATTTTTCAAATACATGTAAAAAATTTTATTTCATCGCTAGAGTTGAAAGTTTATAAATAAAAATAATTTAAAGAAACAAACCTGCAAAATTGATATTTAAATTATCAAAAATACAATTTTGATATTTTCAAAATCAAAGGAGAAAAGTGACTTCAAAAAACTTTATTAATTTTAATGAACCTTTTTTTGAGCTTTCAAAAAGCAATTTAAAAATATCCAGAATTTGACCTAAAACTTTTTTTTGACAAAAGCTTTCAATTTTAAAAAATGATGTAATAAAGTTATTTAGGTTAACCTTTAAGAAATTTTTTCATACTACATATAGTTAAGAATCCTCCGCGAGTGAAAAAGGTTCAAAATTTGTTACTTTTCAACTCTAAATATAATTTTTTTTTTCTAAAATTATCATTACCATGAAAAAATCAAATTCCTTTGTTCAAAAACGGAAAAATTGTCCGAATTCGGAAAACTCGAAAATGACTCAAATTAAGCTTTTTGGACAACAGATATTTTCTACTCATATTTTTTTCAATTAACTGTCTGGATGCATAGCCCCCCTCACCCTAAAATCAAATTAGTGGAACGGAGAAACATTTTCCCTCTAACAGAAATTACTTCACAACCGCAATCAGACGAAAGATTTTACAAATCTATTTGAGGTAGCCATTATGAAGAAGCTACTCGTGTTTACAAACACTGCTTACAATATCCTGGTAATTGATATCTAAAAGTAACTAAAATTCACAGAAAATGTCACAAGAAAAAAAATTTTAATGATAAATTACTAATTACAATCCGAAGCGTGGGAAACCGAAGCCAAAGATTGCCGCGGCGACACCTACGTTCGACTACTGAAAAAAAAAATCAAGTTTCGACTTGTTTCAAGAACGCAATAACCGTTATAATTGCCTTAGATAAAATATCATAACCTTTCCTTTTTTCTGTGTTAAATAAAATTCTTCTTAAAAAGTTCCTTAATAACTTCTTCGATCTTCGAAAGCCCACAAAAAAATGAATTTTAAACTTAAAAAAGGCTTCTAATTAGTATAGAATTAAATGAGATGTAAGCAATAAAAAATTCAGTAAAAATGAAGGAAATTTCCATAAGTGGAGCTTCTAGAAAATTATAAAATAAGGAAATAAAACTTACCTGTTGTTGAAATAAAGTTGACATTACTGCAAGTTTTGTATAATCTAGATTTATCTTCAGTCGAATTAATGTCGAATTCCTCCCGAAAGGAATTTTTCTTTGATTTAGGAAAAAAGTATTTTTTGAAAATAAATTAATAAATAATTAGTTAAAGAACAAAAATAAGGGACACAAATGAGAATAAATAGAAGCCTCCCGAACGCGCCGCGATTTCTTTTGGGTTAGGCTTTGTAATTAATTTCGGCACCAGTCCATTTCTCTTTTGAATTACTAGCAAAACGTTTTTCCAAGATCGGTTTACCTTAATGTGCACGAAATTTCAGTAAAACGACGAAACAAACGTTATCAAAAGGTTTTACTCACTCCGCAGGTCTCAGCGGGTCTTCGCGAACTGACTAAATTCTTGAATTCTTCGGATTCTTCCGGCCGGCTGCCAGCGTCGCGGAAGTTCCATCAGACCCAAGACCGTCAGCCAATGAGCAATCATACAGTGTTGCCAACTCATTTCGCTAAAAAAATTCGCCTGAGACCGACAAAATTTTCGATTTTTAAAAAAATCAAATCTAATGATTTAATGAATAAAAATTTTTGCGAAATTTGTTCACTCTTACTTTTTGCGAAAGAAGATGATTAAAAGGTCACATTAGAGTCAAAAGTTCCTATGTATTTGTAAATAAAAGTAGGTCGTTATTCATTTGATTATTGTCGTCAATGAGGACTATAATTAGTTTGTTGAAGGAAAATAAGAAGCGGTAAAAATAAATAAATCAGAATGAAATTTATTCTTTTTGTGCAAATTATATTGTAGGTTGAATAAAAAATTTCTTTTAGCTTCTATTAAAATCCTGGGCTTTAAATAAAAAGTTTCTTTAAAATAATTAAATAAAAAAAATTCCTAGTATGTAATACTACTTACCTAGCGTTCTTTAATTAAAAGACATATTTAATTAACCGAATTTTAAATACAAACATTTAGAACCAAAAAAAATTGTTTAGATTTCGAATTCAGAAACAATAAAATCTAAAATCCGTTATGAAAACTGTAATTTTATTATTGTTCCAACAAACCGTCGATAAAATGAAATTCAGAAAATTTACACTCACAAATCAATAATAAATCGATTAATTATCTTCCATCAATTTTCACTCTTTCAAATTCACTCAATCAAAGTACTTTGATTAAAATGCTAAACATATGGAAAATGATAAATCACAATTGCCATCACAAGACGTAAAATATATGATTATAAATTAAGGAGATCGATAAATCAGTAGTAAGATATCAATTAAATTATTAGAATTCTGACTTTCTAAAATAATTGAAAAAAGAAACTAGAACCTGCTAGGATTTTTAAAAACCTATAAGTAATAGTAATCGCTAAGAAAGCAAAAAAATTCTATAATTACATATTAGTCTGTTAGTTATGTATAAAAAAGTTAATTTATTCAATTATACTCTATATGAGCAGTCGAGGAGTCTAACATTTCCACTTCAGAACTCATATCACTGGACGAATAATTCACTAGTGAATCACGGGATCGTTCTATTCTCTCCGAAGAATTATCTTCCGAGAACAATTTTACTCTCAATTTATCCATATTTTGATCCTGCTGCTCTGCAGATCCTGTAGGATTTTCCTCTGAGGCCTCTATCGCTTTTTTCGGAACGGGTTGATACTTTGGAGTCTCTATAGGTGCGTCTAAAAAAGTATCGATATTTATTATTAATTATTACATATTAATTTAGGTTCTCAATTCAGTGACAACTCTATTCTATTCTCTATTCTTTTTGTGTGAACAAATTCTATTGTAATTACCAGGATAGGCTGGAGATTCGTCGATTAATTGCTCCATCAAATATCCTAATAAAGTTGTGGTAAAAGTATCGTCTCTTTTGAGACCTAGAGCTCTATGGCAAGAATCTACCGCGTCCTGTAAATTTCCCATCATCGCTAGAATGAATCCAATTGCTGAATATGTTGATGGATTTAGTGGATTGAGCACCAAAGCCTGAAAAATTAATTAAACCAGATATAGATATGTTTACACTTTTTGTAAATTTTTAAACATTTAAAAATAAATAATTTTTAAGCTGAATATACAAAAAATTTATTTTTATAAAATTAACCTGTTGATGATAATCCAGCGCCTCCTCGTACTTCTTCATTTTTCTACACGTGTGTCCCAAATTATTGAGCAGTGCCTCCCACTTGTTAGGTAAAATCACGTCCTTGAGTCCAGATTGAATCTTTTTCATTGCTTCCTTAAATTGTCGCTCTGCTGTCTTGTAACTAAAAAAAAATTATCGTTTAAAACGTAGAACTTTGGAATGTTTTGAAATCTAAAATATCCGAAATTAAATAATTTAGATATATATTTAAACAAAAAATATTCACTCACTCTCCATTATGATAAGAAATAACTCCCGTCTCGTGAATGACAAACGGATCGTTGGGCGCAATACTTTGTGCCTGTTGGAAAAATTTGTCAGCCAGTTTTAAATTGTTTGTCAGTCCACACTCGAGGCCAATGTACAAAAGGGGAAGATGGCAACCTTTCATGAGTTGCGAGGCTTTGAAATAGGCGGCCATTGCCTGATCGTGTTCGTTTTCGACAGCAAACGAATGCCCATAAGCTAACCAAGCCGGACCAAATAATCTGTCGAGAGCAGTTGCTTTTGCAAGATATCTCCGCGCTGGATCACTTTTGCCTTTAAAGATAACCACACAAATTAAATTAAGAATTAACACTACTTCCTGGGTCAGAAGAGATTTTCATACCTATACTAAAATAGTAACAGCCAACTGCAAACCAAGCCAATGCCATATCTGGATAGAGATCCACGAGTTTGTGAGCCAAATAAAATAAGGCTGAAAAATCAAAATTTTCAATATTAAACAATATATTCAATCAGAAAAGACATACAAAAATTTTACTTTATTATTATTAATAATTAATAAAAATATACTACCATTTGTTTTCTTTAACTCTACTAAACAGGCGATGTGAACAGGCAGACATCCATTATGATAAGGATCTTTCTTTAGAATACTGGAAAATAATAATTGAGTAATTTCAAAAAAGTATAATGTGTAATTGTGTATTATCAATTAAAAGTGATAAAATAAATGAATTGTCTCAAATTTTGAAGGATTTACGCACCTTTCTGTAAGAGAGAAACACTGGTGATAATCGCAGTTATAATAGAGCCGTTCAGCTTCCGAAACCTGCATATCGAGATTTCCTCTCAATCGATCAGTAACGAGAACTCCCATAACTCCACAAGAAGCGACTGCTTGACTTTCTGTTGGCTCTTGATACTTTTTTAATTTGCTATCATACAAAAGACGCAAGAATTCTGCTTCAGCCTCCGAACACTGCTCATTTACAGGCAAAGATTCCAAGAGTTCCTTTTCTGAAAAAAGAGAGATTTAACAAGATCAGCCACTCAAATCTTACAAAAATTCCTAAGGGCAAAAGGAAGTTGTGACTTAAATAAATAAATTCAGATTCATCCACCGTTTTCTGCTGCGCAAAATATATTTTATTTATTTATTTAAGAGAAAGTTGGCGGAATATATATGGCTAAAGTCACATTTTCCGTTTGCTTTTAACCAGTAGGATTAGAAAAATACCTTCAGCTGCAGAGAGCATTTGATTTTGAACGAGAGCCTCAAAAGCTTGGTATGAGTAAACATCACATTGAAGAGATTGTTTGTAACAATCAGTTGCCATTGCTCGATTATCCATTGCTTCGTAAACTCTTCCTTTTACGTAAAGAATCGCACTCTGTACCTGTTAAGTAAAATTGAAACTCTTTAAGGGTATTGAATTCAACTTCAAACTCTTCATTTTTTTTAAAGAAATATAATTAAATATTTCTTCAATATCTGCGAGGCTTATTTTTTTAAAAGCATTTTTATAGAGCGAAATAATATCTGGTTTTAGTACTTTTTTCTGTAAACATTTTTTCGCTTTATAGCCATACTTCTATTTTTTAAACAGTACATCTAAAGAGGAAAAATATATTTCATTCTAATATTTATTAAGTAAAATGAAAATATTAAATTGACTCATATTAACAATTTTTTTATTTATGGTGCTTACATTTTTTGGAGCATCTAAAATATTTGTGTGATCTGCAAAACTTGTACTTAATTGCGACATATTGTTGCAAATTTCAAACTCGTTTATCACTTGCAAGGCTTCCGTGAATTCGTTTGCTTCAAGCAAACTTCTTACCGTCAAATAATGGCACATCACGTCCTTCTATGTAAAGAAATGAAAAATTTTAAATATTATAAATTATGAATTCAAAGAAATCACAAAGAGAATTCATTTTCTTTATATTGTATATAACACTTATTTTTAAAACCTCTTAGTACAATAGGGAAAAAGACCCGGCCACTGATTAAATTTCCAGTTTTTGTGAACGAGTGGATGTCACGATTTTTAGCATAATTAAAAAACTAATAAGAGAAATGCAAATAAATTAAACAATGCGACTACATGTCAAAGTAAAGAAATAGAGGGATACCTGGACGTTTAGGCACTTCGCAAATTAAAACCTAAACAAACCTTTTCGAGGCCACGACTTCTAATAAGATGTGCAGCACGATGATATTGTTTCAATGAAAACATACATTGGGCAAGCACACAGACGTCTTTCGGGCTCCCATTACTCAAGGATAAAACCTTATCTGCCCAAAATAAGGCAGCATTATAAAGATGCTGTAAAAGATACGAAAAATATGTAAATGTGTAAATTTTCGACAGGTCTGAGGTTGGAATCAAACCTTTAAAAAGTGAGAGAAACTTACCAAATCGATGTAAGACTTGGCCAGCTTTCTATAATTGTTCAAATCTATATTTTTATT
Source organism: Synergus itoensis (assembly GCA_904066005.1). NCBI lineage: Eukaryota > Metazoa > Arthropoda > Insecta > Hymenoptera > Cynipidae > Synergus > Synergus itoensis. The sequence continues at coordinate 134,424 of CAJFCP010026101.1, forward strand.
ATCTAATATTCTATCACAGTCGACATCGTCATCTTGACGCGACATTATTTATAAATAATCTATACAGTATTTGCTCCAAAAACAAAACTGATAAAAAGTTTCTTTTTCGACTTTACCAGTACTTTTTCACTATAGGGACTTCACGTTCAGATCTCTCAGAATTAGTAGAACTGCATTTGCAAATTATTATTAGGAATAATTGCTAAATAAAACTTAGAAAACACATTTGGGATCGGATTGTTATTTTGTTATTATCACGATTTTGGGACATAACCTTAAAAGCCGGAAAAACGTTTTAAATTTATGCGCATGCGTAATAAATTTGATCTGCGCATGCTTGAACTAAACAACACTCATTGGCTGTATTTCCCGCCTGTATTTGAAATTGTCAACAATTAGAAATTTGAAATTTTATTTTTAATAATCATGTTTTTAGGATTTCTTTTGTACTCTATAAATAACAATTATTACTTAAATTGTCCATTAAAATTGATTTCTTTATTTTTAAAGCATCATTATCATATGATTATTATGACTTTTATTAGTTTTATTCTAAAGTTTCAGAATTAAAAAAAACTTTTAGTTGAAACCAAACACTTACTACTTGAATCTAACATTATGATATGAGGAGATAGCATTTTGAGTCTAGAGTTTGAACACAGCATCCTTAATTTCAAACGAATGAATGGTAATTATTAAAAAATATAATTTTAAAGTTAATTAAATTAAATGTTTAATGAGGAAGAATAAGTCATTTTTAATTTGTAACCAGCAATATATGTATTTACATTGTCGATATAAAAAAAGTCTTATGATACTTTCTATGGATGCAAGACTGAAAATACAGTCGACAATCTTACACTTGATACATATATTCGTTCAGCTTGTAAGCACACTCATATCTCGACGCTAACGCGTTACAAATTTTTATATCACAATAAAAGGGACGTGAATCGACGTAATTATGTCTAATTTTACAAAGTATGGCAGAGAATTTGAATCGCGTCTGACCTTAATTAAATCGATCTGACTCAACATTTTTTCTCAAGTTCTTGCCGTTTTCAGTACATCGATTACATCTTTAACCACTTAATCCAAAAAATATCTAGATTCTTAAAATTTAAACTTTCACGCAATTCAAACGATTTTTTCGCCTTGTGCGATAGACGCAAATTGGTGTTACATTCAGTCTGAATAGGCATAAATGTGCCATAAATGTGCAATTAGAAAAATTTGAAAAACTGACTCAACTGACTGCTGAAAACATTGAGGCGGAATTTTATCAGTAATAAATATCTGGGTAAAAATTAAATTATTGACAGTTCGTACCACTCAGTAGATACTAGAGTCTTCCCTGTCCATATCGGAAACGAATACGAAGATATGTATGTTATCTACAAATACCTATAATTAAATCTGAGAATACGCTAGCTATTAAGAAATTAGTAGAATAATAATCTTCCCAATTGTCTTTAAACATCTAAATATATCTAGATTTAAAAAATGGTTATAGAAAAATTTTAAGAAAAATTTGTAGAGTGCAATAAATTTAAAGAACAAATCGGCATCGGACGAGGAAGCTCTCGTATGTGGAATTGCGGATCTATAATTACTTTATACACTTTATACAATTGTTCTCCCTAAGGATAATTTATTTAAGTTCTGCCTCTTAATCTTATTTGTGGATTACATTGATGTTTTCAACAGGAAACAATTTTGTAAAGGCTATTCAGTCAAGTACACTTGTACTTTTTTCGCGCTGCGTATGTAATGTCTAATTGTGCACTATTCGACCAGCAGTGTTTCACTTATCTCGGGCCTAGTAATGATGGTTGTAACAGAACACTTGTGGATTGACTAGAAGCACGGATTGCATCCTTTTTCTTGTTGGTCACGTGGTTATTGATTAGTATCCATTAACCATTGTCATATAATCCATCTCTTATCCCGCAAGAGCAGTCGCATTTCCTGGATCGAGCAATGCGTACTCAATACGCACTTCACTCTAATTATTCCAAGGCACAACTCGAGCACTATATAGCGTCGTCAATTTTGCAGGATTAGCATATTAGCCTTGTACTCGGTCGCTTGTCGGATTGTTTTCTTCCTCAATTATTACGCTGTTTGGCAGGGTATGGTATCCCCTATTCATGGATTTTCACCTGAAAGATAACATTATTTATTAGAATTTACAGACTTCTATGTTCAATTTAATAAGGAGCCAAATTCCAATCTAAAAATTCGATTTCTTCATTTTACTTAACAAATATCAAATTTGGAATTTTTTCCCTCTGTAGAATTAATCAACTTTTAACTACAATTTATGCGTACAGAGCGATAAAATATATAATTCAAATATTTTTTTATATAAAATGAAAATATTGAATTTTGAAGACAGATTTTGAATTCTTCGTTTTATGCAAAAAGTATCGAAGCTAAATATTTTTTCGCTCTGTACACAGTCTTATATTTGAAAAAAGATTAGTGCTACAGAGCGAAAAAATATTTATCTATAATTTTCGTTGAGTAAAATGAAGAATGGGATTTTGAGCTTAACACTTGGGTCCAACACCCTTAAATTTCAAACTCCCCAGTTTACTCAACAAAAGTCGAAATTTTCCTTGACTCTCATACACTTTTGGATAGGACAAAATTTTCAAAATATTTCATTAACTTTCTTTAAAATCTGAAATACTTTTCAGAGAAAACTGTTTTAGAATACTATTTTTATGAAAAATACTTTTGGTAATCTTAATTTACGTAAATTTAATGATTGAAGAAATATATAAAATTACCTGGCATAAGGTGGTGGTGGAGTGGGGACAGGTTGACCGGAGTGTGCGTCAACTGTTCCAGGTATCGTCTGTTCTATGGATAAAACTGTACTACTGCAATTACTAGACCTAACTAAGTGGCCTGGATTTAATTTGATCGCGTCATCGTAACTTGGCGGCGAATCGGTAACGGCATCGTAATCCGGTGGCTTCTGTCTCGAACCAGAAGAAGGTTCTTCTACCGAGATGACGTGAATTGGATCATCAATCTAAATAAAAAATCAGAAAAAAAGTATTAATAATAATAAAAATATAATAAATATTAACAAATTATAAAAATATACATATATAAACCAATACGCCATATTGAATGTAGTCGTTTTCACCTTTATTAGCACTATTTTGCAAGCTTCTGTTTTCACAAAATTAAAAATGAAAAACAGTTTTTTACTAATAATTAAACAAGCCTTGGATAAGTAAAACTTTTTCCAGGAAATAATAGTGATCTGTTTTAATATATCCAAGTTGTGAAATACATATCACAATATATACTCATTACAAACCGATTTTTGTTTGCGATTTAATTATCATTCAATATTCGAGTAAACGAAAAACGAACTCTTTTCAAGGCTTTGTAATCTGATTTATTATCTTATGTCTACATCATCAAAATTTCCGTTGCTTCTATTGACTTAGTTTTTATTTAATTTTTGCTAATATCACTTGATAAAGTAATTACAGAAATAAAAATTTTCCAGAAGTAAGAAAAACTTTCCTTTATTTCTTCGAATAAATGCTATAACCATATATTTGCTCTTTAAACGTGATAGTGTTAATAGATAGAGTACAATGTACGTTTGAGTAGAGTACAAGTAGAGTACAATGTACGTTTTGATTTTTGAATTTTGCTTTACCTTGATAGATACCGAAACTAACGAGTTTTGTCAACTTATTTCGACATCCTAAAATTTATAACAATCCAGCAAATACTATTTTCAGAGTTGCTATTAAGGGTGTTGGAGCCAAGTTCTATAATCTAAATGTTCGATTTCTTCATTTTACTCAACAAATATTAAATTTGGAATTTTTTCCCTCTGTAGAATTAATCAACTTTTAACTACAATTTATGCGTACAGAGCGAGAAAATATCTAATTCAAATATTTTTTAAGTAAAATGAAAATATTCAATTTTGACGTTATATTTTGAATTCTTCGTTTTATGCAAAAAATATCGAAATTAAATATTTTTTCGCTCTGTA
>CAJFCP010026101.1:138556-160092 GCA_904066005.1 Synergus itoensis
TTTTTCGCTCTGTATGCAGTCTTATAATTGAAAAAAGATTAGCGCTACAGAGCGAAAAAATATTTATCTATAATTTTCGTTGAGTAAAATGGAGAATGGAATTTTGAGCTTAACACTTGGGTCCAACGTTCTTTTTCTCTAAAAGTGGCAGATTTCGAGAAAAATAAAAAAAAAACAGAATTTAATCATTTTCAGCACTTCAAAAATTGTTTGTGTATATTGAGTTTCTTTAGTGTGTTGGTGGATATTCTGAAGCATTGTTAAGGTTTTTTTAGAACGATAACCCTTGCACAGACAGTCTATATCTAAAAAAGTCTATATTTATTTCTGTGCTCTTTCGTGGTTCGCACGGAAGCTAAAGATAGATAGAGAAATTCAAAAGTACTGAAAGGTAGTTACTCTGATAGGTATATCTATGGACGACCTACGATAAGAATAGAATCGCGTGCACTTCCGGGTGAATATCCTCAAAGCGTCTGTAGCGTGGCTAGACGACCCTTTTTCTTACTATTATCTTAAACCATTCCAAGTTTAAAACTATCTTATCTTCTTTTAAAATAAACAGTTTTAAAATTTCTCCACTCAAAAACGAAGGCGTGTTCATTTTCAATCGTCATTTAGTAGTGTATAAATTTCAAGCGCAATAAAAAGTCATTCATCAAACTCGGTAGATACTATCAGTGGCTTTTTCCATTTACTTTCATCACCTTAGATAACATATCTTTCCCACGCCTGAAGAAAAGCTGAGACAGGAAACGCAACAATTCGAAGGAAAGAAATTTAAACAGCAATAGGATCCAAAAAGTCAATTTTTTGAAGTGGAAATCGCAAATAAATTTTGTGTTTCATGAATAATGATGTTCATCTCTGGATGTCATCCCGATATGGTTTTATGAAATAGATTCTAATCTAATGATCAATAATTGCAGTCTCTACCAAGAAAATCGTTCTTTATAGAATTATCTAGCATTCATTCTATTTTTATCGTATCAAGTTTTTTTCTGATGAGGAAACACGTGTACGATAAGAAAAATTAAAATGATATTAAAATGAAAAAACACTGGTACTTTAGCGAAAGGAAAAGCAGGTAATTAACAAAGCAAAAGTATAAAAAAAAGTACCTATATATGTAGAAAAGAAATATTGAATCCGAGATGAAAAAAAAATGTCCTCGAAGTTTTATATATATTCTTGTCTATGGTATAGTAGTACGTCATCAGACTTTAACCGTTTGATGTAATAAGGGCTTTCGTGAATATTTCAGACAAGATGTTATAAATAGATAGGCATAAAGTGTGCTAAATGCTCAAAATAGTAAAGCAACTTTGAGACACGCAAGGGTCAAGTAGTAACTACTAAGCACTCTATGTGCTGCAAAATGCAATAGGGAATTGACGTATATTGATCTGCGAATCCTATTTCTACTTCGAAACCACCTTTCTGCCTGCTTATTCCATGAATTTTCTTCAGCAAAAGTCAAACTACATTTACTAAAACTGTTTAGGTCTTTTTATACGTGATACCACCTTCTAATTGTAAGAAAATATTACCACCTTTTAACAAACTGGTATCATCTTTTAACAAAGTGGTACCAGCTTTAAACAACTGGTACCATCTTTTAATAAATTGGTGCTATCTTTAAACAACTGGTACCACCTTCAAACAACTGGTACCACATATTAAACAAATGTCATTACCTATCTGAAAAGGTGGTATCCTATATTTGAAAGTTTCTGGACTTCGTATCCCATTAGGAAATGATTATATGATTATGTCTAGGTAAATTGAACGATGATTTTTCATGCATAATTGATTCCTGAATGGTGGTTCTCTCATCTGATGGACTTTGTTGCAATTACATAGCAACTTAGCAAGTGATGTGCATCGGACGTAAATTGCTTACAATTAGAATTATTGATGAGATCCTATTGATCCTACCTGGGCAGTGATTGGATGACTCGTGTGATGTGCATGTGTACTCGTTCTAGTTGGTGGTGCATGAAGCCAGCAACACATAGCAGCACATATCAGTAGGGCCCCAGCTACTATACAAGCTACTCCAACGTATCGTACTGGTTCCACGTAATTTTCGGCAAGTCCCAGCCAATTAATTAACGCACCCACACAAAGAAGTACCATGCCGTACCTGTAAGGGCGTTGCGATCTTCTCGACTCCTCCAGTGACATTGCTGCAATAAAAATGTTGAAAATATTAATCATTATTTTTCTTACAGCAATTTATGTGTTCAAAATATGTACATACATATACATGTGTACATACACTAATGTTGATATACTTCATATTATCTTACAATATTTATATTCCTTAATTTTGTTCAATTTTCAGAAAATGTTTTGCGCAATTTTACCTATGAAATTATTCAGGGACACGTACAGCACTAAAGAGCAAGTTCTTTACTGTACGATATACATACGTCTGAGAAAAATTTGCTTATGCTTGATTTTAAATACCCTCTTTTATCTTTTATTTGTACAATTTACTTACTTAATCATTAGAGTGAAAAAAAACCTCAAAATTTCCATAAACGACGTTCGCAAATATTCCACTTGTTACACGGCTGGTGTCTTCAGAGGTAAAATTTATAGTGACTCAGTGGAACGATTCAAAGAATATTTTTGTTATCTCTTCCCTAGGCTGAACATTTCTTATCAATGACGAAATTTCCTTAATGTGTTGTGAGCCCCGCGAAAATATTAATGAAAATTATGATTCACGAAAAACAAAAAATCTGAGAAAAGATATATTAAATATAATGAAATTCGTCAATCGCAGTGCTTTTGTGGAATGGATTATCTCGCATCTTTAATTATAAAAAAACTTATGTACGTGACTGAACATGATGAGTGAAATAAAATAGAAAAAAGGTTTTACAATAGTGGAAACAAAGTATTGAAAATATTGTTTTGTGAAAGGAATTTGGTTTTTACGTAATCTATTCTTGTTTTGAAATGTGGAATATTCATATTTATTATTTATTAATATATTATCAATATTTTAAAGGGAATAAAGAACTGGCTTCTCTTTCAAGTTGAGAAGAAAGGTATGAAATAGGAAAGCCGGACCAAAGTGGGTCACAAAACAAAGTGAGCCCCGTTGGGTACTTCGTGACATTACGTGATGCCAAGAATTAGATAGGCAGTAAATAATACGTCTCCAACAAAGTGACGTTCTTCTAAATAACCCGAGAAATAACCACTAAATTTTCGTTCTTTGGACATTTATGCTGGATGAAAATATGTGGCCTTTTATTCAAAATAAGAAATACTGACTCAGAGTAATTTCCTAAAATACATTAATTTAATTCCTTTAATATTATGTACAAGTTGAATAATACAATTATGCACACCTGAGAATTTTTAGTCATCGAATATTTGGCAGCATATATTGGTATATAGATAATAGAATAATTCACAGAATATTTCTTATTCAAATCAACAAAAATGTTGATAAATTCTCAAGTTGAATTTGCATATATGAATCGAATTCATAAATTCCAATCGATAATTTCCGCATCGGTAATGCTACTAATTTATTCGAGAAGAGAAGAAAACAAATAGAATCAATGCATTTACATACATAATATGTAGTAAATAGACTCGATCAGTACATATTTACTATTTTACACCACTTTGTAGCAATTAATCATCCAAACTGAACATACCGCATCATGTAAGGGGATATCAAATTTCTTAGATGGATTTCGTTTTCTCCTCACCCCTTTTGAATTTTTTTGAACTTCCATTTTTGGAAATTTATTTCAAGTAATTCCTTTGCTTGCAAAATATCAAATATTTTTAAATTTTTAATTTTTACATTGCCTTTTTTATTATCGCTCTATCGTTCTTAATCGTTAAATTTGTTCGAGGGAATAATACAACAGGATATATTTAAATGCTTTCTGCGTGACTCCGGAAATGGAAAGCGTGCCTGTTCACATTTGTGGATGATAAAATACGAGAAATACGATATGTACTTCCAGCATTTACTAATGATAGGAGAGTCACCATAAATGATCGATTAATTCACCTTCATTTTTCTTTATAGACAAAAGAAATCAATACGATCATATAAAAAAAAATTATTATAAAAATCACGCATACACTTTCCTACAATAGAAACCATAAAGAAATCATGAGAGAACAGTTCGAATTTTACAAAAGTGTATTTTTTTAAATATTTAACTTTTGATACATTTGAGTCTGATACACGTCTAAATCAATTCCATTGTAAAAATGAAAGGTTTAAAATTTATCACGAAGAGAAAATAATTAAATAAATTTTTTTCTCTGTGGTTTAGAGTGGAACTAAAAGAGCAATTCAAGCAACAATCAATATAATTGATCACACTTTGCTAATCACACGAAACAATTTATCAGCACCTTTAAAATACTAAAGAATAAAAAAAAAACAAGCGCCATGCACGTGATGATTTTTATCTGTCTAATGTACATTTTACATTGCGGTAAAACAATAAGCGCACGTAAATGTTATCGCTGTAGACATTGCAGAATTACTGAACTTTACTGAACTTTAGAGAACTTCAAGAACGGTTATATTCAAGTATTTACTGAAGAGGAATCAATTTTCCAATAAATGTTCACGATCAATATATTATGAGGAAGAATTTCAGTGGATCGAGACGATTAAGACGATTTAGTCCATCAGAAGGACCTCTTCCGTCATTTAAAGTGCGGAATGATTTTCACGTCATGATATGAAAATAAATGAAATGCACTCACATGTTCAGAAATATTTTATATGTCGTATGTCATTGTAATTTATAAATGAAGGACTAGACATGAAATAATGACAGACACGTGTTTTAAGCTTTTTTACTCTTTTTATTATACCCTTCATATTTTTTAACATTTTTATACCCTATATTTATTTCGTAATCTGTGAATTATATCCTGCAAAATTCAGTTGTTTCAGTAGATTTTTTTATTGATGGAAAATTTATTTTTAAAAAGATTTCTTCTCTGTATTTTAAAATCACCTGGAACTTTATCAGTATAAAAAAGAAATATTTTTAAAGTGAAGAACATAATGCTTACTTTATTCTATGAATTATTTAATTATTATAGCTTTCATTGACATTAAAGCCAACTCAATTTCCATCTCATCCAAAGCATTTCTGTGTCAATCAGACCATTAAGATATTCGATTAACATTAAAAAATGTTGAATGCATGAAACTTTTCGTTTTCATTTTAACATGTGTACTGAATTCTAGAAAATCGACATACATTAGGCACGTCTGCAGTGGATAAGATTACCATTCAAATTATTCTAGGTCAGTTGTGATAATGGTTATCATAAGAAGTTTTTTATTATACTTGTTGAAGTACGACACTTAAATATATATCGTATCTTTCTACTATGTATTTTCGTTTACTTTTTTGTATTATTTATTCATAAAAAACTTCTACATATCGCATTTTCAGATAAAAAAAATACGACCTAAATTTAGCTGAGTATTTCCTATTTTGAATCAGTGAATTTTCTTAGAATAATTTAGATCCCATCGATTTCATGAAAATCGGTGGAATTGAAGAGGGGATATTTTAAAAGCAAAAGTTCACACCTTTTATGAAAACTTATTATGTAAATGCTCTGTTATCACGTGCACAATTATGTCGTAAGATTCGATTACATTGTTACACCGCATTAAAAGCAAGGTCACTTCTTGAAAATTATGCATCTTAAGAAATATATTTTAGTCCTTTGTTTGCATTCCTTATTAGTTGCAGAATCATTCATATTTAAATATGATTAATTAAATATTAAAGTATATGTTATTTTAATTAAAATTTGCTTCAGTGTTAAACATATGTTTCACAATGAGAAATTTTGTGATCATTTTCGATTTCGTTTGCAGCAACTGTTATTGCCATTAATTTTTTATAATCATTTATTCCTTCCGCATTATTTATCAGTTAACTATATCCTCAAAATGAGAATTAGCAATTTTAAAACAGAATCTCCAGTGAATGTCAGCTACCGTCCCAAGTCTACAATCAACCTTGAATAACATTATATTAATCTATTCACGTTCTGAGATTTATCGATCTTTACAATGATAAGTGACGTGAATCGAATTACTTGATCGAAGCACGTGTCCCAAGAAGAATAGTAACGGGTATCGTTTTTTAATCACGTTTTTAGAGGCAAGATTTACTCCTTAGGAATTACTATAAATGATGAATAAAGTGTGCAGTCTTTGCACGCATTATTAAGTATAGTCGAGCCTCTCGTGAAGGCTCGTGAAGGCACAAGTTGACTCATAAAATAGAACTATATTACCACGTCCTTGGGCTTCGTTCAGAACTATTTCAAAATTATAATTAATTTTGCATGCGTGAGACATTCTCTTTTTAATACCCCTTATCTCAGTCTCAATATAATTGTGCATAATCGTGATAATTAGGAATGCATTTTTTATGATCAGCTGAATTCATGAATTCAAAACAATTTTAAAAAGTTAGAAAGGATTGGAAACAAGTGAAAAGAATTCAAGAGAACAAAAGAATTCAAATGAATTGAGATCATTTATTGGGCTTAAATTGATGTCAGATTGATTTTGAATGGGGGTCGAATTAATTCAGATATTGTCCGCGTATGGATTTTTGATGGGTTCGTATTCATAAAAAATTATATTATTATATTATTATTATTCCAAAATTATAGATTGGTACCTTCATTATTTAAATAAATAAATAAATAAATAAATAATGGTTGATGATAAATTTTCAATTTCCCCAAATTATTTGATCTTTTTCTTTTCTGCTTTTACTGTAAGATCAGAATATAGTATACTATATTCTGATGTCATTTCGTAATATATACCTTAATGATCAGATGGTATTTTTGGATCGAAAATCACAGACCAAGAAATGAGTCACCATAATTGGATTCAATCATATTTCATTTTACTATATGAATGAATTTTCTTTATGACAAATCAGTTTTTCCAATTCAATATTTTTCTGTAAACTAAATCTGAAGTAAACATAATCTAAAAAAAATCATTGCTCTTTAAAAATTCTTTTACTCTCCGCCAACAAATCCTATTTTAATGCGTGCTTGTTAAAAAAGTTTCCTTATATTTTTATAGCATAACAGATAAAGTAATAATGCTACAAATGTTTGAAAAATAAGTGGCTAAACAGTCACATATTTGCTGTTATGATTTATATGATGCGGATAGATGATACTTAGTATTTACAAGATGAGAACAAATGAAAGTCTCTAAACCTTATCATGATAGGAATAAAAATAAAAGAATTGGTTGAAACATGGTTGAAACATATGTGGGTCTGACGCATAAAAATCATCAGTTGGAGACATTTAGAGACATTTAGATGGCTTATATGTATAAATGTATAAATGTATACGCATATACAAAATTATTGCTGACGTGAGCAACCCGCCGCATGATTTAAGAAATTAACGCTTGCATTCTAACAATATGAAGTGTCTTAATTTACTTCTGATGTCAGGATGTTAAAAGATTCTTCCTTCATTGTCAGATACACAACCAGATTTGCTAATAATCTTTATTTAAAAAGGTAGATACTGCCTGACTCTCGTTCTTCGTATCTTGCAAGAAGAATTATAGCCAATAAATATCTCCAGAATGTCTGCGTAATGCGATTAGCTTATTTAACAACAATGACTCAAAATGCTAATTACTAAGAGGAAAACAATAATTCCTCAATGTGACTTTGTTCAGTCAATTAGAAAATTATAAAAAAAGGTATTGTAAAAAATATATAAGTATGTAATTAGAAGTATTGCTTATTGTATCGAATTTTCCCAGGCGATGAAGCCTGGAACAGAAGACATGTATATTTTTTTCCATTGAGATATTTTTCCCATGTAAATTGGTTTTAAGTAAATTTTATGAAATTTTTTGTGATGTGTAAGCGATTTTAGAATATTTTAAGTAATTTCAGGGAAACTCAAAAGAGTTGAACAGAATTGAACTGAATTTTGAAGAATTCAATCGTATACAGAAAAATTCAAGCTGAATTAAAAAATAAATCAAAGAAATTCATATTCGGGCTATCATATGAAATAATTTTATAAAAAAAGTAGAACTGAGTTTGCATACAGTTCTGGTCTAGTATGTAACCTAATTACTGCAAGTGCAGTTAGTGAAAGGTTCTGGAATATATAAATCTCTTTCAGTGATCAAGGAAGTCTTTTGAGCGTTCTCAATTGTAAATTACATTCATAAACGGAAAAAGATTTAAGCATAAATGAATAATGAAAAATATATTAAAAAAATGTTAAAACCTTGTTTCAAAATATTGTGCTCTCGAAATAGTAATTCACTCATAAAAATATTAACAGTTTTTTTTCCACAAGCTAATAATTGAACAACCAAAGGCGGATATACAAATTATTGATTTGCTTCAGGAATAACAATATATATTATGACGCAATTTCCGCTATTTTCAGATACAAAGAAATATTTTCATAAAGTCATAACCAACACTTTTTTCGCAATTAATTAAACCGCAAATTATATTTGTAAATCTCGCGTGCTTTTTTTATCTACCCTTTTTTTAAAACACATCGTAGAAAACATAAAGCGTCTAATCAGCGATTCGTTAATGAACATGATGATTTGTTATTCGTCATTGGGAACGTGAAATCCGTCACGTCCGGGAATTTCGCCAATTTATTCATCAAAATTGAATTCAATTTCTTAAAAAAAAAAAGAATATCCTAGAAGATTAGAGCGTGAAAGCTAGAATCGCAATTTCTGAGGAACTTCGGTTGACGACAAAAGCCAGAAATCGTGACCAGGACGAAATTTCCCCAGCCTTAGGTTGGCACAGACGTCACGAACTGCTGAGCAGGTTGGTCACAAAAAAGAGGAAATGAGAGTAGCATTTTATCTGAAGATACGAAAACATTACAATTTTATTCTGCTTATATTTTTCCATCACCTTATTCACCTGATGAGTCAATAATAAGCAAAATGAAGGGTTATTTGATTATTACATATTAGGTTTCGCCCTTAAAATATAACATCGAATTTTAGAATTTATTCGATCAGATAGTTTTTAGTTTTAATAAAAAGTATACAAATAAATAAAATATCTAGTTCATATAATCTCTATCATTAGAAACACTTTTTTGAAATGCACAAGAACCAGAGCAAAATAGTCTAGAACGTTATACCCAGCCGACATATTCAAGGTTGAAAATAAAAGTCAAGGATATAAGGTAACGTAATTTGTGTACCTATACAATTTGAGGCAATTTTTAGGATGAACGAAACTTTCATTTACGAGAAGTAAAAAACTTTTCCTGTGATTTTCAAGGTCAGAAATAAAAAGATAAGATTAAGATCAAGAACCTTTCTTTTAGATTTGGCAAATAATTTCAGATTTGCAAAATATTGCACAAATCGAAAATCTTTATGAAAATGTTACAACACTTGCTAATTTTCAGCAGTTTACATTTTACTTAAAACCATAAGTTCAATTTTAAATTGTAATTAATGTAAATGAAGAGTTAAGTGATTTCAAAGTTATGTAATTGCAATATAATCTTCATATTATACACAAATGACGTGCAATTATACAATGTATACTTATACAATGTATTCGTCATTGTATACAATTTTCCTTGAATATTCCTTAAAAACTTGACAAGTATCACTAAATATGTATTCAAGGTTTATATATAACTTCCGTTTCGATCAAAGTTTCTCCTAAATCAGTTTTCTTATGAAAGGAACAGGAAACACAATTAACGACCATTTCCTCTACTTAAATTTGTTTTGAAAGTATAACAATTGTTGTATAAAATATTCAAAAAAGTGTTTTTTTAATATATAAGAGCAAATTAAAAAAAAATAAAATGTCTAGACGCATTATCTGGCTGAAATCATAAAAGTTATTTTTTAGAAAGCAGATTGCAGCGGTTTGAAATATACCGTGGGTGCAGAAAATGCAACCCGAGCCCAGAGATATCTCAATGTGGGTGTAGAATTCAATTATCGTTCCTGGAAAAGGATACACTGTAACGAGATGAGTCATGAGAAATCATGTACAATTTTACGACAGCGAAAAGCCATTCTCTGATTCTCAATTTTTCCCGTTGTAAAGCAACAGTTGGAACCGACAAAACCTTCGCTGATTGTAAAAAAGAAACATTGTTGGAGGAACAGTTATCCTCCTCAACAATTTTAAAGTAATTACGCTCCACATTCATTCGAACTTAATAGTCGAGACTTCCATTGTCATGCTAAATTAAAACCGAAAGAGAAAAAATAAACACGGGTATTTATTACGAATTAGATGTACTTTATCTTCTTTAGCATATATATGTATCTCTTTAGAGGATTAAGATAACATTTGCATATTAGTATAGAAAAAAAAGTGTCTACTTAAGTACTTAGTAAGTATATGCATAATGGTATTTATGACGTAGATTCATTGTAAAAATCAATAATCAAAAAGAAACATGGAAATTGTGAAATGCATCATATATGATTAATTATATTTTTCAGGGAATAAAGAATATATATCATGAAAGAGGTTTTAAGAACAAAAAAGTGAGTTTTTGACAGTTAAGGGCATATGATACTTTACCATAAGAGCAATTTAGTTTCTGCAACTTTACGTTCACAATAATAAATATTTTTTACTAAAACTAGGCCATTTACCTCCATTTACTACAGATGGAGGTAAATGACGTAGTTTTAGTGAAAAATATTTATTTTTGCGAACGTAAAGTTGTGGAAACTAAATTGCTCTTATGGTAAGGTATCACATGCCCTTAAATCCGTTCCCACGGCCTGGAAAAATTTTACAATTTATGCAATTCGCATCATGTTCATATATGGAGTCAATGTCCCACGTAGTCCTCTATAGAGCAGTGTTTTGCTCTTACGTCAACTCTACGGGTACTGTTACACAGTTCCAATCCGTTACATGCTTAACCTTCACCTGAATCTGCACTTCGCCACCTACCGCGAAATATTACGTCGGGTAATTACAATTAAGTTCGCATATACAATTACAGAGTAACTTAGACCAGTTTAAATGTACCTTTGTTTCCGTAGAAAATAAATGTCGCTTTAGCTTTGTCTTGTGCTAAAATTAATATATAATTATGCAATTATACTACCGTTCGCTAAAATGCAATAAATGCAGTGATCGTTTTTATTTTTGTTGCTTCCTTTAGAATTATGTATGATTCTAAATCATAGTTTTTAAATTTGTACTAAACGAATGAAAGGCAGGTGAATTATTTCTTATATTTCTATTTACCTGCAAGGTTGTTTGTAGAAGTCCTGCCATTATACCTAACCCGTTATATTAATATTTTGCTCATTATAAGTCGAGTTATTGATAAAAAAAGTTTAAGCGACTCTCCTCTACTTATTTTTAAAAAAGGTCAAGATATTTTTTTATTTTGAAGAACGTATTAAAAGTCAAGAGAATTTTAAGTCAATTGCAAAGAATTGAAAGGAATTAAATTAAGCTCAAACGAATTTAAAGAAATTTAAAGAAATTTAAAGAATGTAACGTAACTTAAAATTGATCTGAATAACACTAGTAGATAAACAAAAAATTGCTAAAGAGGCGGAAAATTGTTTGCTGGTTTAGATTATCTATTATTCAGGATATTCAATGTTAAAGTGCAGTCTCCATGAAACGAGTTATAAACATTGTAAAGATATGAGTAGTTGAGGACTTTCAATTTAATTCAAATTGAGAAATGACCTCTTTTTCGACATTTTTTTGAAAATAGGAAATTTAAAAAAATGTAATTACAAAAAAAAAGAGAGAAAGAGAAAAATAAATGCACTAATAGAAGAATGAAAACAATACATCACATATTAATATGTGTATTTCATAAAGTAATTTATAGCTTCGTAGCGAATCTTATCGAAACAAAAAATCAAATGTGGACATTGGTCATTAAGAGCATGTGATACTTTACCATAAAAGCAATTTAGTTTCGCAAAATATATACGTTAATAATAATAAATATTTGTCACTAAAACTACGCCGTATTTAGAGATAAATAGCCTAGTTTTAGCGAAAAATATTTATTATTGTGAACATAAAGTACGCAAAAACTAAATTTACTCATATGGAAATTCCCACATGCCCTTAATATGCGATTGAAACTAATCTCCCAAGGAAAATTTTATTTGACATAGGGTAATGATTCTGAATATGAACGTTAGAAGGCAATTTCGTTTCTTGATATATACCTACACTTTCAAGAGTCTCAAACGCAACAAAACAACACATCAGGCTAGTTCTCAACAATGAAACAATTTAAGAATTGATTGCTCTTTCAGTACCGCTAAGTTTGTTCGTGCGACACGCACTACCGTTGACCCAATGGGTTTTCGATAAAAATAGCTCGACTGTCCGCAATACTGAAATTAGTTAATCGAACGCACAGTATGTATGTTGAGGTATAAAATATCGCCATTATCTTGGACAACAATTTAGATCTGTAATACAATCTCTTAAAATTGCTCAAAATATAATTACTTGCAATAAGAGTATAAAGTATGTTTCCCTGATAATAAATACACTCAGTAACTTCGAAGAATCAATAATTATATTGGATCGATAAACTATTTCTTCGACCGTTCGAATCATCGCATTTTGATCAAAATAGCTTATAAATTAAAACACAATTCTTTAAATAAAGTGTGTGTTTCACTAAAAAAATTTTCTGATGTAATGACATATATCTTTCATCTATAAAAATAAATGTAATTTGAGAGAACATGGAAAATGCACATTCCTAACAATAAGAGTTTAACTCATTAGCAATATCGGTGACTAATCAGTCATTACCAATGGCAATTGTATTTTATTAGATATCAATTGCAAATTTGTTAAATTTCATCAATTAGAAAGTGCAATTAACGATCATTATTCGAATTAAAAAATTCTAATAATTAGAATGCTTAAATTTTAAGTAATAAAATAAATTTATATATATATATATATTTTTTTTTTTTGATACATAATTTTCTTACGTCACTGACTATAAAAATTACATAGAAGTTGTCAATTCGCCTAAATTGCACTTAATTGATTAGATAAGGAAAGAGAAGTGACAAGAATTTTTATGTGAAGAACTCGAGACATTCATTCGTTTGTGAAAGATTAAGGGAAAGTAATAAATAATTTGCAAAGAAAACATTGTCTTCGCTCAAGGCCAAATCTGGGAAGGCAAGTCGAATTGAAAGATAAGATATATCAACAGTTCTGTATATACAAAAGACGAAAAAATCACAGGTGACTTATTTTTTCTCTAAGTCTCCATAAATCTTGACCTAATTGAGATATTTCAGTTCTCTTTATAGGTTTAAGTGAGGTTCATCGTACTTTTTCGAAATGCATGAAGAAATTAAAAAAAAAATTAAATGGCGACTAGTTTGAAGAAGGAAGAAAGATCATTTTATCTAAAAACACTGACTTGCGTAGTAAAAAGTCTGTGGTCGACTTTACTTCGGATTTGAAGTGAGTGGGGTTCGATTTACCGTAAGATCCGAGGTAAGATCAAACCGGCCCTTACATTTTATATTATAAAACTCGATGTGGCTTTCAGACTTCTTTTTCACGACCCCAGACCAAGATTCCAGTTTGAAACGAAAAAGGAAAAAGTGGAAAGCGTCTAATACGAATAGTGAAGAAATAATAGTTGTATAATATAATCATGATATAAAAATATTGATTTCTAATGAAACGTCTTTAATCGCTCTTTATTGTAAAAATTAATCAAGTGGCTATCGATTGAAAATGTTGATACCAATTTTAAAAAGAAACCTGATTTCCTCTATCGATAAAGTTCTCCGCATTTACGTTAATGGCCAACGTGACAAAGCATAATGAAATGTGACCATCGATATTACAATAATTATTAATTTGCTGATTCACTCATTTTTTATTGGAGTAAAGCAAAAATGGTGCTAGATAAAAATAGAATCGATTAGAAGTAAGAATTTAATAAAAAATATTCAGTGAATAGTAAAATTTTAAATTACTTTTCCAACAAAAGATAGTGTCCCAAAAAATAGAATATTAAAAGGTTGTTGACTTCAAGACATTAGTTCAAAATTTCCGTGCAAACAGCTGGATTTTTTCGTTAAACTGAGGTTTCCTAAAGAGATTTCATTACATTTTGTAAACATCGGTTTATAGATTTCGATCGATTGTGAAAAAATTCCGAAAAGTGGACTATGCCATCAATATTGAGATAATCATATATATAAGATAATCTGATCGTTTCGAGAACTTTCGTTCTTATCGAGTTGGGAAATCAAAAATTTGCTTACAAAATGTTCTTCAATTATAAAATTTCAAACAAAAATTCCTTCTCATATAAAATTCTACTTGTTTTTTTTTTTTATTTTATATACATACATATCAAGTTTAATTGCTGATAACTGGAGCAAAAAAATGAATTACGATTATTTTTTAATTTCAGGTTTTTTGACATATAATTTATCATTTCCAATGAAAAAAAACTGTTCTAAAAATATTGAGAGTGGAACAGAAATATCTTGTATGACTATTTTCATCATAATTATGTAACGGTTATGCTTCTGGTATTAATGACCTATATTTGAAATTAGCTGAGAAAGAATTTCGCAAGTCATTAATTATTGCGAACTCTACGAATTATTATAAGTGGCTAAGCATTTATTATTCGGACAAGAAATCAACCTTGTCTTTTTTCTAAGTATCATTTTATTTCTTGTTAACTAAAATTGTTGCCATAATCGCAAAGGTAACGTATTTTTTATTCGACGACAAACTCTGGATTGTTTTTTATAAATTGAAATTTTTTAGTTTAGTAGCTCATGTAACAAATTGAGGATAAATGTACACATTTACAGATACAGCTCCAAAGTGTGTTTTTTGCAGATAGAGAAATTATGTTAATGCGAACCATTGTATGTACATTCTATTTGTATATGAAATATCTTTAGGTGTATTCTAGGGTGGGAAACCTGATGGCGAAATATAAGGTAAGAATCTTTTCTGTAGTTAGCCTTTTTTTCTTACTAAGTCAGAGATGACTAGGATAAAAACTGGGATAAGAATTTGTCCTTAAAGGAGAATTTCAGAATTTATCGAGGATTTAATCCTACCTCAATTTATTCGTAATATGTATGTATCAGGAATGAGGAAAATAAAAACAGCTCTCGACTTGATGATTCGTATACGGAAGCATTCGATCGATGCGTCGTGTTGAACAAATCCTCATCTAATTTACACGCAATCACAAAGTTCGACCTTCTCAATCACATGATGAAAATAAGAAACGCGTGTGTCAATGAAAAGTATAAGAACGTGTGACCGGACGGGAATACCGGAACTCGACGTAAAAAGTCATATCAGAGATACGATTTTATCATTATTTTGATGAACTTCACTATTTAAAACATTTTATATTTAAACAAATTATTATTCAACAAAATTATTAGTTAAAAAAATGATTATTCAATTAAGTTTGATCAACTTCTCCTCCCCGAGAATAGGGTAGTTTTACCAGTTTTCGTTTTTCCGTCTCTTGAGACTTGTAAATCTCAATTTATCGACTTGTTTGACTGGCGTCAAATTATCTCTTAACATGTCTATATAATCTACCAGACAGACTTTTATTACGCAACTTTACTGTGATAAAAATTTGTCAACAGAAATGAAAAGCTATTAAACTTGAATAAGTGACAAAAATTGTACATATATGTAGAAAATCTCGTTAGAGTTTATAACAAAAGCAAAGCTAAGCAGTGATAAAGTTTGATATTTTCGCCACTGCAGATTTGAAGGAATTCAAGGCATGTAATAATTGCAAAATTGTCTTTGTAACCTTTTACAGTAAATAAACTCAGGAAATAAAAATATGCTACAGAACAATTTTCTTAATTGCGGTTAATGGATCTAAAATTAAGCGACACTAATGAGATTTCCAAAAAAGGCAAAAGTGAAGCTAAATATTTTTTTCCCGATGAAAAAAAAAGAACTTGAGATAATATATTCCATATTAGAGGACAAACTAATTGTAATCCATATAGCTTCCGTGAAAAAAAAAAACACGGAAAAAAATATCTTATTAGTGTAAGAAATAGAGTTTTCACCTGTCAATACAAAACTTTGTTTCGAAAAAAGATTTGGAAAATTAAGTACGAAGTAAATACTGCAAATAACAGAATGAAAATAACGGAGACTTTTCCTCAAGCTCAAGGAAAAATTAAATTCTTGTTCTGAATTCAAATGGAACATTTATAAGCTACCTCAATACAATTTTTTCAATGTACTTCAAGTCTAAAGTGTGAAGTCAGTAAGTGATCGGTCGTTCACCTTGAATACGAGACGACAGGACTATAAGGTCATGTCGTATATATACATATATTTCGTAGGATGTAAATTCTAAAAACATGAGGTTTAACTATATAAAGTTTTTTGCCCTTGAATAAAATGTTTTTAAAGAAGTGAGAATGTTTTAAGTCCTCTTTTTAAGGCATGCTTGACGTAATACAGCATTTTTCAATCTTGGCAATTGAAATCGTATAAAATTGAATCGTGTTACAAGTATATAATTATAGATTCTATAATATATAACTTCAATAACTATCAATATTTGTTATCAATATTCCGTGGAATTTATTAAACCTCGACATGATATGAGACTAAAAACTAAGTCTGAATTTTTAAATTCTACTAATTTTACAATAATAATTATTAAAATGCATTTAAATTTTACGTTACTGAAATTTAAATTTATTTAAAGACCACCTAATTTTAGAACAAAATTTCAACCGAATATCAATTAAAACTACTTAATTTCCAATCGAGAAGAAGAAAATTTTAAGTAAACAATTTGAGTCGCCTGTCACGCATATTAAAAAAAGTATCAGATAAATAATTCAGATAACTTATTATCAATTGTTATCTGGAGCATGTGGTTTTATTTAAATTACAGATTAGATTAGACTATAAATTTAAAACAAGTAATAATTCTTCGATTAATCTACAAATCACCAAATGGAATATAAATTAGCATATATTTTTCCATGCAAAACAAATTTCTTATTCACCTCGAACTTTTTAAACAGGATATAAACACGGAAACGGAGCAACCGGTTTCTTCAAAAGCGTTCCAAGCGATGGGAACAATTAAGTGGTATACAGAAAATATAATTCCGCGCATCACTACTCAGGCGTGTCAACCTCACCGGTTGATTTTTATCGCAAGAAATAGAAAAAGAATGATTCCCTTAAGAAAAGAATTGGAGGAACAGGAAGTTGGAGAGAAAAATCAAAACGTTTAATGAAAAGTGAATTACCTGGACTGAGTAGATTCGTAGAGTTCGACAGTTTGGCAGTTGATTCGGAAACTTTTCTCACAGAAACTTACTCCAAGAATCTTTGTCAATTATTTGTTTTTGCACTGAAATTCGTTGTCTAAATACTGTTTGCTTTTATCTACAAAAGTTTAATACAACGACTATCACTTTCACAGCACACCATAAACGGTATGCGGCACCGACGGCGGTCAACACGCGACTGCACGCGTGACGCGACTGATACTGAAGCCAAAGCTGAAGCTATACTAATTATACTATATGTATGTATAGACTATACTGTAGTACTGTACAACTACAAAACCATGCTTTACCACTCGAATGACGTATTTGGAGAACACGCCGCGCCTCCATTACAGCGTACAGTATGAATCATTAATATATAGTGACGAAAATAATCGCATATATGCGCATATATGTATATATATATATATTATATATATGTATATATATGTATATTAGACCAGTAGTAGAGAGAGTCCAGCCTACGTCAAGCTTTCGCGATATTCCCATGGACATATAGATTGCTCTGTATGCAAAACCGGTTGATAAAAAATCTTCCGGCTTTTTAAAAAAACTCGGATCGATTTTTAATTTCGAGATTAAATCGATTTTAATCGATTTAAATCTTAATCGATTTTTAAATTCTAGATTTCAAGTGATTTTAAAGAATTTAAAAGGAATTTCAGTAAAGTTTTATTTAAATGAGTTTAAAGAGTTTCAAATAATTTTAAAATGTAAATAACGTTTCTAATTTGAAATATAGATTGGATTTTGAAGTAAGATTTTTAAATTAGATTTTTTTTTCTTTCTGTAACCACGCTTTTATTTATAAATAAAGTAAGTAGAGCGAGAAAAATATATTTCTAATATTCTTTGAGTAAAATGAATAGAAATTGAATTTTGAGATTAGAACTTCACACTGGGATGATTTATATGCTTGTGAGATTAAAAATATAGACGAGAATTTTAAAAATTCATAGCCAAAGATAAACTATACGACACGCCCTATAAAATAAACTCATTTTATAGTAGTATATCGACTAGTTGCAGATTTCTCGATGAAATTTAATTGATAAGGCAATAAATTTTTTCTAATACATGTGAAAACAGAGGTCGTAAGGTGACCTTCACACAAATGCACGATGCGGGTTATTTTCCCAAGTTATAAAAAATTATAAATAGAAAATACGAGAATGTAAGTGATAAAGCCGTTAACGAAAAAGGGTTTACGAAATTTACCTTGGTATTTTCGCAATTGTGGTATCAAAACCGAGGACACAATGTGTTATAATTAAATTACTGTAAATTACTTTTTCGACACGTTTGCTAAAAAAAGAAGAGAGAAAGAAACAATGAAGTAACGTAAAAAAATGGAATCAAAGCCGATGACGAATATATTATTTTTTTAATATACATCTATAAACAAAGTTCTTAACTATCTACACTTCTTTATTGTAAAAAACATGCATCGTAAAACATAGATTTATTGAATATTTCATTGAACATGAGATTCTGAACATATATACTTTTTTGCGTTAAAAAATACAGCTTAAAGTATTAGAAACTTTGTTATAATATTGTAAAAGATAACTCACGTAAAATGTTGTTTTAAGAGCATGTGGTAATTATCATATAACAGCAAATTTAGTTTCGTCAAATTTACGTTCGCAATAATAAATATTTTTTGCTAAAACTAGGCTATTTACTCTCTAAATCTGAATTAGTAAGAAGTTACTAATGAAATAGTGCCGATTCGTTTACTAATTCACTTTAGTAAGCATTTTTACTATCAATTAGTTAAAAACTACTAATTCACAGTAAAAAAATACTAATTCATTTAGTAAGGGTGATTAATTGATTTAGTCACCCTTACTAAATGAATTAGTATTTTTTACTGTGAATTAGTAGTTTTTAACTAATTGATAGTAAAAATGCTTACTAAAGTGAATTAGTAAACGAATCGGCACTATTTCATTAGTAACTTCTTACTAATTCAGATTTAGAGAGTACGTCCGTTTAGTTTTAAGTTACTCAAAATTCTTAAAATCAATGAAGTTCTTAACATTATTTATTGTATGTATAAAAAGACTTTGGAATAGGCCCCAGATAAATATATAATAAGAAGAAAGCTCTTCTCAATCCTTTGGTAATAAATTTCAGGATTTTCAAATCCAAGAGTCAATTTAGAAATGCATTAGTACCTATAGAATGCTTTCAATGTTATAGCAATCGTTCAAGTAAATTGAAGAACCTTTCAAATTCCTTTTTGAAAATAAAATCTAATTGTTGACTTTCGAAGACAAATCACTGTCCCCATTGGGGACAATGGGGTCCCTTGCTGCGAAAAGTTCGGTCAGTTTAACAGTAGACTCCAATAGGAGAAACGAAGGCGCCTGAGGTGTAATGATATTGAACAAAGAGGAAGGTACTTGGCTCCGAGCACTCAATGTTGTGGAAATTTCCCACCCTTTTCCAGGAGGCCCAAACCGCCCAATAGTGTCATCTTTAACCCTTATTTTCCCTTCCAAGTTACAATGACCAACCTATAAATAGTCCGAAGGCATCTCAGAGCCATCAGTTTACATACGGTTTACATCAGTCTCGCCTCGAGTAACGACTAGCATCCATCAGAAAACTTTTGTGAAGTGTAGTTTCTCGAGTGTGCAAAAAAGTTTTGTGAAACTGTCAACATGTACCGAGCCTTCATGAACCCTATTCATCCTTTTGATTATACTCGTCGTTTTGCTTGTCCCGTACCAGAAAAAGGACTCGATCTTACGGTAAGCTACACTGAGAAAAAAATTCTCGGAAATCAATAAATATACTTTTGAAACAATAGATCTCGTTCAAAAGCAGATCTTTTAATGATTCGAATGAATTCTTAATGAAACAAGAATTAATCATTTCTGTACAATAGTGATACAGTACAACCTCCCTAAGAGCGACCTCGATAAGAGCGAAAATGGCCTTGATGAGCTCGGACGCTTCCCCCACTACAAAGCCTACTCACGGTGACTCACGCTGCCTCGAGAATTGGGCGCAAACCCCGAAAAGAGCGAACAGCCGAGCGCAGCTTAATTTCAGTTTTTTCTCATTGAAAATGGTTTTTTATTAAAATTATTTTTCTTATATTTGCATACAATAATTCGTATATATATTTTAAAGGTTGTTGATACTTCTAACTCCTATATAGTACAAGGCAGCTTTATTTTTATAAAACTTTTAAGAAAACAAAATTATAATTTCATTTTAAATTAAAATACATATAATATGTACACTTTTTAATATGTACGTTCGCTATAAACAGTCGTATTTCATATATATTGTACTTTTGTCCACATGTTGAAATATTCTCAGTTTTATTTTTGAATATATTGTGTGCAAAAAAGTTTACAAATTTTAAATAATTTTAGAGTAATTTCCGATACTCTGTGAGTAATGAACTTTTAAAATATATTATATGTATTTATTATGTATTTATACGTATTTAATCAAAAAGACGCTACGTTTTCATCACCGCGGGCCGCTCGCTCTATTTGAGGTTTCGTACTCAAACACACATTTCGCACACACGCGCAATTTCCGAGCTCGACGCCCAGTAGTGGGGGCCCCCTATTTCTCGGAATTATTACCCCTAACCGCCCATGAGTTCGCTCTTAGGGAGGTTGTACTGTACTATAAATTTTAAAGTACAGTACAACCTCCCTAAGAGCGACCTCGATAAGAGCGAAAATGGCCTTGATGAGCTCGGACGCTTCCCCCACTACAAAACCTACTCACGGTGACTCACGCTGCCTCGAGAATTGGGCGCAAACCCCGAAAAGAGCGAACAGCCGAGCGCAGCTTAATTTCAGTTTTTTCTCATTGAAAATGGTTTTTTATTAAAATTATTTTACTTATATTTGCATGCAATAATTCGTATATATATTTTAAAGGTTGTTGATACTTCTAACTCCTATATAGTACAAGGCAGCTTTATTTTTATAAAACTTTTAAGAAAACAAAATTATAATTTCATTTTAAATTAAAATACATATAATATGTACACTTTTTAATATGTACGTTCGCTATAAACAGTCGTATTTCATATATATTGTACTTTTGTCCACATGTTGAAATATTCTCAGTTTTATTTTTGAATATA
>CAJFCP010026101.1:160102-254207 GCA_904066005.1 Synergus itoensis
ATATTGTGTGCAAAAAAGTTTACAAATTTTAAATAATTTTAGAGTAATTTCCGATACTCTGTGAGTAATGAACTTTTAAAATATATTATATGTATTATGTATTTATACGTATTTAATCAAACAGACGCTACGTTTTCATGACCGCGGGCCGCTCGCTCTATTTGAGGTTTCGTACTCAAACACACATTTCGCACACACGCGCAATTTCCGAGCTCGACGCCCAGTAGTGGGGGCCCCCTATTTCTCGGAATTATTACCCCTAACCGCCCATGAGTTCGCTCTTAGGGAGGTTGTACTGTATATACATTTGAATCAATAAAATATCTGCTTTTGGACGAGATTTATTGATTCAAAAGTATATTTATTGATTTCCGAGTATTTTTTTTTTCAGTGTAACAAATAAAATTTATAACATTGTTTATGATGCAATTAATTATTGTTCTTTTTTCTTAATCTTACATTGTTCGATTAAGTGTTGATATTTGCTAATTAAATATTTTTAATATTATTGATTTATGAATATTTATGAATAGCGGATAAACTGAAGCATTATAAATACGTATTCGGGAACTTAAATTGGTACTTATATATTTTTAGGGTGTACTTATATATTTTTATTCGATTCTGTCTCGGTATTTTATTGTATGAGAGGTTGATGTCTGAGAAATAGTTAAACTAATCGATTGACCTGTATGAGTTATGCTTTTATTTGTAATTTTGAAAAATTTCGTTTTTATCGACAGAGTACATACATTCTTTGAAAATTTCATTTAAAAAATGAAAAATCTGACAAATTGAAGTGAAAAACAAATTAAAATCGTTTTTTTTTAAGTCTGTTTTTTGACAGAAAGATGACCTTCTCCGATTCGCCTTTTATCATTGAAGAGGGGTTCTTGAAGAATAACTAATGATTCTGCAAATTAAAATATTTTATTGATGTAAAATGGCAGCAAAATGACAATATTTATATTTAGATCATTAATAAAAATTAAACTATGATCCTCATAAAAGTTTTAACTCACTAGTCTGATCCTAAATATTTATATAATAATATATACAATAAAAATTTAGAACCAGATTAACGCACCTTTGCATATTGTTAGATTAATTTTTATATTTTTTAAATATTATGTTGCAGGAATCGGCAGGTGTCAAGGATGTTAAGGGCACCATTTATTACGATAAACTTGGACGATTCGAAGATAATTCTCCTCTACATCAGGCAGTTTTCCATGGAGATTTGAGAGCTGTCAAGCGGTTGGTAGAGATGGGCGCAGACATTAATGCCCGTTCGTTTTTTCGATCGCCGCTGCTGATCGCATGCGGCAGCGTTGAAAATGATCATTTAGGACCAAGAAGGTCCTTGTTAGGGGCAGACTGTTTCGGCCATACTCCTCCTCGTACTGCATATTTTCATGAGGCGATAGCGAAGTACCTGATTAAAAAAGGTGCGAATATTGATGTTTGCGATGGTGCCTATAGGACAGCTTTGGACTTATCCTGCGAAGCCGGCAACTTCCGAGTGGTGAAGATGTTGAATGATCGCTTTGCAAAAATCAACTTCAGTAATCATTACACTACTTTACATCGTGCTGTCAAAGGAGGAAATCCACTAATAGTTCAACTAATCGTGAACGAATTTGTCTTTTCTTTTCCGAATATAAATAAAGTGAGTTGTGTAGTCGAAGGAACACCTTTCGAAATGGCGATTACGAAAATGTATAACCATCCTAATATTTCTAAAATAGTTGAAATATTATTGAAAGCAGGTTTTGAAACAAATAAAATACTGAGATCTTTTGGTGAATTTTCAGAAAGTTTACTTCATCATGTTTGCAAGAGTGGAGCCAGTCCTTTAGGGCTGCTTAAATTACTTTTGCAGTATGGTGCAGATATTAATGCCGTATGTTGCAGAGGTATAACACCTCTCAATTATGTGTTTGGTAGATTCCTTGATCCAGCTGAACTAGGTAAATTCACTTTAAGTAAATATGAGGAAGAAGAAATTGACATTATTTTACATCATGTTTCTAATATGAGGAGAAACCACCGGTATATACTACCGGTAAACGAAATTATGGTAGATCATTACCTAGAAATTACCTTCGAATTAAAGTTACTCAAAAGACCTATTAGCGAATTAAATAGATTGTCGGTTTTGGATGTTATAACTAAAGATATTGACATCGCAGGTAGCATTATGGAAAATGACATCAGCTTCGACGGTATATTGTCTAGTCTAATAACAACGTTACCATTTTACGGTGATTTTTTAAAGGAAAAGTGTTTAGAGATTCGTTCTCGACGATTAGTATTTTTATCAGCGCGTAATGTGTTTCAAAAATATATTGTTTGTGACAGAATACCTTTAGAGCTTGTTGAGAAGTGTTGTATGCTTCTGTCGACAAATGATTGGCATAACTTATCCGAAATTGTAAAGATGTAAGGGTGAAATTTTGTAATTTTAAGTTAGTATTAAGTTGTAAATATTTTATGTTTAAATATAAATAGAACATACCTTGAATAACATTTTTAAAAGAAGCATTTTTTATTTTGATCATTTGATTTTTTATTTTGATCATTTTGACCCAGTCTATATTTAAGCATGAACTTTGAGAATACTAATATAAATTTTTAGCTAAAAATATTTTGAAAAAATAACAAGTTTTAATTTTTTTCATAAAACTTTATTTTCTTGCAAAAATGCCTTTTTTTGGAGGTCCGCAGAGGTTGTTAAATTATATTAGGCGATGAAAAAGTAAATAGGGTTAAATTGACCCGGAGTGACCACGATCTTTGAAAAAATAGATGTTACATTAATTTAATTATTATTTTTTTTGCCCACTACTCTTTTCTTACCTATTATTTACTACTGACAATTTTCCTAATACTAATATTATTATTATTAATATTAGTATATACTAATATTATTAATATATTATAATAATATAATAATAATATTATAATATATTATATATATATATATAATATATTATATTATATTAATATATTATTAATATATTATATATACTAATATTATTATTGTTGGCCTTAAAATATTGGAAATTAAAATAAACGTTTAATATTCCACGGATATAATATATTTTTCACCAGAAATCTGTAAGAATATAAGAAATTTTAATTTGCAGACTCAAGTCTACAAGAAAAATTTTGTGACTAATTAAAGCTTCCTTAGAGTATCAAAATTACTGAAAAACCATTTTTTTAAGTATGAAATTGAATAGAAATTAAAATTTTACAAAATTCCTAGATAATTAATCAGTTTTTCAACTGATAATTTATATTTAGTAAGCTACTTTAATATTATCATTTGCATTACATTTCAACCTCTAAACATATTAACATCTATAATATTATACAAAAAGACTTAATTTGAGATTCGCATTCTAAATCTCTAAATTTTGATAACATAATACATTTCTCTAAGAAGATTTCTAGTCCTTAAAAAATTAACGAAATAATATATATGTACATAGTTGGTCAATCAAGATTTGAAAGAAAGTCGACCGAGCCATAATTTTCTTGAGCTTTGCTTTTAAAATCTTAAACTTTAAGCGTCCATCAACTTTCAGGTACTAATTATAAGGTACTTTAGTTACACAACATGCGCGTTGGATTATTGACTTTATGTACAAACATTTAAAAAATAAAAGACTGACACGATAAAATGACATATCCTAAAACAATTGTCGAAAAGTAATACTGAAAATAACAAAATTCGAATTTCATCACTTTAATTAACTGTCTATCTATCTAATTTGATTTCGTCTTGACATGATTGTTTTGGGGAAGTCAAGATTGCATAAAAGAAAAATTTATTTTTATGCAGTGAATTATAACGTCAGTCACGAGGGCATTCTGCTAACAAACTCGTCAATCTCGTAATAAATACAAGAACGAGTGCAATTGTAGGTGGAGTTTTGCCAGATTTTAGGGAAGAACATCGCCTGACACGACCTGACCCTGGAAGGCCTCAGTGCTGCCGCTCCTTCTTCCTTCTCGTTCTTGACGGTTCCTGAGATGAATTGGAATCAGAACCTGAAATCAGAGATAAAAATGTTGAATAAGAGCTCAAAATTTTTAGAATGTTTGGGTATAATGTTGTTAATGAATATATTTAATACACCTCACCTAGAATTTTGTTGTTATCATCATTTCCTCTAGTTCCAAAGTCTGTTAGATTCTGGAATGTTTCGAGCGATCGGGAAAGCAAATAAGGTTCCATCAGATCCGGAATCCAGATCGATCTCAGGATATCTTCGTCCTTCTCGAGGACAGTGTGAGTCATCGTGATAAATAAATTCGAGACTGTGATGGTGATGAAGTCAAGTTCGGCGATGATTCCTCTTGGTCCCTCCACCGGTTGCCCGCCTGAAATCATATCAAAGAGATTTATTTTCGCACAAAAATGGGTTGATTTTGATAACTATATCGATTTATGTAAAAATTTAACTTTAAAAGAGGAAATTTGAACAGAACTTTTATATTCTATTACTGAAATTATAATATATTTAAAAAGAAATTATAATAATTATAAAGTAGAAACGAAAAGTATTGAGAGCTTTCCATAAATAACAATTATTCGATCAATCTGAAATTTTACTTGAGTTTTGTGTGAATATTTACAACAATATTTATTTAATTTAAAAAATAATCAGAGTGGATTAAGAATTAATAAACAAAATATATTACCGTTCGAATTTCTTCCTAGAATAATGTATTCAAATATTCTGTCGATTTCTTTCCGTTGGGGTTTCGTATAAAACACAACAACAACATTAAGAGTCGGTTTTATGAAGGTCACTCTGTGGTCTTTCTTATTCTTTGAGTTGGCAATAAATAAAGCGAAAATCAAAACGAATTCGTAATACTTCTTTTTTTTGTGAAGCATTCTGGGCATTTTACGTATATGTCGCAGTTATATTGTGATGTTGTCCAGTATCGGCAGTGCTCACAATAACTGCATAATGCCGTATTAATTAAATGTGAGTTCAGACAACAATTCATAAGTCTATCAGAAAATCCTCTCTCTCGCCAACCTATGTCACCGTTGTACTCGTTGATGTAATAGTCGAACAAACATTCATTGGTAAGGCACCAATAATACTCATCATACTCATCAATAACGAGAACTTCAAGTGAGAATTCATGTAAATTGACCAGATTATTCCAAATATGAAATCTTAAGACTTCTTCATCCATAGTCTCATATTCAACGAAATTTAAAGTAATATATCTGTATATCTGGTTAGCAGTTAAATGCTTTCTCCTATTGTTTCTAAAAGCCATAAAAATCAACGCTGCACAGGTGTAGTAAATTTGGACTGGGTTTATTACAGTCACAGGAAAGATCACATTCTTATTCTGTACTCGTCTTGGAAAACAATCAAAATCGCGAAGAGGATCAAGCATATCAACATTCATTTTTTTGAACAGTCACAAACACTTTAGAAAAACGATTAAAAATAAAATCACATATATTTAAACACTTATTTCACGATCAAACAAATTGAAATTTAAAATAAACGGTCGAACTGGTCGTGTTCGTTTACCAACAAAGACCAACAAAGGCTGAATGACTGATCTGAGACAAGAAAATTTGAACTGTAAGAACTTTCGAGTGTACGACTGAATATGTATACATTTGGTTAGGGAAAATATTATATGTAAATGATGATAAGAAAGTTTCTAGAGACAAATCTAGTTCCTTGAATCCTAACTTGATTACCATGAGGATTTTTGAATTTTACATCTATAGGGTTGGCGCTTCCGATTCAATGCAATCTTTTATTTCAAATTGACAAATATACTAATTTCTGGGGCATTTATAAGATGTTTATAGACAAATCCATCTGAATTTTTATCATTAAAGAAAACTATTCTCATTCAAATATTTGAATTTTAAATTCTGATTATTATGAAATTTAAATCAACAGCAAATATTTTGCAAAAAGCAAGATTGAATGTCATCAATCTTTCAAAATGTTTGAGGATATGCTTTTGTAGACTGGATTGTGTTGTATTGTATTGTGTCTGTTACGAGAAGTAATGAAATTGGTTAAGAAAATATTCTTACAATAATACAAAGCATTTTTATTTTATTTAATTCCTAATTTCAATATTCGAAAGAAATAATTATTAATAAGCGACATAACAATGTTTTAACGTTAAAGTAACCGTTAAAATGAAAATAAACGATTAATAATTTTATGGGATTCTACCAAGATTTTCAAAACATTTTAGGGGATTTCTAAAAGGATGAAAAAGATCTCAACAAATTTAGTGGGGTTTTATAAGATTTTTAAGCAATTTTAATAAGGGATTTCAAGGAAATTTAATCAGATTTGAATGATTTTATGGTGTTCACACATAAATGAATTTTCCCATAGTCACAAATGCAGTTTTGTCAATAATAGATATTAAGTTATATTCTGCATTTGTAATTTCGATATCAGATTGAAAGCTGAACCAAC
Organism: Synergus itoensis; assembly: GCA_904066005.1. Classification (NCBI taxonomy): domain Eukaryota; kingdom Metazoa; phylum Arthropoda; class Insecta; order Hymenoptera; family Cynipidae; genus Synergus; species Synergus itoensis. The sequence continues at coordinate 166,597 of CAJFCP010026101.1, forward strand.
TTGCATTATTTCTGCAGGTTATACTAATAAATAATGAGCCTATATTCTTCCTGCTGCAATCCCTAGCAATGACGACGGTTGCAAACAGGAGGACTGAAAGAATTGTGAAAATATTCCGAGTTTGGAACTCGGCGAGCTGAAAACAATAAAAATTTCAATAATAAGATATTTATTGTGAAATAAAATTATGGCAATTTTAAAATCTTTAAATATTTGAATGTCAAGAAAACCAATCAGATCAGATCTGATGCGTTGAACAATTAATGGTTATAATTTTCCGTTTTAAATCAAATATATCAAAATCTTAAGATTCTTGGGATATTCAAATAATTCTATAATTAAAAAAAGATTGCAATCACATATATCAGAACTGCCAACTGATTTTAGTGAATTTTAAAGGAATTTCAAAATAATTCAAGATTAATTATGTGAATATTGGTGAAATTCAAATGAATATTCACCGTTTGATATAAAAACATATATTTATTCAGAACTTTTGGAACAAGATGAACAGTTAGAAGGCAGTGATTTGGTTGAGGGTGATTGGGAATCGGCCTGGTGCATTCTATTATTTCTAGGTACGCACCTCAATTAGAGTCTAGACAATTACGGTTTTCCTGGGCCTGGTATAAATAAAGATTTGTAGATAGCTCGGACCATACAAATCCTAAATGCCAATCCTTCCTAAACCCTGAAAATATTGCTACACAGGATATACCTAGCGTTATATTGCGGTGCATTAATAAATCCATTTTGAATGCATGCTGGGCAGGAGATGTTGAGAATTTAAATCTGAAGAATTCACATAAAACTATAGACTTTAGTTACAATGCAAACTGTAAGTGTTTGAAAACCCTAAATTTCTAGCGTGGGGATGAAGATCACCACAAATTAAAATTTTCAAATCCTGTAAAATTTATTCAAACTCCTTGAAATTCAAAAAATTACTCGAAGCATTTCGTAATCCCTCAAAATAATTGCAGCTCTATCGATACCTTTTGCTATTCCAGGAAATTAACCCTAAAGGCTTTTTAAATCACTCGAAATCATCTCTACATATTTAGATAAAAGACTCGACATTTTTGTAATTCTTGAATCCCATTCAAATCTTTTGTAATTTGAAGGAGCTTGATGTGTAGTACCACACTGGAAGGGAAAATTGTCTAAAAAGTGTCAAAGTGGCTCAAACTATAACGGTTTGAGTCGCTTTATTTATTTCTAGTGTGCAGTTTTCATAGACTTTTTCCGTTTATTATTTATTATTTTTAAGTAAGTAAGTAAGTATATGAAATTCACAAAACATAATGTTAAAATCGTGCCGAAAAATCTTATTTCGCTTTAAAGACGAAATCTCCACAAAAAAATAAGAATAATTTTGGCAATAACTTATTCAGAACGTAATTTTCCAAAGAAAATAACTCATATGATGAAAATTAATTGCAAGCAACAGCAAAAGATTTATTTCACAACTTGTCATCAAGTGTTGAATAAAAGAAAAAATTCATCATTGAAATTTTCACTTTTTTCTATCTTTGTAAATATCTTTGAAACCAGCTGTCTTTTTTCTTACAAGTAACTATTTTACAGATTCTTTTAATAAAATTAAAACATCTGGCAATAAATAATTTTTTATTTAAATACTTAAAATCTCTATAGACAATACTTTTCGATCGATTTATTTTTATTATTTCAGCTACGAGTTACACACGATACATCCGAAATTTTTACGCGTCCAGTTTTCAAAGAATTCACCAATCCTGTAATATCATTCTTTTAATATAGATCTATAAATAAAGTTCTTCCCAAGTTCCAACAAAAATAGTTTGACAATATTTTGTAAATGAGTTTTCGATGTAAAATTTTAAATAACTTAATTAGCCTTAACTATCTACACATCTTTCTTGTAAAAAAACATATATGCATCGTAAAACATAGATTTATTGAATATTTTATTCAACACGAGATTCTGAACATATACTTTTTTCCGTTAAAAAATATAGCTTAAAGTATTAGAAACTTTGTTATAATTGTAAAAGATAACTCAATAAGTAAAATGTTATTTTAAGAGCATGTGCTAATTACCATAACAGCAAATTTAGTTTCGCAATAATAAATATTTTTTGCTAAAACTAGGCCTTTTATACGTCCGTTTAGTATAAATGGAGGTAACTGGCCCAGTTTTAGTGAAAAATATTTATTATTGCAAGTGTAAAGTTGGCGAAACTAAATTGCTTTTATGATAAAGTATAATATGACCTTAAAAAGAGATTTAGTATTTAAAACAGGACCTAAAATTTTTTTTTAAAAAAAGAGAAGCCAAGAAACATTTTTCTAATTGTATCAATAAAGAAAACACTAATTTTAAAGTATTTTATGCGCTTTTCAAGAATTTCCAGGCATTACAAAAAATTCCAAGGGTTTTAATGTCAGACTTTTGTAAGCTTAAACAGATTTTCAATTATTTTGGGATACATAAAAAAATTACTAATTATTTCAATTCAAATAACTAGTCATTTCTAATTTTGTAAAGGATTAAAAACAAATTTCATATTTTGAAATCCTGACTACAACAAAATGTATAATATTTATACACAAAATTTTAGGCCCTGATTTAAAATGATAAAAAAATGCCTCGAATAAATATAATAAATACACTTATAACGTTTTCTGGGATTTGATCTCTTAAACTATGCAAAAATGTAGTTGGACGACTTAATCTACAATTGAGAGAAATGAGGTAATTATCTGTAATTCTTTGATTTGTCTCTGACTGATTAAATGCCCTAATTAATTAATGGTTGTAGGCATTATTAAAGTTTAAAACTTGATAAATAGCAATTTTAGAATGAAGCACATTTGTTCGTTATACGTTTAGAGCTTATAATGATAAATTTTGGATAAAGAAGTCCAACTACATTGTGTTTATCGTATTTTTTAAAAATACTCCGTATTTTTGACTCTTTATAACAGAAGAATATAATATGCTATAATATATCTTTCGTCATAAAATCTCTTTCATCTTTTCTATTCATTTTGGATCACATCGTAGCTTACATTATAGTTGATTGGTCTTAGGATACCTTATGATCATAATTATTTACAAGTTATAATATCGGGTGATCAAGATTAAACAAATTCATTGATGATTTTTATCAGAAATAGATTAAAAATATTTAATTCGAAAATTAAACATTAATGAAACGTTCCTCTCCTTCTAAGAAAAATTAATTTCCACCAAAATAAATTTGAAGTATTACGTTTAATTTATTAATACTATTCAGCTCAGATGGCAGTCGGAAATTGCCATTAGTGATATAATTTCATTGATTTTTTTGTTATCGCCGAGAGTTTATTTTTAGGTAAAAATATTCAATTTAAAAAAAATTCGCAAAGTAGAGATGTACAGTCTTAGCTTTAATTTTCTTTTGCGCTCAAGAATGATTATGTGAATATATTATTTAAAAAACAAAAATATTGTTAAGAAACAATCGAAAGTTTATTTTTAGATTTTTTAAATCTTTTGCGTCTTGATCATCCCATGAGTAAATGTCATTTAGAAAGCATTAATTTTTAATTGAATTTTAGGATTATCAGGCAAACTTAATTGTTACCTGAATATAATGGGTTTTCGAAATTAATATATGTATAGAGTAAATTGTTTTTCAAGATAAATTAGAGGCGCCAAAAAGTTACTGGGTACCTTTCACTAAAATGTGATGAAGATTTTAATCAAATTTTAATAATACTAAACTATTGACCGTTTCTTTTATCTATTAGCACTACTTGGCAGTTAAATTCCTTCAGTTAGTTCGCTCACCAAACGAAATTTAACGTTTCGTTTGACTTCTTACAATTTACAGAAGCTTACAACTAAATTTATCAGTACAAGTTTGCAGATAATCGAAATTACTATTTTCTATTTCAATTGAAACTGGAATAAAAATAAAGACTCTATAAAACTGAAGCATGTAAAACAGTTTTCAAAATTTCAATTTTTTGCTTTTTATAATTCTGTTTCCACAGAGCAAAAATTATTTTGAAAACTACTTCGGTTTACGTCTAGGAGATTATTATTTACATTTAAAAATATAAATATTTAAAAATAAATTTAAAAATTTCTAAGTTTACTTTTCTTATAATTGGCACAGATCTTTTATGAAAAAATTCTGTTTGTCATAATTTAGAAAATAATATAATTGTGTCATTTGAATTCCTAGTAAGAATTTTCATCTGCAAACTTGATTCTCACGCACGTTCACTCACGAAATTACAATTCGTTATTCTATTGTATTTGTTTTTATCACTCTCACGATCTTCCGTCCATTTTCTCCAATCTTGGAAAAGTTGAGCTAAACTTTGAAGTTAATGACCTCCATTTCGAAATTTTTTCCCCTGGTCTTCATTTGGGGTGGAGCATTGTTGTCATCATCACTGACGTTGTTTTCGTCCTCCTCAGGAAAATCCTCGAGTCGATCGTGATAGTCGTCAGTCTAAAAAAAGAGCCAGAATGATTTTCGGAATGTGATATAAGCTATTGTACAGAACAATGAATGAATATCGAGTTTGTAGATTCAATGGAAATTATATTTTGATTTATGAAAATATAACTTTGATCATTTTCTAATCATTTATTTATCCAAAAAAATGATTTTGGCGAGTTTGACTGGTTATTTGCACTATAATAGCATGATTTAAATTCAGCCCTTTACCATGATAAAGTAAAGCTTTAACATGCTGTTGTGAATCTGAAAATTTTAATTTTTGCATGCCCATTATGTTTTTTGTATAATTTTTTCCACTCTTAGCAAAAATGACTGCAGTAGAATTGTGTCATTATGAAGGAAATGATCTACTTTTCAGACGTATATTTTATTACTATAGAGAAAAAAATACTTTGTTATGAAGTATCACTGATAATCATAGTCAGTTTCATTGCTGATTTCTTTAAGAAAGAAACTAACAGATAACAATAAATTCATATATTATAATTATTGTATAGTTGTGAAAGATCTAACTACCTGCTGAAGGGATATATGATATGATAAACGCGAATTAGAATGATATGATTTGATTTACTGATATTTGAATCCAAATAGAGTTTCAAATCGTTATAGAATCTAGCTAACATATCTATTTGCATTCTCAAAAAGACTACGACGACTCACATGTACGGTAGCTAAGCAGATACCGAAGTTACCACAGAGAGGGGTTGCTTACCGACATCTGCAGATCACATTTTATTGTAATTATTTCATGTAATGCAATTGAATCATTTATGGCTCAAAATTATGAAATATGATTAAAAAATGAAAAATATTGAAGAAATATATAATTACATAAAGAATGTAAATTAAACTAATTATAGAGCTATCCGAATTACTTTAACTATAATCAAAAATATAATAAAACCATTTTTTAAATGTGTTACTTAATACAATTTATTTTTGCAATAATTGTTTTCATTCAAGTGGTTCATTGGTTTCATTCAAGTTCTAAGTGGGCCAAGTGACCCATTTTTTTGTTAATAACCTGTCGTCCACACGAATTGAGATATCGAATTGAAAATTTGGTGTAATTCCAAAAAATTAATAATTAATAAACGTATCTCATCATTATAGTATAGGTATGTACCTTCTCTTTAACTTCCCAGAAATCTTCAATTCGATATCTCAATTCGTGTGAACGTCAAGTTATTCACAAAAAAAATCGCATAATCTACCATTTACATACATACTATACATTAAAAAAGAAAGCACAAAGTAATATAAAATAAAATGACATTTGTGTCCAAAAGCGATAAAGTGAAATTCTCTTTTACGAATGTGGATAAAATATGTGTCTGAATAAAAAGGGAGCTTCAATTAATTACGTAAGAATTTTTTTTGAGGAGTGGGGTATGAAAAGTTTTACAAATCCATATTCTTCAAAATGTTATGAGCACCTGAATTTAAGAAGGCAAATAACTCACTAGAATTCTTTCATAAGGAAAAAGGGGTGCCCAATCTTACGGAGTGAACGAACATGGTGAAATTTTGCAAATCATTCTTAGATAATGATTAATATAATTAATTTACTTTTAACAAATTAAACTACATATTTCACCAAGTTTAGTGAATTATATCTTTGATATTCTACGGATGGAAAATAAAAAAGTTGAAATATTTAACATGATTTTAAAATTATACTTACATCAACATCACCAATCATTTCCTTCGTAGATACAGTTGTATCGATTCGACGAATGCTTCCCTGATGAATATCGACATCAAGCTTTATGCATTGGAACCTCCTCAACAAAAAGACGATAGGAATTGGGGCGATTCCTGTGAGAATTATTCCCACAGCGATAGCGAGTACCCAGTCGGGGTAACTCGTAGATTCAGTTTTACCCTAAAAAATCATTTCACAAATTTCAAATTGAAAAATTTCAAGTCTCTTTGAATATTTTAATTAAAATTATTCGTACCAGGAAAGCATTCCACGCAGGGTAGGTCGGCTTGTTAATGAGCATGGAGACAATACTAGTTATGAGAATTGCGACCATTATTAATGGAGCCAAAAACCTCCAGGTTATTTGCCAGTACCAGCCTGGTCTATAGCCTGTCATGTCCTCAATGTCTTTAGTGAATCTGCAATTTTATATGATAAAAATTTCACAATTTTTGAAGGTATATTTGAAACTAATTTATATGTTAGTTCAAAAATTGTATTTATTATACCTTTCGTGTCCGTAAACAAATATCACTGCCAACATTTCCATAAGAGCCACTAGAACGAGACCAATTGTTCCGGCAAAACTGTCGAACATTTTCAACCAGTATTCCCCTGCTCCTGTGCAGAAAATGAGACCAACGAAGAAGCAGATCATACAAACTGCACCTGAAAATTTTGCGTCAATTATTAATAAAAAGGTATTTTAAAAAATGTATCGATACTGTTCTGGTTAAGTAAGACAATTTATCAGAGAGATGTAAACAATGTTTACCTCATTCTTATCAAAAACCAACCTGTCATGTACTGTTTCTTGATCCTTTTGAAAAGATCTATCTCAAAAATCACGCAAAGCATTCCCTCGAGAATACCAATTTGAGATCCCAAACCAAGAGCAAGGAGCATCAAAAAGAAGATGCAGGACCAAAATGGTGCACCTGGAAGCTCGACTATTGCTTGTGTAAATACTATGAATGCCAAACCAGTTCCTTCAGCAGCCTATAAAAATAATAATATAAATATAAATATAAATCCACTATTAAAAATCATATTTGCATATATTCATATAAAAACAAAGGTCGTTCTAATTGGCAAAAATAAATATATATCATCTTACATTGTTCAATTCCTCACTTAAATCGCATAAACCCAAGGTGACGTTCGAAACAGCATTGTAATGACTGACTGCAACATCGTAGAGTTCTGTTGTTGAATTTTCAGCCAAGAATCCGGACCCGATTAGTAAATTTTTGTTACTGAGAGAAAAATTCATTTAAAACGTTTACACCTTTTCAAAAATACACAGAGTCCATGAAAATCATGATTTTTATTTAATTATTTTATTTTTTTTTAATTATTTTATTTAATTATTCTTATTTTAGAATTAGATTCTTACCTTTCGAGGCACTTTTCGACGTTGCTCATAGCCTTGAAACCGAGGATTGAGAAAATAACAACACTTGCATAGATAGCTGTAAAAGCATTGCAGCAGCTCACAAGGATTACATCTCTGACACAATTATTGTCAGGGGTGTTGTAGCTACCGAAGGCTATCAATGATCCAAACGCCAGACCGAAACTGTAAAACACTTGCGTTGCTGCATCCAACCAAACCATTGGCTCCAGTAACTTCTCCACCTACAAATTAAAATTAAAAATTAAAATTAAAAATTAAAATTAAAAATTAAAATTTATAAATTCCATGTAATTACGTTTAAAACAGGACCTAAAATTTTGTGCTGTGCAGATTTCACATTGAAATCTCTTTGGTTAAAAAATAAACTATTATTACCTTAGGTTTTAACATGTGAGCCAGTCCATCAGCAGCTCCTTTCAAAGTGATCCCCCGAATAAAGAAAATTGTGAGGACTAAGTAGGGAAACATCGAGGTGAAATAAACCACCTATAAAATTGATGACGGTGAATTATAAAAGTACATACATATGTAATCTCAACTTTTCGTTAATTATGTATATTAATTCCAAAAATTTCGTTGTATTTCGTTCATACCTTCCCTGAAGACTGGATTCCTTTCATAACGATAAAAAAGACGATTGTCCAACTGAGTAGTAAACAAAGAACTATCCACCACTTTAATCCTTGACCATCTTCAATGGAAGGCGAAGCGTCGAGGGTTGTGCGATACCAAAAATAAGCGGTCTCCGAACTTTTTACGCATTCCTCCACCGCTTGTCCGTTCACTATTGGACAGGAAGCCCACAAAAGAGGTTCCTAGAGACAGGAGACACAATGCTTAGTTGTCGAAAAATTTAAAAATATTTTTTAAACTTTCTATCTTTTAAATTTCAAAAAATGTTCGAATCAGGTGAAAATTGACAAGCTGTTCATTGGGTTGAAGTTTCAGACGTCTGGTCTGACGATTTTTTTTACATTTGTTGGAATAATAACAAAAAAAAAAAAGTTTCCACTCTTCCTGAAATCCAAAATTATTATTTACTATAGGAGCAATTTTAGAGAATTTAGAGGAATTTGCAAAAGATTTAAAATAATTTCAAGATATTTCAAGAGATTTTAATGAATTTCAAGGAATTTTAATATATATTTTAAACAATTTTAAGACATTTATAGAAGATTTAAAGGTTTTTAAAGAATTTCGAGTAATTTTAAGGGATTTTAAGGCATGTCATTATTTGATTTACTTCACATCAGAATAAATTCCTTACAATTTCTTAAAATCACTTAAAATGTTTTGAAATCTTTTGAAAATTTTTAAACTCTTGAATTCTTTTGAAATCCATTGAAATTCCTTAAAGTCACTGATGTCTTGAAATCTTGTGAAATCTATAGAAATTTTTAAAAATCTCTGGAACATCCTTTTGATAACTATTTCAAACTCTTATAAAAATCCCTTGAAATGTTGTGAAAAATCTTTAAAATCCTTAAACTGGTTTGAATTCTTTTAAAAATCCTTTTAAAAATCCTTCTTAAAATCTCTATAAAATCCCTTGAAATTTTTTAAAAACCTGGGCAATGCCGGGTAAATTTTTACTAGTAAATAAATAAAAATAAGATGATTTAGGGAACTTTTTTGATATTCTTAATCCAAAAAAATGCAAAAAAAATGAAATAAAAATTTTTGTCAGACTAGACGTCTGAAACTTCAACCCAATAAGCTATTCGTCTATAAATCATACGTAATACTTACTCCAAACTTGAATGTCACAGCCTATATCCGGTTCAAACAGAAAAAAAATATAATTAATTTTTAAAGATTCAATAATAACTAATAACGATTTGATGATAAATGTATAAAAAATATTGGACAATCGTTTAAAAGTGTTTTTTTTTTATTGATGAAGGAAATTTCATATTGTTGGAAACTTCAATATGTAATTTGAAGTACAATTTTTATGGATCTCACCTGTAGTGAGTTGAAGAGGTAATAGAAGCACCAGGTGATGATTACATTGTAGTAGAGAGCCACAAAAAATGTGACTATACAAGAGGCGATTCCTATACCCCCAAGCCAGGGGTGAATCGTGTTCCAGACTCCAAGAGCACCCTGCCGCATTTTTTGTCCGAGACCCAGTTCGATTAAGAACAAAGGCACGCCTTCCAGAATGAGCATGATGAAAAATGGGATGAGAAATGCCCCTGAAAATGAAGGCAAAATTGATTATTTTTTTTTCTTTCTAATGATTTGCAATTACAAATTGCTCAAAACGGTTCAATATTCTATTTCGGACAAATGTACTCTCAGAATACTGACAATTTATATTTAGATGACCTTGAGTCTTTTCTTCCAATCAAGAAAAGGTTTTTCTTACAATAGAGAACTCCCCTATAAATCTTGGAACGTATTGTACTCATTGTACTTTTATAATATGTATAGGAAAAATTAGGGGAAAGAACTGGTTTGAAATATAGATTTAACTGTAAAGACTTTCTATCTTTAAACTTTATTTGTATAAATAAACGTATTTTATTTACGTATAAAATAACCTGTAACTTGAAATTTATTACAAAAATGATCAGGTGAAGAGCTTTTTACTAAATATGTAATTAATTAATCAATAAGCAATATAGAGTACGATTAAAAAGAGTTTCAAAAAATGTTCTAGATTTTTTCGCATATTATTATTTATTTTTATTATTGTATTATTACAATTTTCAAATCCCTCGACATTTGTTCAATCTTTGAAACCCAATAAAATCTTTTAAAATCTTCTTTGAGTGTATTTTTGCTAGTTAATATTTGAAGGACTCGAAATAGACATTTTTGTAAATTTATCTTACTTTTTATTGATAAAAAATTTTTTAAATAGTGTAATTCAGTCTCTTACATGTATAATTTAATTCTCTTACATTAATAATTTGAGATGTCATATTCAATGTAAATTTTAAAAAATCGTAGTGACCCTAATTCTCCCAAGTTGAAAATAAGATTCCTAACAATTCTGTAAAGAAAATGAGTTATATAATTATATACAACACTCTCCCGTTTGTCCTCGAAATGGGTCCCTAACCATCTCAAGCCTTTTGCAATGTGTATAAAGGGCTTTTCCCTTCCGCATACCATCTCGTGACATCTCTCTCCCTTCAGAGGCCAAGCAGACTGTCTCGTATTGATCCAGCAACGAACTCTCAAACTTTCTCACTCTTTTTCATTCTAATATTTTGTCTCCCTCACTCTTACTGCCAACTCTCACGATAACATCGACAGAAAAGTTCGCAAGGTTGAAAGGACCAGAATAAAGGTATCGGAAAAATTCTTAAAGGTTGATGAAAACGAAAAGAAAGTAAGGATTTTTCCCCTAGAGATTTTATAATGATCGGTGTGGATTTTTTTTAAATTCAAGTCAGTTTTAAGAAACATGTCATTTTTATCTAAAAAAAGCCTGAAACATAAGAATTTCTTAGCATTCGTTGACATATACACCAAAATAATTGAAAAGCTTTTTAAACACTGTAATCCCTCGAAACTTTTGTAAAGTTCCTAAATTACTTTAAAATTTTTTTTGGTTCTGAGAGGAAATAAAAAAAGGGCAATAAGATGTCGTTAGTAGGGTGGATTGCAAAGTCTTTGTTCATTCTGCGATTTAGAAAGCCGGTATATTTACCCCTATAAGAGCACATGGTCGGTCCTCACGTGGTTGACACTTTCGGGGTAGGGTGAATCGATTCAAACGTTATTCCAACCCCCAGTGGAAATTTCCACTGAAAAACGAAGATTCGTTGCGTATATACACACATATATATCTTATAATAAATATATTATATATCTATATATACATATATGTATATCGCGAACTACGGCCCCTTTGCAGGAAATTTTCACGAATTTGTGTGGCCAAAATAACTTCATTCATCGATTGGGCTCTTCCGCAATCAATTTATAGATACATATTAGAATTTAGGTCACAGGAGTCACGCAATTTTGCCATTTCATTTTGATTTATCCTCGGATTTATCCTTTTGGAAAATTTTTGTTAGTCATAAATATTGAGAGTAATTTAAAGCCAACGTGTCACGCGATGTTTAACATTTTTTAAAAATGAATGACGGAAATTGTGACATTGCAAGAAACATAATTTAGCAGATATCCCTAAATGTACGAAAAATGCTGAATTCTGAGTAGAAGATTTTATTTTGGGATGAAATAAATTAGGGCTATGAGTCATGCGTATATATATATATTTTTTTTTCTTAACTTTATTAGATTTTATTTCAATTCAACCCACTTCTTTTCAATTTCGCGTGACTTATTCATTCTTCTCTCTAATAATAAAATGATGTATATATTGAAAGTTTGAAACTTGTTATCTTTCCCCTAATTTTCATCATGCAAGAAAATTGTGATGACACCGCGAAACATCGGAACATATATATGCATATAGTTAAGCGATCAATACAGACAATATGGAAAGGTCAGCAGCACAGAGAACTACGTATCGTAGTACACGAATCGCAAGTTACGTCGCATGTCCTTGATGACGTAAAATCACTTCACGACATCCATTCCGAAAACCTACCGAATACTATAATTTTAAATTTAGAATATTAAATTATCTATTATTTATTTTTCATAAAAATAATGTACCATTTTGAGAATTTTGTAATCCTTAGCGCTAAAATATTATTGAACCTTTTTCATGTGATTATGTTACATTTCCTAACTTTAAACAGATCCGTTTACAAATTTAGTAAATATTTTCCCTGACTATTAAACACGTGTAAATTTTCTGCACGACAGAAATAGGTGATATAAAGTTAATAGAATAAATTTCTATTAACTTTCTAAGAAAATTTTTACGAATTTTTAATGCATTTCGGACGATAAACGTAGTTTATTGTAAAATTTGGTTTCGTTAGGGATATTAAGTTATTTATGCTTTTCTTCGAAAAAATGAATAAAGAGGATAAAATCCGCGACCCGAAAATAGAAAATATCATTAGGTTGCAAGCTTAGTTTGATTTTTTCGACACCAGTTGTATTGGTTATATATTCTTGAAAGATTCGTTGCCCCTCCAAAGGAATTTCTCAAAATAACACATGTAACATATATATATGAATGTGTGAATGTGTGAGTATATATTTCTGGAGAAATACGTTACTTTTTTAAATCGAGAATTCATTCATGAAGACAAAAATTCACAAGCCGCAAGAGTATATTAAAAGAAAAGGTGTCAATATTATTCTTTAATTAAAAGTAATAATGTAAATTTTGCCTGAAGAATAAGTAAACAAATATTTTCTTATCAGTTATTACAAGTCTCAAATATGCGAGCAAATATGTTTATGAGATTATGATTATTGATTAACAGTTGTCATCACTTGTCTCGTTGATTCTTAATTGCCTAAAATCATTCTTTAGTCTATAATTAAGATACTTCTGGATACTTCAAAGCGATTTATGAAGCGGTTTTTCGAGATGATTGCACAAATGCAATATATAAATATTGTTATATAAATTTCCACGTGGTGGGTCAAGGTTGTGTAATATGGGCCACCTTAGCAATTCATCTTCCACTCTCTTCGTTATCCCAATTTCATCCCTCTTCATTCTCTAAATGCACTGCCATGTTTTCACATTTCACCCTAAGGAGGTAAAAGAAATCATTCTCGCGAAAGAAAGAAAATATAGAGTTTTCTCCCCTTCTTAGATCCGAATCTCGATTGCTTCGTTTCTAAGAAAAGTTAGTGAATACCGAATTCAACCATGTGAAAGGCCTTGAAGCGAAATAGCCTAATTTAGTAATGCACAACGATAAAAATAGCGAGAAATATCAGAATACGATCAAAATGCTCGTTTTTTGTAATCAAATTCTCGTTATTAAATTATATTAATATTAATTAATTGAATACTTTAAAGATCCTGCATCCTTCTCTTGGAGGGAATCTGTTTCTGTTGACTCGCAAATTTCCATTTCGCCAGACGTCATTTTGACACTTCTGTATTCGTTCGCGTTACTTGAATTTGACTAATAATGCTTCGAGTTGAAAGTTTCTTATTTAATTTAGAAAGTCATTGTATAATGTTGTTTCAGAGAGTTCAGAATTCTATCTTGAAATTCAAATTTCACGTTTCAAATTTGCAGATATCACGTGACTTTATTAATTAAATTCCTTCATAAGTTGTTTCTCAATTGCAATATCGATTTCACGAAACGTCTCATCTAATTCGCGAACTGAAATCCTGTACTATTGATTCTTTTAAACCGCACTTCAATCTAGGTTACTACGGAGAATCCACAAACAAGTCAGAAATTGATTGCACCACCTGAGCTTTGATCTAATCCCAACAATTGCTTCTTATAAATGAAGAAAAGTCAGAAACTGATTTGCATCGAAGTAAAAACCATGGCAAATGTTTAAAATAATTTAAAAATTGAAACTTACCACCACCGTTTTGTTGACATAGATATGGAAACCTCCAAATATTTCCAAGGCCCACACTGTAACCAATAATACTGAGAAAAAATTGCATTTTTCCACTCCATTCTGCTCGATTGACCTCCTCAGTTTCTTTATTTCTCGCATTTTGATTACTTGGAATAACAATAGAAACATTATGTCCAGCTTGTGGCCGTCCCTCATTCAGGGGGGCCAATTCATGCCCATTGCGCGAATTTTCCGGATTCACACCCATGCTAACAACTGATTTTACAGAAGTCTCGAGTAACGTTTCAAAAGACACAAAAATCAATTTTTGAAACACAAACCGTTTCGGCTTTTTACCTCACTTTCACTTTTCGTAATCATCCATCCAGAGGGAGAATTTCGAAAGAATTATTTTTATTCTTCCACTTTTCACCCCAATATTCAATACCACAAAAGTTACGTGAGGTTTAGTTCGATTCTTTGTAGAAAACTACTTTTTAGGAATTCATTATCCGCATAAAACCACTATTTAGAGTGACAATGATGTGGCAATCTTATATATTTCCGATGTTGATATTTACATGGAACACGTGACATTAAGAAATAGTAAAATCATTTTCAGATAATGATTACGTTTCAAACATCCAGATTCCTATTCAGAAATTTTATTCTGATACTTGAATCTAACACAAAAATTCAAGTGCGAACACTTGGAAAGATTGAAATTTTACACTTGTAATCCTGATCCGTTCTTTCATATATTTCGAAAAATTTTCTTCTCAGATCTTATTCAATATTTGATTTGAAGACGAGTGATGGGAGGAGTCCTCGAGTCATGAGAGGATGGAAGAGGCAGAATTTTAGATTATCAAATCAGAATATCTCCCTTCTTGTTTTTTAATTCGCGCATACGTAGTGGGATTTTTTATTTATTAGCAAGGAAGGCCCGTACGATATTTTCTGGAGGGAGAGACGAGTAAGCTTTGGAAGTCGAGAGCCAGTTCAGTTTACTTAAATTTAATACTCTTCAGATTGTGCAAACTAGTGTTGTAATATTTGTAATCTGTGTGAATGTGAGCCGGTGTGGTCGAATTTGGACCCATGTATACCGATATTGGGAATCGTTGACTTAGGTCAGCCTTCCTCAAAAGGTCGGAACCTAGGTCGAGACTTTTCGACGTCGCGACGCGTTCTGCTCGTTGGCCGATAACGGACTAAAGGTACCAAACCAACGTGAATGGTATGGTACCAGGGTAGGCGAGGAAACGTCGACTCAGGGCCGACTATCATCGTGGAAGAAGGGAGTCTTAGAGCTAAGGGATGATTTTTATCCAACACATAATAAATCACTACAAAGTGAATATAATTAAGAATTAAATTTTTTATTTCAAAGTGTATTTTAAAATGCTTCCAATTTTTAATGAGGGATGTCTATCTATTAATTTCTAAGGGAAGGATTTGTTCTAGTCCAAAAAACCATTAAAGAAAAGCTGAACAAAAGAATTTAATTTTTAAAACAAGTTAATTAGAGATTAAATTGTAAAGATTTCTATTTTTGTATATAAATTAAAAAACTCTCAAGGTTGAGGAAGAGGTATAAATTGTTATAATTTTAAAGAAAGTTCTTTTTTTAAGTAATTTACTATGAAGTTGTTTATATTTAGAAGGTATTTGGAAATTAGTATTTTTTTCTTTCGCCTGAAAGATTTGACTGCAGGGTGACTTAATAACTAAAGGCGTACCTGCTTCGCTCCCCTGAATTTTTCCTCCCATTGGTTGAAGGAAAACACCATTATGGCCAATGAAATTCAACCCCATAACTTCCCTTTCTAGAGGGTTGAAGCACTCTCCTGTACTTTTCTCAGAATTCAGCATACTTATTGTAAACGTTGTCTCTCCACATCAGTCTGACAATAAAATTGAAGAGTGCACAAGTAAAAAAATTGAGGTTCAGTTTTTTCTGGGATACGTGATATTATTATTAATAAGCATTAGTGAAGAAATGTATAAGAATCCGAGGTTTAGATATGTCGACCTTATTTTAAATAGATAATGAGAAGTGGAAAAAATGGAGGGTCAGCCTGACCCTCAGGAGGGCTGTCCTATATATAATAGATCTATATATAATAGATCTCATTATATCTATTTAAAATAAAGTCGATATATCTAAACCTCGGATTCTTATAAATTTCTACACTATTGCTTATCAACAATTATATATTCCATCTTGAAATAATCCAAGTCTCAGTTTATAAGTAAGAAACGTCGTAAAGCCGATCCACTTTGCATGGTTCTTTAGTTCCTATACCCCTTTCTCTAATACCCTTAGGTACTTTGAAATTTAAAGTTCTATATTTAAAATTCAAGGTCTCCTTGGACCTTGGTGCTTCTTTTAATAAGAGTACTTCATTTCAGGGTCTAATATTTTACCTAGCTTCTTAAAAAATGATTCTATAAGGGGCAATCCATAAATTATGTAACACATTTTCCCTCTATATTTTTTCCCCTCCCCTCCTCCTTTAAATAAAATGTAGATACTTTTTACGAGAATTACGATTAAAAATTAAGTTATGTTTAAAAAAAGAAAGAAAGAAAATGAATCGGTTCAAATCCTTGGAAATTTATGTTTATTTTAAATCCATTATGAATTCCCTATATACTCCCTTGAAATCTTTTAAATTTTTTGAATACTCTTGAAATTTTTAAAATCCCTGAAAAGTTTTAAAATCTTATAAAACACTTTGAAATTTTACATAATTTCATCAAATAAAAGCTGTAAAGTTTTTTGAAATCCACGAAAATCTCTCCAATCTTTTATAATCTCTTGAAATCTTTGAATTCCTGAGAAATTTCGTATTGTTTTAATTTGTAAAAAAAATTACGTAAGAGATTGTATCATTTTTCATTCCAATCCCCCTAAAAGATGTAACACATGTGTGTAAAAGGGGGGAGGGGGATTCAAAAGATGTGTAGACCTAAATTTCAAAAATTTTAGGCCCTGAATTTTCCAACTCTATAAAACCACTTCCGATAGGACGAATGCAGCGCCCCTAGTTCGAAAATTCGTTGCTTCTTGTAACATGTACTACATAATCCTTCTGGATCGATGATAATATTTCGAGAGGGCGTAGCTCGTGACTCTCGTGACGTTACACTTAGCTGACTATAGATTCTCAACTTATAGTATTTTTGTTCTATATCGTTTACCCTCCTCACACCGATTTCCGGTGGCTTGTGACGTGCAGTAGCAGCTGGTCTTTTTTACCCCTACACTCTCTAAACTGAAAATATCACTCTTCTAATCTAATTTACTAAGAAATTTCTAATGAAATAGTATCAATTCGTTTATTAATTCATTTATTAAGACTTACTAAATAATTTAGTTACCTTTACTAGTAGTTTTTAACTAATTGATAGTAAAAATGCTTGCTAAAGTATACATCTTATACTATTTCAGACTAAGAGAGCATTTTTTTCTTTTCTGCTCTTTTACAAGAGAAGGCCCTCTGAAATATGGAAAACTTACATTTTGAATTTATTCAAATTGGCAAAAAACGTATTTTTTGAAACAATTTACTTGAAATGTTACTTGTACCCAGAATTCATAAGTAGTTTAGTAAATTTGACCGTAGACCGAAGAGGTTAAATAATTCTAAACTGGTCAACCTTATCATGTCACTTTTTTTTTCTATAATATAACTATAACGACAGCCAACAGACGAATGCTTTTACATTTAATGAAATTTTTTAAGCCTTTTTATTATGATATGTAATAACTTTCTTCCAATGAGAAACAGTATAATTGAAATTGTAAGAAAAAAGAAGAAAAAATGAAGTTTAAATTGAAATTGAAGAAGTACAAGGAAAGGTAAAGTGCATTCCTATATTTCGCGTGAGGCGCCTGTCGGTAGACCACCTGATTCTACTACTTATTATCAGAACAACAGTTCTGAGAAATTGCAGAATTCCTATCGAACTCTCGTAAAAATAAATCATACTTTTATTGCATTTTTCCAGCTACTACGTATTTTCAAGAGAAAGAATGAAAACTGTGTTGCAATTTGTGTTTCCTATGACTTTGAAATCATCGTTAAATCAACATTTAAAATCTTTTAACAGTTTCATTTTTAGAATAAAAATGTTTTATTGTAGAGATTTTTATATATATTTTATAATGCAATAAACTGGAGTTCTGTAAAGGAATTATATAGGAGTACTATAGACTTTCAATCTACATGAAAGATTTAATTTGTGGTAATACAAACATCACATCAGCGAGAGTTGTAGACGTAATCCAATTCAGTGAATTGAATTTCTTTTTCTGTAAGGGTTTCTTTTCATCCTCCAGGCACGAAAGGCGGAAATGTGCATTGTACATGCGTCATTAAATTATGTAACACGTTACATCGAAACGTTGTAAATTTCTAGTCAGTAACGTAAAACATACATGAATCTGTCGCTTTATCACTTCACGAAAGTATGAAATAACGAAATTTCATTTTTTAAATTTACAAGTTACAATAAATATTCATTTTCTATTCTGTTATTGTGGTTTTTGAAAACACTGGAAATGCATATAAATTGACGTTTCGTCTTCTTTTTTTAAACAAGGGCTAAATATCCAAAACACTCTAAAATATTCTAAAATATTACACAATAATACAATGATGTTTTGTTGATGCCTTCGTGAATCTAACATATTATTTAGATTCCTTAATCGATAATAAAAGTATCATTTTTTCATTATGATGACCCTTATTATCCTCGATCATTATTATTGCATCACAACTGCAAATTGCAAGGGCGAAATGGAATTTCATGTTAGCACCAGTTAGCACCTTCTAATTTATTAAGTGCATCAATCTCTTAAGACTTATTCCAGTTGATATTGTTAGCAAAATTACGTGGGTGAATGAATACTGAATCATTCCTAAAACCTACGCTTGAAGACCTCTGATAAAATAGGTCGAGGATAAAAGAATCCAGGAAGATTTTTTTTATCAATTTTTCTCTTCCTAATATTTGTTTTCGCTAAAAGTGGACAAATAATCAATTCCTAAAGTTTTTCTTCCATTACGATATTAATATTTTCGCATGGATATAAAATGATATGGTGTACATAATTAAAATACAAGAAAACATTTAGATCAACTTTTTCAGAGATAAGATGTTGGCACGTGGCTCATAATGCATTGCAAGTGTTTAAGTAGAGAAGGTTAAACACGTGTCAGACTGCATAAAATCAGTAGAACGTACCGGTGCAGTCAAACACTGACATAAGAGCCATCATCATCAAAACTGTTCCCTTTAATTCTATATGGCAGTCGAGTCTCACGTCACATCCTCATTCATGAACTTGTTAATAATCATGTATTGTTTGCGACCTAATCAGAAATAACTATCATCATAATGGTCATGAATGATATGCTGAAGAGGTCTAAAATATAGCGAATTGTGGGCATCGGCAGTAGGTGGTCTTTAAAGAGCTTCATGATGTCCGAAATGAAACTTTATGTAGATTTAGAAAATAGTAATGTCTATTTGAGCAGGCCGAATTTTAGAAAGAATATAAAACACATATTCTTCAAAAAACAAAAGAATAATATTGACTAAGCCACGGTAATCTCGTAGACTATATTTTATGATAAAAGTTAGGATTTCGACCTAGTTAAGAGAAAGGCGTATAGTTTCATTGCTAACAAAAAATATAAATTCAACGTCACCTTGTGATAATCTCAAGACCATATCATACTTCAATATATGGGATTGATTAGAAATTGGATTTTCCACAAAGACCGAAAGTAGGTTTTTAATTTTAATTCTCAAGTGTATAAGAAAATCGTCAGTATATAGTAAATAATAGGGAAGGAAAGAGTAGTAGGCGAAAAAAATAATAATTAAAATAATGTAACACCTATTTTTTCAAAGATCGTGGTCACTCCGGGTCAATTTAACCCTATTTACTTTTTCATCGCCTAATATAATTTAACAACTACTGGACCTCCGAAAAAAGGCATTTTTGCAAGAAAATAAACTTCTATAAACCTATTTAAAGCCTTAAAAATGAGAAAGAACCGATTTGAACCCTTAAAAACGTCAAAAAACCGTTTTTAAGGCTTTAAATCGGTTTTTTCTTGTTTTTAAGGCTCTTTAAGTCGAAGCATTTAAGAAATTTTATTACAGACTTTCTCGAAGTTTTTAATTTTTATTCTCAAGTGTCTAAGGAAATCGTCAGTAGTAAATAATACGTAAAGAAATAGTAGTGGGGAAAAAATATTAATTAAATAAAATTAATGTAACAGTTTTTAATATTGATAAAAACAATTTTGAAAAATTTGTAAATTATTTACAATGTTGAATATATGCACCTTCACTGAACTCATCCTTTCGCTAAAAAAAAAGAAAAAAAAAGCACATATATATCATTTACAATAATAGTCTTCACTTAGAGTTAAGTTCTCACAGGCGCATTCACTCAAAATTATTCACCTTTGCAATAATTGGCACCTGCAATAAAAAAAAAACATTGTTATGTCGCTTATTAATAATTATTTATTTTGAAAATTGAAATTAGGAATAGAATTAAATGAAAATGCTTTGTATTATTGTAAGAATATTTTCTTAACCAATTTCATTACCTGGCGTAACAGACACGATCCAATCTACAAAAGCACCAACTCGAGTATTCACTGATGGGTTTTTGGTTGCACAAGCGACACCATAACTAATGATTCCAACACTTACAAGTCTTCCTGTCGATGGATTTTCCCATAGAACTGGGCCACCACTGTCAAACTAAAAAAATATAATTGCCATCAAAAAAGTAATTATAAATTTCATTTCATAACTTATTAATTTCTTTCCTAATTTTTCCTAAAGCACATTAAAAAAAGCGAATAGATGACCTGCTGTGATGACAGAAATAAAATTAATTTTACCTGACAGGCATCTTTTCCTTCAGCAAGGGTGCACATTTGACTATCCACTAGGGTGGGATATGTCCTCAAACATTTTGAAAGATTGATGACACTCACTCTCGCTTTTTGCAAAATATTTGCTGCCGGTCCAGCGAATTCAGTTGTGCCCCAGCCTAAATTTCATTATTAAGTATTCGATAAATATAAATATAAATATTATGTATTTAATATTTAAATATTATAAATATAAATATTGAATAATCGATTTTAGAATAAAAATTTACCTAGAATTTCGACATAAGATCCACTAAAACTGTCACGATTGTGTTGAAATGGAAGGCATGCTGGCCCAATTTCATTTGTGAATTGAATAGATCCAATGACGGTTATTACAGTAATGTCAAAATTACTGTTTCGTTTAGTTGCAACAAAAGAAGGATGTATAATATAATTAGCAACTCGCAAAAGAGATGCATTTGCTTCAATGCCTGAAATTAAAAAAAAAATTATTATACTATAACATCTTCACAAAGAATTTAAAATCATCTAGTTCTTTAAAGAGGAACTTGCTTGCAATATTAACAATTTGATAAAAAAATAATTACTGCAGCTAATTTAGGATTAAATAATTTGTTAAGTAAATTTAGTCGAATTTAATTTCTATTATACGAAAATACATATACCTTTTGAGATGTCGTGATCTCCAATTAGAACACCTAAATTATTTGATGGTCTATTCGCCACACAGTGAGCTGCAGATAAAACGTGTTTGTTGGATATTATGGTACCACCGCAAAAAACTTGCACTATCCTTGAATCGACGATTCCTGCAATCATGGGAAATTCATTTACTCCAGTGTTTTCACCACCTACTATTCTTGTCTGCGAAAGAGCAATAAAATATTTATTTTCCTTTCTTAAAGAAAATAATCCTAAGAGTGATTTAAATTTTCAAAAAGTCATAATCTTGATATAGATTTTCGTGGAAAAATTCACTATGTTTTGCTTTTTTACGTACCGGTTTCTTCCATCCACACCTGCAAGTTTCCTGGGTGTCAATAGCTTGAATATAACAAGAAAATTTTCCTCCAACTGTATTACGCGCACTCTGGAAAGTAATTGCCATTTCCGGACCTTCGGAATCTCGACTAAATGAACCATTTCCACATAATCGTAATGGACCCAGTCTTGGGCTTAGATATACAAGAACCTGATCCAGTTGGCAATTGTTGCTCTAAAACAAGATGAGAAAATAAGCAATTCTTAATATGTTTAAATCCCTTGCAGGGAAATTAAGATTTGAAAGATTTGTGTGTGTGTGATTCTGATTATTTAAAAACTTTTTGTCAAAATAAATAAGTAGTACGAAAAATGTTACTAACTGGGTATAAAATTCTTTTATTTCAAGACTACATATTTTTTATCCCCCCCTTTTTGATTATTCTTAAACTTCTTTTGTTTTGAAATCCCTTCAAATCTTCTGAAATCCTGTGAAATGATTTCAAACATTTTCAAATCATTAAAAATTCATTAAAAACATATTATATTACCGAATTTTGAATAATTTAATGTGAAGTTATTATCAATTATGAAAGCTTACGATATATTTTTCATTCAAAGTTGTACTACTTGGACTTTTTTCATGGGAAATAAGTAAATTTTTCACAAGGTAAAAAAATGTACTCGAAATATTACAAATCCTTTAAATATTTACCGAAGGTATGTCGAATTCATCACAATTCAAATGAAGTTGCATGGAACTTCTTATATTCCACTGACAGGAATGTGCTCCCACATATTTCCTGGGATGATTTGGACTAGCTATATAGTATGTTCTGCCTGGCAAGACATCAAGTTGAAAAGTGCAATTTAAATCCGCTGCATCACTTTTGTAACCAAAAATAAGTAGGATGCCTATACAGGTGAAAATATCTGAAAAAAATCGTTAGGATTATAATTTTTATCCTATATTAGCATAACTCTTCCAGCTTATAAAAGATAAAAAAGATAAGTAATAATTAATTATAAGAAGAAATTTCAACCTAACTTTACAGATTCTACAATATGGATCAATTTAATAACATTTTTCTTTAAAAAATTTTAATACCTTGACTAATTCTAAATTGAAATTTACAAGCGACCCAAAAAAATAGGATCTGAATAAAAAATATGTGGCTTACGTGAGTTCATCGCGCAGCCAGCGGTAAAAGTGACCGTTCAGAATTTTTTTTTTGCTTTTTATCTTCTCTGAAAGAAGTTCAACTCAAAACCAGCGTTTCCCGTAAACAATATCAAACGATGTCTTATCTCGCGTTTGTTATGTGTACAGCATAAAAATAAGTAAACATAAGCTGAATTATCATAGACCCTAAGACACTTAATTAAACATTTTGAAAAAAATACTCATGTGACATTGGAAATAGCTGTCATAAAACAAATTAAGACCCCCAATTTTTTTGCGAAACAAATAAAACGCGTGTACTTAACGTGACATCTTAAAAATCGGAATCTCTTCTTTGATATCGTCTTTCCCGCTCTCGCTGGATAAATCGCGCTCTTAATTTTACAACTTCTACATATATGAGGATCTAAATACCTGCATGACCAAGGTATATATTCAACTGATAACAGTTGCACATAATTTACAGATAGGTTGAACTTTTTGTCAAGAACACAATATCCATTTCCTCGTAAAAAACAATCCAGATGCGCGATACATAACTAACAAACACTATATGTACATATTTGGAGGAAAACTGTAAAAACATCAATAAAACGATAAGACGATAAGGACAAATTTTTACGAACTTTTAAAACTACGTTGTAATTTTCTGTATTCTGATTTTCGCAATTATACATCTCATTATACAAGCTTGATTAGAAATTAAATTTCTATTCAAGCTTGTATAAGCAATTTAACCACTATTAAAGAGATGCTAATGATATAATCAGTTCCTTGTGATGTTTTTATTGTGTTTAATTTAAAAATAGGTTAATTAGGCAGAAGACCGTGAAAATTGTATCCTCATTTTTAGATGAAAGACTCTATCAACAGCTTTATCTAAAAAGAGGAAACCTTAATAGTTTGCACACTTTATCACATCAACCACCTTCAATCTTTTTATAAAATGAAAAAATTTATAACTACATTATCTTCTGGGAATGCAAATATTTTTTTTTTACAATTATAAAAGATAAGAACCAAAATGAATAGCATTTAACCAATTTTATGACTTTATTGAGCAAATACATTTTCTCGCAACAACAGTCTGTATTTACAAACTTAAAAATAATTCATAACGTAACATCATTTTAACATATCTTTTCCGGCGAAGTAACTGAAAAAAAAAAATTAAAATAGTTTTGCAAAACAAATCTTTTTGACTTTATCAAAACTAAGATATGTAAATAACACGCATAAGTTGTAATTAGCTGCTTTGTAGAATAGTAAGAATACACATTGCGAGGTACTGAACGAGTTTGAAAATTAGGATAATAGTTGTTTCAATGATTATTATTATCCTTTATTTTTATTGTTGTTATTACTATTATTATCTATTTTTCATCTGAGAACGTGTATCTAAATTTTTATTTCTCACTGAATATCATTCAGCCTTACAATAATTGACACCTAAGTATAAAAAAAATTCTTAATAAATAATGTACACTGATTGTAAATGTTCAATAAAAATAGAAGGAAATTTTTCTTGAGTACCTGGCGTCTCTGACACGATCCAATCTACGAAGGCACCCACTCGTGTATTTACTGATGGGATGTTTATCCCACAAGCAATACCATAACTAATAATTCCAACACTAACAAGTCTTCCTGTTGTTGGGTTTTCCCACAAAAGTGGACCACCACTGTCAAACTGGAAAATTTATTTTATCAATTTATTTTATCAAAATTTATGTTATTTATTTTTATTTTATCAAAAAATTAATCATGTTAGCGACGTAACTACATTTTTCTCATCTATTATAATTTTACCTGACACGAGTCTTTTCCCTGCGTAAGTGTGCATATTTGATGGTCTATAATTTTTGGATACCATCTGATACACTTTGAAAGATTTATGACACTCACTTTCGCTTTTTGTAGAATATCTGATGTCGGTCCAGCCAAATCAGTCGTCCCCCAACCTACATTTAATTATTTGAAAGAAACCACTTTTTATGCATAAATCATTTCGTTTTCACATAAATTATTCTAATAAGCACATTATGTAAATGTTGCTTGCAAGAAAAAATTAATTTACCCAGAATTTCGACAAAGGATCCACTGAAACTGTCTTGGTAATGTTGAAATGGAAGACAGGCTGGGCCAACTTCATTGCTAAATTGAATAATATTAAAAACAGTTATTACGGCAATGTCAAAATCACTGTTTCGTTTATTTGGTTCGAAGAGAGGATGTAGAACATATTTAAATAAGTGCAAACTGTTTGAACTCGTTGCATCTTCTGAAATAGAAAAAAATGAATTTTTTTTTCATTTTTCATATATTTCATATATGTATTATACGTATCATAGTTTTATTTAACAGATTAAATAGAAAAATTCTTATAAATAAATTATTGGATGAAGTACCTTTGGACAGATCGTGGGCATCAATGAGAACACGAAGATTTGTATAATGTCTATTTCTCAAACAATGAGCAGCTGTTAAAACATGCTTATTAGATATTATACTACCACCACAAAAAACTTGATTTAATCCTACATCAACAATTCCTACCATCATGGAATATTCATTCACTCCCGTATTTTCACCACCAACTATTCTTGTCTGAAAAGGATAAATGAGCCATTCTCTAAAAAAGCGGCTTCAGTCGATTTTATTTTTCTCTCAATTTCAAAGATAGTTTCTAGTTTTTTGTAACAATTATTAAAATAGCCATTATTTCTGAAATTGCATTGATCTGATTAGATCCTTTAATAATGACTTATTGTTCTTACATTTATATAATTTGATTAATTGGTAATATTTTCATATCGCTCAAAATTATTTCTCAATTCGGAAGAAGCTTAAAAATTTGCTAATGGATTTAAAAGTTAATTGAGCATCGTTATAAAAAATATTTATACTTTGGTTTGACTCAAGTCTTTCTCTTTCTAAAGAATGGCTCATGATAATTACGATAATTATAATTATAATTATAATTTTGATAATTATTTGAATTACGGTCAATTTTTCTATAAAGTTGATGATTTACTTTCTTCATATTAATTAATTTATTCGTTAAATGATAAAATAATCATTTATTTTCTTACCGGTTTCTTCCACCCGCATTTGCAATTCTCTTCCGTATCAATAATTTGAAGATGGCATGAAAATCTACCCCCAGTTGTGTAATTACTGCTCTGGAAATAGATTTGCATCTGGTGACCTTCCGAATCCCTACTAAATGTACCATTTCCGCACAAACGTAATGGACCCTTATTTGGATTCAAATATATAAGCACTTGATCAATTACACAGTTGTCGGACTAGAAAAAAAAATGATTAACCACTTACAATCAAAATTTAGGATAATTTCAAATATAATTTCAATAATTTCAATATAAAATTTTATAATTTTTATGCAAATTTTCAGTATGAAGAATTGGGAAAGAGGGAGGGAGTTTGCCAAATCTTATGAATTCCTATGAGGTTTTGGATCTGAAATTTTTTTAATTGCCCTTACGTAATGAATGGACTCTCCTCAAAAAATAAAATTAAAATACTTAATTTTGTTCAGATTTATTTTATTGTATAGAAAATAACAAAAAATAACAAAATATAATGATGTATTACTAATATTTCTAAATAAAAAATCTCACCGTAGGAATGTCAAAAGTTTCGCAATTTAAGTGAATTGGGAAAGAGCTTTTAATATTCCACGAGCAATCATTGTATCCTTGATATGTTTTTGGATAATTGGGACTAGCTATATAATATGTCTTCTCTGCCAATACGTTAAGCTCGAATGTACAATTTTGATTGTAGGCATTGCTCAAATAAGCGAAAATGACAAAACAAGATAAAATTTCTGCAAAAAAGTTTAAAAGGCATCGAATCTTTAGTTACACTAATGGAAAAAAACTTTTAAAGTACAGTTTAAGTATGCAACTAATTTTTTAACTAGAACTTTCTACGTTTAGACAAAAATTTGTATGTAAATATTCCATTACGAGAAAAAATAAACCCAATTTGTTATAAAAGCTGTTTATTATTATTAATATAATTATTAATTCCTTTAAAAAGAGTTAAAAACAGAATGATAATGGTTATACAATAATTGTTTACTTTAAATATTTATATCTAAACTTTGAAGGTCAGCATACTTTTTATACTTATTATACCTATTATACTTACATACTTATTATACTTATATCTGACTGTATGATGTAAAAATTCTTATCTAAAGTTGTTTTTAATGGTTTAAAAATTTCCTATATAACTGAAATTACTTACAAGCAATGTTAAGTGTAAAATTATATATAAGAAAGGTAAATACAATCTTGATTCAATTAAATTTTTTATTCAGGTGAATAAATTTCGAAGAGTTAAAAGTACTTTATTGCTATCAGGATATTAACGTTTTATGTCTTTTCAGAATAAAAATGTTACACAGCTGACAAAACAAGTGATGATATTTGTTGTTTTGGAATCTTGGTCGAATGAAAAAAAAATACAAAAAATGGTCAAATCATTAGAAAATTTGAGTCATTTTACAGATTTGACCATTTTTTTGTATATTTATTTTATTTTTCGTCCATTGCTCCAACTGTTGTAGAATTTTTGTAATTTCAAGAGATTTTAATATATTTTAGTATAGTAATATATTAGTATTAATAATTAATATTAGTATTAATTTTACATTACCAGAAAATTTAAAAATCCTTATCGATAGTTTTTTGTTTGTGTGAAGCATATTTTTACTGATATTTCACATGGAATTACAAACTGACGTCTTGTAAGGTTTACGTACATTGATATTTCATATAAATAGTGATACTGATGTAAATTAAAAAATGTTCTCCAATTATATATTCTTAAACGAACACATTCGACTGCCTATCTCTCATGTTTCCTTTGTCAATAAATAAATACGCTCACATTTTAATTATACCTTTTATCATATTGCGATAACGTTGCAACAATTTATCAGTTATGTAAACGCGCCCGAAAATTAAAAAATTCTTAGAAAAAAGTTCTCTTTTCGTTTAGAATATTTGATATTTGTTTTATATACCATAAAATCATTATTATAAGTACTTTATTTAACAAAGTACTTTATTTAACAGGTTTAACAAAATAGTATTGTATTCTTTAGCCTTATATTAATTTTTCAAAAATTTCAAGAAAAAAATGAATTAGAAGAATATTTCAAATACGAATTTTTCGCGCCTTTAACCAGTGGCGCCACCACGCTTCTGGTTTCCATGGATACCATTCTAGTAAAACATGTCAACATTTTATTTCTCATTTAACCTACTTTTAAAATATAGTTGCATTATCATAAGTAAACTGGCAATAAAATTAATTTAAGAATGTGATTTAAGCTCTGAAGAAGATGACAAACAAGTGAGGAGTTCTTATTTATTAAATATGTCATACTTCCATGGAACACCTGTCACAAGTTTTGACATTTGCGCAGAAAGGCGGTCAAGAAGAAAAGTAAATATTTCATTCAATTCCTGAAATTAAGTACATATTAAGCTTATTAATTAAATTTATTTTATTTAATCTGTAAAATTGTATTCAATTGAATCTTTAAAAAATCTATAAAGTACAGAATTATAACCTCAAAACGAACCTTTTATGCTCAACGTTTTGCGCTTAATATTTCTATTTTTTAAGTATACTGACATCCCGATCATTATCAATTTTAAATAATTGAATATATTTTATTAAATACCATTGATTCCCTTTTAATGCTTTTTGCATAAAACCCACAAAACGAAGAGTTCAAGATATAACCTTAAAATTTATTCATTTCATTTTTCGCACAAGGTATTATGAACAAAAAGAAATAAAATATTAGTATTAGTACATTAAATAGTCTCTTAAATTGCCATTTTTTTAACGTAGAACAGTAAACAGCGATTAGGAACCAATGAATATGAAACCGACCCAGTGCACTCTCGTCATCGTCGAAGGCATAATAGTCGAGCCCTCGTTAAAACGAAAGCAATTTCGGGAGATACAGTCGACAGTACTTGCGAAGATGATAGAGGTTCCGCTTCTAAAAGCAAAGGCAAACGACATCTCTATAAAGAAATCGAGAGGCTGGTGGAAGAAAACCGATTAATTACAGCGAAATTGGAAGAAACAGGAACTTCAGGTAATATTTTAAAATAAAAATAAGAAAAGACACTTTAAGACTCGCATTGATACTTTTTTAAGATTAAGATTTTAATCTCATTGAATTGTTTCCTTTCCAGAAACCTTGAATGATTCTATGCAAAAAGATAAACTGATAGTCAAGGTTCGAAACAAGTATCATAAACTGGAGCAGAAATATCAAGAATTACATGCAGAGCAGAATAAAATCAGTATTCTCTTAGCTCAAAGAGATGCGGAATATCGAGATTTACATTCTCATCATGAGCAATTAACGCAAGTACTACAAACCTTAGAAGGGGATAAATCTAGTCTAGTCACAGTTGCCGAGAAATTTAAATTAGAAAATACACAACTTAAGGAAGATGT
This sequence comes from Synergus itoensis, assembly GCA_904066005.1. NCBI lineage: Eukaryota > Metazoa > Arthropoda > Insecta > Hymenoptera > Cynipidae > Synergus > Synergus itoensis. The sequence goes on from CAJFCP010026101.1 coordinate 196,265, forward strand.
TTTACTTCTTAAAAATCTAGTCTATAGGCTTAATGTAGAATTAGAAAGATATCAAGATAAGTTACGAAATGTTGATCAAACTATAGATTCAAAAAATGTGACGAATATTATTAACGGACTTGATTCAGACTCTGATAATAAAAAAACATCAGAATCTTGGGGTAAAGTTAATACACACGCACTGGCTCCACTCTTGAATGCATATCAAGAAAATTTGGAAGAAAAGCAAGAGTTAATCAAGAAGTATGAAGAAGAAATTGATCTATTCAGTGGAAAATGCAAGGAAATTATCAACGAGAATGAATCTCTTCATAAAGAAGTTGAAGAATTGAAGAAAAAAGTAAGTGTCTCAATGACTATTTATTTCAATAAAGATTGTTACATGTTATTCTAATGGAATTCAATTTATTTCAGTGTGAGAGGTATGTAGTGGAAATCAAAACAATAGAAGAAGATGCTTTAGTCGTAAAAGAACAGAATGACCTTTTAACAAAACAGACTAATCTTCAGAAACAAAAATTGCAAGAGATTCATTCCGTCTATGAGCACAAGGTGGAGACAATGTCTCAGGATAATAATAAATTGCACAAAGAATATTTAAGTTGTAAGACTGAGTTAAGTAATCTACAAGGAAAGTATGAGATTTTAAAGGAGGGTTACGAAAAAATAAAAAGTAATAACGAGAAAACAATGCCCGTTTCGGTTCATAATTCTACAGTGGAAGAATGTAAAAGACTGTTTGAAGAACTCAAATATCAATACGAGACTGACAAGAAAAAACTGAGTGCAAAAATTAAACAATTGGAGGAAACACATCCGGAAAATGAAAAACAGTTAATCGTTATCACTGCCGAAAGGGATCAACTCAAAATGCAGACGAAGAGTTTAGAAAAAAATTTAAAGTTAGTATTAAAAGCCTAGAGATATGTTCATACTAAGAAATACATTAATTACAAGTGGTATGTGATTAAATAATGAATTTTTAATGTCACAGGCGAACGCAGCATAAACTGGAGCACTTTCAAAAAAACGTCTGTTCGATTCAAATTTCACGTGAATCATTCAAAAGACAATTGAGCAAAACGACTGCGTATTGTAAGGAACTAGTCACAGAGCAAGAAAAGCTTTTATCAGAAAGAGATAAATTACTTGCCCTCTTAAAAGAAAGAGAAGAAGAAAACGAAAATATTACCTATTTAGGAAATAATATTGCTCATCGAATGGGGAATTTACGAAGTCAATTGAAGGTATGAAGATAATTTCTTTTTCTTCAATTCGTAACATTTTAGGGTCTGTATTTAATATATTTTATTAAATATGTTGTATTACAGAGTGTGCAAAAGGGTGCGAAACAACAATTGGACTCAGTAGAAAAGCATATTAAAAATCAAGAACTTGGTGCGGATCAGATGAAAGCTGAATATTCTCGAGAACTCCAGCGACTAAAGCATCTTGTCAGAGAAAAGGAGGAAATTATCGGGAAACTACAAAGAGAAAAATGTGCGACTCAGGATAATCTGGAACTCGTTTTAAAAGCTGCTTTGAGTGATGATAAAAAAGTAAAGGACGCTTTGAAAAATTCTAAGGCTTATAATCTCTGAGGGTAATTTTAGAGAAGTAGCATAAATAGATTCAATTTTGTTAGATATAAATGCTAAATAAGGCTCTGTAGTTCTAAATTTGATGACTAAAATTTAAATACAAATTGTATAGATATATATTTTTTTTTTCATTCTAAAAGTTCTGAAATCTTTGATTTACTGGATAAATCAAATTCTTTCAAAATCTTAAAATTGAAAACCTCCTTTATGATTCTAGTGAGTTACAAATAGATTTTCGACTAAAAATCTACATAATTAGAATTGCAGAGTCTTCTAGAATCTAGACTGATTTTTTATATTGTATAAAAATAGATAACAATAACAATTGTTACATAGTATCTAGTCATTACAGTGCCTTAATTTACAAATTAATCAATATGTTACCAAGAAGGCCTACTATAAAAGAATTTCTGCGAATTCTTTCCTTTTTTTTTAATCTAGAACTCGAACAATTTCCCAATACTTTCAATAAAATTTGCATATTCTAATGCGATCTTCGGAGAAATCTGGGTGACTGATTGTAAACGGAGTAGATTGGCGGATTTTGCATTGCAGAACTTTGATCTTTAAACGACTCTGATTTACCGACAGTGTCATCTATTTTATTTATAAACAGTGACATCAACTGAAGAATAACAAGAGATCATTGAGGAATTCTAACACCTTTTATATGGGTGATCTCACGCTCAATTTACATCTCTATGATTCTAATCTATTACGATTATTTGCAATTGCCGCTTCCATAAGCGACATTGCTACTGCGAGCGAATAACTCACTTCCTTTTGCATTTTGCAATTCTTTAGTGCTTTTTCTAAAAAGGGATCAAGGATTACTTGTATATTTTAAAAGATTATAACAAATATAATAAAACAAATTTCTGCTCTCGATATGCAAACTTTTACAAGCAGAGATTTTGTATTAAAATTTTTTCAAGTCTACCTGAAATTTCTTTTTTTTTAGGAAATAATTCTCTTGTAAAGGCTTTAAGTGCTTGTTTATTTTGTAAATATGTATATATGTCTAACAAGTGAAGAGTTGTGGACGCAATCAACTTTACACAATGATCTCGCGCCTTTTAAGTTTTCCGAAGCTGCAACAGTGTTATCTTGTATTATTTAATGTTGGAAATCAAGTTGTGAGACGTAGAGAATAAACATCACCGTTAATATTTAAAAGCTTCGACCTTGTCAGAGTAAAACTATCGTTTTGATTGTACAAAATTGAATTGCGTCCACTTGTTATTTTATTAGGTGTGTGAACAATTTTGCCTTTCTCTTTAGATTAGCACCTAAAATACTTTAATTTTGAAATTCACATTTGCTGAAGCCAAACCGAAAAACAAAACAATTAGTGAAATCTCCGATGAATAAAATTATTTAAAATTTAAGAGGCTTTAAAATTAAACGATCGAAACACCTAAACCTTTAATGAAAAAGCTTTTAAATCGAAGAATCTTTTCTTAAAATTGAATAACATTAAACTTCCTGGAAATATTATACAATATAAACAAAAAATCTAAGAATTTTTATTTTTTGTCTACTGATAAAGAATTTTAAATTGTCGTTTACGACTAAAAAAAATATCATCAATACTTGTATAATGTATATTCAATAAACTTGAATATAAATGAATTATTTGCATCATTTGCTCATAAATAAAAAGAGACTATCATGCGGTCATGTTGTAAATCACTTTTTCTAAAAAGTTATTAAATTACTAAGAAACTTACTATAGCCATAATTAATTACAGTTTAAAAATACTAATTATTTTGTGTATTTTCATTGTTTTACAATACAAGTATTGTCACCACATTGTTAAAAACTATTCATCTATTGTTTTATTTTTAATTTGAAAATTTAAAAAAAAAGCGCGAAAGAATTGTAGCGATATAGCGATTTTTCTGTATTTATTTTATATATTTTGTGATATCGAAATATGCAATCAGAAGTTAAAAAACAATGTTTCTTCAATTTATAGGTAATTTTTTGAAAATATGCAAAACAGATTTTTTTTATTTCATTTTTAGCTTATCACGCAGTTTCGATAGTGTAAAACGGGCGTTGCACTCGACTGTTTTCGTCAGGAGTTCGCGATTCCTCGGAAAAAGCAAAATGTCGTCTGCTTGAAAATGTTGTGTGTGGAACCGGGTCGCATTCGTGACGCAAAGATTGGCGCGATAAGTGATAAAAGCAACGTGAAAGAGTGCGTGAACAGGTTGAGCAGATTATGATATTGATCATTTCGTATTAATTCGGAATTGTTCATTGAGGGAAAAGTGCTTCATCCCAGGATTCATTGTGTCGAGGACGAGAGCGTGGGAAGCCGGTCTTCATTGATTTTTACCTCGTTTTACATCCGCCCGTCAGATGATCCAACCGAGGAACGTCACTTTGGGGCGCTAAATGCACCTCGTGACGAAATTCACGACTCATTTTCACCACTCTAATTCAAAAGTGGCAAATTATCCTTCAAACAATCGGATTCTCGAAGCGTAAGTTCACTTCCCGTTCTGACAATTCGACCCTCGCAATTATTTCTGTTTTCCGCATTTTACGTTACTTTTTTATCCCCGATTTCATACATATGTATTTGCACATGAAATTTACTAATTCTGGCAAAAATAAATGACAAATGTAGTAGAAATGCATCAACAGGAGAGTTTGCTAGTCATTTTTAGAAATCTATGTTTGTTTAAAATATCGTGTGTACGGCGCATTTCTATATAAATTTTATTAGTGCAATTTTGGGGTTAGAATCTTTTTTTTCGTTAACTTTTTTTTAATCTATTTTTTTATGTTTTGTCATTTTATTGAGAGAACAGTTTTGGTTCACATACAGAAGTACAGTATCCCAAAGACTCAGAGGTCGTAACAATATTTTGTTATTTGAATATATAGATATAGAATAAAACAAAAGATTTTGTTGTCATTTCTCATTTTTTTTCTTGTGAGGTCAATGACCGCCATGTTGGAAATTGGGTTATTTCTTAGAACTCCTCCCTTGATATTATTTTACGTTCCAAGATCAAATACTTGAAATACTCATCGGATTTTTTGTTCTTTTTCACTTTCAGGGTGAGATTGTCTCTGTTCTATAAAAAGATTCCGCCAAATGTGTTTCTTATTTTGATGACTCGCGATGTTTATTGTTCCGCCATGTTTGAATTCTTGAAATTTCATGAGATTACCAACAATTCTGAATATTGTTCATTTTTTCTGCCAATTCTAATTAATTCGTTATTTTTTCCGATTCAAGTCGAATTTTACCCTGTGGATATTCAATTTCTTTTCATTGATTTCTTGTTTCGGGCTTCGTACTTATTTTATCTCTCTAAAGTGAATTTTCGTGTAGTGTTTTATCTGTTGTTTCTTGTTTGAAATAATATTTCGATGTAACTTTAAAGAGTCTTTAGATAAATTCCAATAATTTATTATAAACATTTGTACTTGCAAAATTTTCTCAAAATTTTAAAAGAAAATTGAAATAAGTTAAATAAAGGTGTAAATTTATATCAAAACTGGATATAATATGTCACTATATTTGCTACCGAGCGGATTTTACATAATAAGCCACGTGATTGTTGATATAAATAGATCGGAAATCTCGCTGGAAATCGTAGAATTGAATCTTTATTGATGTGCAAAATCGAGGTCACTGTCCTTTCCAAGAATCTTAGCTGGCGCCTCAAGATTATTGTTCTCAACCTTTCGATGATCTTTTCCTTTTTCAAAATGAGTTTTCGCCTCTGTAATTATCAAAACTCATTAAATTCAAAAGAAACAGTACCGCATGCTCTTCTACACAGGTGCGTTCAATTATGTAATTTGTGGATTCGAAATGAGTACACCAAGTTATATTCGTCAGTTTTATTGCTCGGTGTAAACTAGAACGAGTGTCTCTTTAAAATATAACAATTTAATGGTATAACTCAGAAAAAATAATTTTCTCTAGATATGTATTCGTAGAATTTCGATAAAGTGTGGAATATTTTTTTTATTACTTAATTCACATAATTGCGCGTATCTGGGAGAAAATAATGTATTTAAATTTAAAAAGCTATATGATGCACCGTTGATGAGAATAGTGTGTGTTAACGTTTATAGTTTGAAAAGACGGCGAGTTAATTAAATTCTAATTCATTGTTGGGACGAAAAGTGAGCAGGAACTCAACTCTTCCCTCTACCTTTACTTCTTATGAGGGCAGAACCGAGAGACAAGGCATAAAAAAAAATACATGGGGGGATATAAAGACCCCAGCAAGCCCGTCCCGGAAGTGTTGACGGTTGCGTCAGGGCGCTCCTGTCATATACATTTATGAACCTACGGCCCACGCTGCAATTAATTCTTGCAATTGCGACCAGTTCGTCAGTTCGTGTGACAATTTCGTTCAGACAACAGACAAGACCGACGTCTACTTTCGTTTATAATAGTTACACATATAAAGGAAAGTTTTAAAAATTAGCATTGTAAAACAAATTCCATATTCGAAATCAAATTCGAACACATTTTTATTAAGAGAAAGAAACGATGTTCTGTTAATTTGTTAAAATGCCAGAAATAGAAATCTCTTTAAAGTCACTAGTTTCTTACATATTTTGAATGTTATTGACATTCCTTGAAATCGTTCGGAGTCCATTTCAATCTTTTAATATTTCTTTCAAATATTTCGAAATCACTTCCAAACCTTTGAATTCTTTTGTTCCCTTTGTATTCTTTAAATTCTTTTAAATTCTTTTGAAATCTTTGAATTTAGGTATTACATAAAAATCACAGATTTCAAAATCCCTCGCTTTCTATCTACTTCTAATCTTCCTTAAATCTGCAATAGTTTTCCGTATTAGACAATTTGTTCTTTAAAGCGCTAAGCTATTCTTATCTTTGTTATCAGCTGTACTTCCGCTTATCAACTAATTTCTAATTCCTATCTGATGATTCTTGCAGAAGGTGTTCGAGTCATCCGGAAGGCGAGTGATGTGACAGGATCTCGCATAAATGTGTTGGTCTGTTTCCTCGAGAGACAGGTGGGACTGAGGTGAGCTCATTAGACAAGTCGACGGGAACCCGTCTGGTGGTCTGGTGTCTATCTGGAGTTCACTGTTCACGGGGTTTGTCTTCATCCTGAGCGCCACTTACGGTCGCGAGGTGAAACGCAAACCCGGCTTTCGTCCAATAACAAATCCAGCGAGTCGTCGAATGCACACAGGAGGGTCGGCTGCTCGACTCAGCGCGATGGTCTTTCTCGTAAAATCGTGTTGTCGGTAGTATGAAGACTCGAAATCGCCAAAGAAAGAGAAAAAACGAGAAAAGTGAAGCGTGTTTTACGATCACGTAAAACAAATGTAAAATGTTCCTTTCCTCGAAACAGGAACAGAGTTAGAACTACGGTACCTCTCACTTCCGGCCTTTTAAATGTGTGAACTGCTTTTAGCAAATTATCGCGAAAAGTCAGGAAGTGTTCATCTTCAAAGTGTTGTGGTTTGAGCTTTTGATAATAGAAAATTCAAGTTTAGTTTATGATTCATTCAAGTTTATAGAAAGTGTTTTTAAAAGTGGATTACAAGTGAATAACCTGGGGACTCAGGTAGACGTGGAAAATTAGGATGCAGATGAGTAGGGAGGAGGACGAGATTGATATGAGGATCCTCTGAAGGAGGAAGGAGGAAGGATTATGGAGTTCGAGCTGGATGGCAGCCTCAAGGAGTGGGCCAAGGACAAACCCCTCAGCATACTACAACTGGATCCTGCAGATAGAGCTGTTCTCAGGATTGCCGGTGAGTCACTCACCTTTTTTTCACTTTTTATTACGTGCTAATTGGCGAAAGTAATCCCAAAATGAAGAAAATCGATGAAAGTTGGTTCTATTTCATAAAAACTACGTAGTAGGATGTTTACGATTTGAAGGACTTATTGAATGAGATTTGTTTACAATAATTTGAAATTGGCCAAGCAATTCATGCAGGACCAACCGTTAGTTGTCGGTCTTTCGTGGTTTCGTGCTCATTAGCAATCGTAAATAAAAACAAATGTATAGAAAATTTAATAGAAATCCGTCAATTAAGACCAGGGACTCGACATTAGCTATAAAAGTATTTAGACGCACATCATTGATATTTTTAATTGTACCTTTCACAATTTCAACAATCTAGGCATTCTTAATTATTTTTTATTGCATTTATTTATTGCAGGGGTACCATACTATGAAAGCAGTTTAAAGATGTTATGAGAGGTTGTAAATTAGGATAGGAAATATTGAGTTAGAGAAGAAGCAATTCTTTCACAATCAAAGATCTTCACTCCTAATAATAAGCCTATCTAATTACAAACAACCTCTGCTCTAGTCAATCTTTCAAGTCTGAACCTGTCGTTTGAAGTTATATTTTGAATAATTCCTCGGCTGTAGAACAAACAGGATCTGACCATTGGTTGCGTAATGTTTTCTTGGGACTTGGGAGTTTCGGTATATAATAATAGGTCACCAGAAAATTAACTACCTGCCGAAATAACATAATAGCCTCTGTTCCTTATTGACCCGTTACCATTTTTGGTTTCTCGGCTTAGGGCTTAGCCACCATTAAATATTCAGTTTGTATGTATCTCTTTTGCACCTAATATCTTCTAGTTTTTGAAGGGTCCTTCCCCTATTCACTTTATGCGAGCCTAGACCGATGATAGGCTTCTATTTACTCCTTCAAATATTGTTCTCGTGCGCGACCATCGCAAGGGCTTCTTCTGTCGATCGCGAGAGCTATATAGTTATATATGCTACCTTCCGTGAGAAAAGCTATACAGCCATTCAATGACATGCAAGAATTTCGATTCCGTTCAGGTTTAGACTTATTGTATTTGTTTCGAGGCAAGAAAAACTGCCTAAGAATCGTTCATGTTGAGGTGGGTCAAAATAAGTCTGGGTTCTAAGCAGAGGAGTTTCCTAATTAGAAAAAAACAGTCGTTTTTCGTTTTCTCTTTTTATTATTCCATTTCCATTCGATTGAGGCAGAAATTATTATTAAACTTTGCTAGCTTGATTCTACTTTATGATTTGTTTTCTGAGAAAAGCTTTTGAAGGATCTTCATGTCTTGAAAATTGTTAGCCAAAGGGTGTATTGCCCCTTGAGCCGTTCCTGATCTCGGACAAAACTTGTTCGGTTATTACTTGTCTGGACAGGAGAAAATAAATTGTTACTCTCGGAGATCCATCAGATGTAAACTTTGTAGGGTCGTCAAAAGCGGTCATTTCATTGTTCCTCTTTCCCATTGTAAAGCTTCATGGGCAAATAATAATGTAAGGAATTGTAAATGCATGCAAAATACTCACGAAATGTGCTTTTCGCACGCAAATTTTAAATTAATGAAATGGTGCTTTTAATTAAATTCAAGTAATTGTAACGCAATTCTAGAATTTAACGTAATTAGGTTGAATTCTCCAGAGCAATCTCCGAAGGAGCAAATTTAATTATAGCAGACTCCTATAATTTAAAAATATTATTCAGGTTTTCCAGAATATTTGTTTTCTTATAACGTGTCCAATGTCCATATCCCAAAGACAATTTATTGTCAGATGGGGTTACAGAAAATTTATAATCTTGTTTAACTGGTTCTTTCGGATCAATATTTAGAATTTATCGTCTGATATAGTCTAGATAAATGACTTATAATAACATCATATCAGTTTTTGCCAAGAAATAAATTGTCATATTTATTTCATTATGTGAAATTGATTTTGCTCTTATCATGGTCTATATGTTAAGTTTGAATTCTGATAATGCAGTTTTCAGTTGAGTATGTGTTTCTCGAGCTGTGAAATGTCGCAGAAATGAGAGCAGAGAGTGAGTTTTTGTTAAAAAATGTAGGCAAGTGGGGTCGTCGAGTTCAGGCGTGTGATGAGACGAAGTGAGGAAAACGAAAGGGGAAAAAGAGAAGAGGTTTGTTTGCCACAACGGCCCTCTGAGGTCTTGGTGGGGCTGCAGAGCGGACAAAGGACTTTAAAGCGCGAAAGAACAGGCCGGAGATCCGGCGAGGTGATTCCAAGTGCTGCACAAAACGATTTTTTAGACTCTATTTATAACACGGTCGCACCGTAACATCAGCTGCTATACTACAGCGATTAAATTCTTCTACAAAATCCAATAATTTTGCAAAAATCTTTCCGAAAAATTAACTTTTTTTATGAAATTGCTAATGAAGTTTGCTTAGACTGAGGAAGTCATTTGAAACGATTGCAACCAGAGAAAAATGCGTGGGAGGCTCTTGTAGATAAATATGGAGACGCTGAACGTTATCCTCTATCATCTATACGATGTTGATGAATTACACATTTTTATGTGCAAACATACTTTACAGTTGTCAGTTGTAGAAGAGAGAATATTATTCTTTAATAAAGCAATAATCCTTAAGTTGGTACTACTGCGCCCACTTACGATGAATAATTGAGAGAAGTGTTGACCACCCATGGATATACATACATAATCGAAAAACAAACGAAAGAAAAAGCAAAAGTAAACGGTGCAAATAAGAGCCTAAAATGTTTTCAATGTGGATTTCACATAAAATCGTAACGGAAAATCGGAAATAGACTAAAGAGAATATTTTACCAGTACCATTGAAAGTGTAACGACCTTTTCATCTGTTCTAAAAGTAAACATTTACGCAATCAGGAGTGCACGTTTAAAATGTTATTGGCAACGAATGCCTGAAAGATATGATGTACTTTTATTGTTACGTCAGATGTACCATCCGTAACGAAAAGTCTGCATCTTACATATTCTAATTTACATCATTCTAATGCTTAAGAATGTTTATCTATATCTAATATGTAACATTTATTACCATATTTCGCTAATATTCTAAAAATATTTCTTGAGTGCCACTAGCACCATCACTTTGATTGGTTTAAGTATTAAACAAAGACAGAGATAATCTTAAAATAAAAAATTTCCAGTATTATTAATCGGTGAGCAAAAGAACCGCGTGCGCTTATTTTCATTATTATTATTACGTCGAATTCGTGAAAGCATAAAAAAACGTAACCGAATCCAAGTCAAGCATCAGCAAATTTGCCTCTGGCTCGAGCGAATCCTCACTACTTCAGAGATTGAATTGAATGCGTAAAAAACATAGCCTTTTTTGCAACAACTTCTCACTTTTCCTTTCACGTTGACTACCATACAAAAAGCAAAAAGGAATTCCATTGTCGATCTATTGCCATTAATAATTATGACTCTATTAACCTGGTCTCATTTGCCTTTCACTAATCAAACCTGGCGATTTAAAGTTCGACATCTACTTCGCGTAATTGCAAAATCAATGTTTAGTATCAGCATTAGAAATTAATTTTCTTCTTATCCAGTGAATTTTCTTTTCTTCCAGGATGTACCTGGTCCTTTTTAGTATTTACCTCCCGTACTTTGGGTTTTTTCCAAAGTTTAATATCTGGATGACACTTGGGTAAAAAGTCCGCCTGGTATCCTTGAGCCTCAAAAATTCCCCACCAACTCAATAAACCCAGTGAGCATGTACACCATGTGAAACCATTTCAAAATGTTCATTCTCTCTACCTACCGCGTTTCTATTTCTATAAATTACAAAATAATCATTGAAAAAAATTGTTACAATAGCCAGTTAACTTTTATGTTAATTATTACGTAAATTATGCAGAACGTTGTGTACACTTTTATCGCGATTGCGATAAAAGTTGTGTGACTTTTCTCGTGTGGCCTCCGCGACGAGAAAGAGAAAGAAGACGAGTATAAAATCGAAATAAAAAGATAGAGAAAGACAAAAGCAAGGTGCTGAAATTCCAAGAGAACAAACGAGCAATGGTTAAAAAGTGCAAGGTTTCCAACCTTCACCTTTGCTAATCACCTTGGCGCGAAAATATCTGGAACATCGCTCACGCTAGACGCAACGCGAGACTGCATTGCGCGGTGATGCAACTCGGAATACAGGGCGAGCATCTTTTATACACATTACGCATTGATTGCTTATCGAATTCTGATAAATTTTCCCCTCGAGTAACCTTCATTCCGTAATTAGGAGAGATATCTTTGCTAGAGTTACGTGAATGACAACAAGTGGAAGAAGTTCAAATTTTACTCTCAGAAAATGTACAATACAGTTTCAGCCGGATGTTATTAATTAATTTTAAAAATATTGGGAACAACTCAAGCAGGGCCTAAAGTTTTAAAAGAGAACGAGGAAATGATTACCAGGACTAAGAATAGACATGGCTCATCCTTGCAATTTACGGAAGTCTTTATGCGTCATAAAATATTTGTGCAGTGTATATGTAGATCACGTCACTTCGATTATGTTCGATATTTGCACATAAATTTGCCGTGAAGGTTATTGTACTGGCTGAGGTGCCTCATATCATGATTCATGTTCAAAATACGGTGTCGTTTCTAATCTGTACAGGTATAGTTGAATGGAGAAGAAAGAGAAAGGCAGATCCCTAGTGATTCGTTCATGAATAGGTTTATTGTGACCGGTAGCCACCACTGACAAATTATCATCATCCCACCTTTAAGAGATAAAGATAAACAGATATCTACAGCTCTTGCCGTTATTTAAAATGAAACAAAGCAATGTCTGTTCTTCCTCTCCTAATTAGGTGGTTAAACCTTATCGCGAAATCACATAAAGATAAAAGCCGGAGGATGGAGAAGTCGTTGCCAGGGTTCGGAAATAGATAAATATTTGTGCATCTGAAGTTTTTCTGTATACAACTTCCTTTGTCGAAAACACAACAGCTTAAATAGTGAAGAATTTTATCGAAAATTTTGAATGAAATGTTTCTTCGCGTGACTATACTAGATAAGAAGCTATACTGTGCGAAACAGTGGTTATAATTATAGCTGAAGAAGTTGATGGATTATAAACACGTGTAGGTTTATGTGAACCATGTGCGAACTATAAAACTCTCCAAAGCACGGTGAAGAACAGAAGCCATGATATCCTTGTTGAAATTGAAAATTTGTCTATTAGGAGCGTAAAAACTGGCAACAAATCTTACAAATCTAGATTTTTCATGTCCAGATGAAAATTCTTTGACGGAAATTCTTTGCAGATGAGAATCAATTCTTGTGATTTAACTTATTACTGATATATAATTATAAATTAATATAGGGTTCTTTATGATATTAAACTTATATGAAGCATAAAAAATACCTTGATCGTAATAATATACTTCAACTGATTGAATCTCGCACGTGCAGAAAAGCGTTACATAGCGGTAAATACCCTCTAGAGAACCAGTCACGTGATATCTTTATACGTGTTGTGAAAACTGAAAAACCTCACCGTTGACAATGAGATTCAAATCAAGGGCGTCTACAAATATTTGTGAAGGTCGAATAAAAAAATTCGAATCAGCGAAATAGAGGAATTTTAGAGTTTTTTGGTTTTCTGCTGTGAAGTGGAAATGTTAATTTTATTCCGTTGTAAATATTTTTTCATTAAATCCTTAAGGTTTCAAGGATTGCGATTTATACTGGGTAAGGAAGAAAGGACTTGTTTTTGCTCTACCAAGAGAAAAAAAAGAACAGGTCCTTCTGCAAAAATCTCTGCGGTAAGACGAATGCCTGCAATCTGATCGTTATCGCTTCGTCTCGAATTTCCCAATGGTACTCCCCTCTTCATTCAGTGAAGAACTAAAAGGGTGCCAGGACGTGACGATCCTTTATGTGATCAGGTAGCAAAATCGAACTCGTTCTCATGAAAGAGGGTTTTACTAGGAGTCTAGGAGTTGCAGTATTTCGAGACAAAGGCCTTAATTACTTGGCAATGACTGCGATGAATATAAATACTAGACGAAATTAGCCCTTTTACTAAAATTTTCCTTGAAATCTTGGAAATCTCTCAAAATATTGTAAACTCTTTGTAATTCAAGAAAGATACCTGAAGTCTCAGCAAATCTGTTGAAATATACAGAAGTTATTAGCAGTATTTTTAAACTCAAGGTAAAAGCAAAAAATCTCAGGTGACAAAGATAGCAAAAACCAATACTTAAAATTTTTTGCACCTTAAAATTCACCTTAAGGGCATGTGGTACTTTATCATAAGAGCAATTTAGTTTCCGTAACTTTACGTTCTGTAATAGTAAATATTTTTCACTAAAACTAGGTCATTTACCTCCGTCTGTATTAAATGGCCTAGTTTTTATGAAAAATATTTATTATTTCGATCTTAAAGTTACAGAAACTAAATTGTAATAGCTTCAATGTGGAAAGAAAGATAAAAATGCTACTTTACAAATATTAATTAATTAATCTATTCAAAATTCAATAAAACTTTTAAGCTTCGTTATAAAAAGATAGAATGTATCTAAAGCGTGGGTGAGAGTTCAAAGCTTTTTTCACGACATGAGCATGAAATTCACAAACTGCAAAATAACGTGAACTACACCCCAGTGATTTATTGATGAGTCGTGGTGTAATGAAGTGGGACGAGGCGATGAGACAAGAGAGAAAACTTCGTAATATAGTCTGGCATAATTGCAAACAATTATCCTTGCGAGTTCAAGCTTCATGTTATCTCTCTACTCTTCTTTGGATATGTGAGGATTACACGCCATTCGTATAAGCAACTCGAGTTAATGGATCCTGAAAACGAGTTGAATCGAATCGTTACTCCCAACCACGTTCAAGGATCGAGATATCGCAGACTAGATATCCTGTTATTATTAAATTCGCGTCGCTCTATTAAAAGCTTAATTCGATAAATAATTAAAATAAAACACCGCGTTATTATTTCTTGACGATTAGGAATTACATGAATCGATAAATTTGATAAGAATCATCATCTCATTGGATTTTATATGATTATAAATCCCTCAAACTTAGAAAAAAATATTCGAAATAGGCCAAGTTAGATATGGATCTCATTTAGAAACTATTTATTCATTAATTATTTCCCCCGTATTTTAAAATAGTATGTATGTGAAGACGAGGATTAGGAGTTTAAGAGGTTTCTTCAACCTGAAACTATTCAGAATAGAAGAAGAGTTGTAAAAACCTTTTCACACATTTCTAAGGAGGCCAACGCTTTAGTCAAGGCGACAGGAGCGTTTCTTATTCGTACATTCGAAAAAACTTGTGAACGCTTTTTTCTACGAAAATGAATAGTGATGGTAAACATTCATTACACTGACTCAACGTCTCAACGATGATTTAATTATTACGTCATGAGATTGAATCTAAGTAGTTTTGATCTACTGAGTAAAAGTACCTCAAGGAGGTAGTTAAAAAGTGATGTTTTTAATTTTATAGCATATTTATTTTGAGAAAAGCGTCAACAATGTTTCTAATTGAATTTTATTGATTCAACCTTAATTATTAAAGGTGCAAATGTAGATAGCTTCCATCAGTAGCATCATACAGGATGCACACTTATTATGTATATAGTGAGACATGCTCCACTGCCACTACCATAAATAATAAGCCTTAGTAAGGTGTCTGCCACCTATACTGCATGAAAAGGGTGCTCAACCTTACATTGAGAACCTATAATTCCACTTAATGCTCATTTACGTGTATTCTTGGGATATTGATCGTTCTGCAAATTAATATTGCATATAAGCCGATGTTTCGGTTATTTTTCCTCTCATAAATAGCGTTCGATATTCTGCATGATGCCAATCGAGGGTCATACAAAACAAGAAAAGAAGTGAAGGAAATATACCACAATTGCAACTTTCTATTAATGACAGAAATTAAATGATTACTGTCAGCATCTATCATTAGTTTAGAAAAAATGGGTTTAGACTGTCTTTACCCAAGTAGAAAAAGTATATCAGCACAATGCAGAAAAAAGAGAGCATATCAAATTGTAGACGAACTTTTACATAGAGAAAACTTTTAAAAAATGGAATATAACTTGGAATAAGTATAATAAATATTTATTCTTGAATTTGCGGGAAGAATTTAACGAATATTATGCATTCTGATCAGATAAAAGAACACCTGCTAATTAATTGCATCTTGTTTTATGTAACGAAGCAATATTTTAAATCTCAAGGTTAAAATTCATCCAGAGCAATACTCTTTTTCATATCTGTCGAATCTTTCTCAAGATGGAAGTGTCTTCCGTATTATTTTTCTTATTGCAACCGTCTTCGATACCAGGTGCATGATATGGTCTGAACAGTTGTTTTCGCGCTCCTCCTGTCTTCCTTGGGTGTAAAAAATTTGATACATGTAGCAATAAATTGCTCCTTCTCGAGAAACGGGCATTTAAAAACAACCACGTGGATAGAAAATGAATCGCAAAGATGTAGAAGAAAGCTAAATGCCAAAATAGTCCTCTTCAGTATAAATTACATTGCCCCAAGGAGAATCATTAATTTCTTTAGACTTTAGATCGTAAGGAGTTTGTCTTCACAAAGTTATCGACATGAGTAATGAGTTCCCGTTTAACTTGACTTTTATATATCATGATGTCTTCACTGCAAACTCTATGATGCTAACCTTCGCTTAATTTTCGTAGGTTTTTGAACTTAACCATAATTTAATATCGACCAGGGAATTCCCCTCTGAGAAACCACCCTCTCTGCGTGTTTATTTTTTCCCTTACTTAGGGCCCCTCTCATTTTAACTGAATTCTACATGGACACAAGATGCTATTCACATGAGAAACAAAACGCGGAGAAGATAATACGTATTTAAAAATTACAGTATAACATACAATTCTATATGAAAAAATCTTGTTATACCTATTTTTATTTTTTGCTGGAACAATATTTCTGGATAAAATAGAAATAGGAAAAAATATTTTGTCCATTAAAAATATTCAAAATATGTGTCCATTTGCGTTCAAAACTTCTTGTTATTAAACACCGTTCGGAAGATGAATTTGTATTTCACAATGGATTCATTATCCCGACCTTCGAGTAGCCATAGCCAACAACTAAAAATAAAATCTAGGTGCTGAGTGACGGTTCATTTGTTATGAAGACATCTGTTAATTGGTTAAGACCAGTTCATAATTAAATTAGAGATGATGGTGTGAAGAACGGTACTGTTGGCAATTTATTAGTCAAAGATCAATACTCAGAAATTGCAGGAAAGTAAAAGACGGTCGCGTGTACATCGTATGTCAGGTGCGGCTTTTGACGCTTTTAATGGCTCGCCGGCTTCCTACAAAGCAAGCCGCACCTAACAATAAACTTTTGTATCACCTGAGCGCAGCGTTTGCAAAATGGTAGTTCAATCCTCCCACGATATTTTGAATTTTTTAGTTTTTACTTTTTTTTATGGTTTCTAATACGATAAAAAAACTATTTCAGAGAAGTAGTTGTGAAGGTAACCGTACTCTACGTTCAGGGTAGTATTTACTCAACTGAGGGTAATTTTTTTTGCATGTAATAATTACCCTGAGACCGGAGTTTATTATTATTACTACACTTGGTTTTATTTCTATGGATGATTTCCAGGGATTGAAAAGATATTTCAGACATTTTACGAGATTTCAAGAAGCTTGGAAAGATTCTAAAGGATTTCTCAATGCCAAAGCATTTAATGAAAATTTTGTGAGTTTGAAAAGGTTGCATGAAATTTCAAAAGATTTTAACTGATATGATAAAAAAATGTTGGAGAAATATCAATAGTATTTTAATTCTAATAGGAAATAATTTTGGCAACTAGTTAGAGTTAAAATATTTTCATTCCATTCTTATCAATTTAAGTTTTGTGTTTTACATATAATTGAAATTGTTGTGTTCTTAGTTCTATAGATGGGGGGGGTTTTGGCAAGTTTTCAAACATTTTAGACAAAAATCAATACTTGAGACTTCCAAATTAGGTTGAAGTTTCAGACGTCTGATCTGACGAACTTTTTTTTATTTTTTACCATATTATTATATTTTATAGAAATGCCAAAAAGTACACATCGGTTTTTTTTTAAGTTACATATAAATAATTTCCTTTCTAATATTTTCAGTTTTCACTGTTATCGATGTCAATGTCCCATAATGCTACCGAATCCATTCGGAAAAAATTTCCAATCCAATTTTTTTTTACACATTTTTGAAAGAATTATTTTGAAATATGTATTTCTTAGTATTTTTGAGCTAAAATTTTTCCCAGGGAGGTTTTATTACAAGCTTGAAAATATCAATACAATATTTACTGATTAAACAAATTTTTTTATTCCAATAGTAAATGTAAAAAAAAATCGTCAGATAGTCAGATTAGACGTCTGAAAATTCAACCCAATGACTTCCAATTTTCTGGAATCTTAGACGCCTTATAGATTCTTCTTGCTCGTGCCTATTTTGTCTCTTTCCTCAACTTAGTTTATGCTAGAGTGAACTGGTGATAAGCAATTTTATTATAACGTCGCGACCTCCTTCATTTATTCGACGTTCCCTAGCCACTTTATTGTAATGCTACGTGACGACCGTTATGTTTAAATATCTTTAGAATGCCAATGTTAGTCACACGTGCGTTGAATTTAAAATTCGTTGATTTACATTGAAATCCTTTTAAATTCAAAAAAAATTACAGAAAACGATTTCATTGCATATATTCTTACCCCGGAAACCGATCAGTGCATTTTCTTTTACTCCCACACAATGCCGTGAGCATTAAGAAAGGTCGAGAACGAGTTTCGACTTCTACGCGTTTAATGTTTCATTTCTTTATAGTGTAAGGGAAAAGGCGTGTAGAGAAATATCATTTGCAAAAGCTTATTTACAAATCCTCATTCCTCTCGCTTTATGTATACACATATATGCATTATAGGTCTCCATTAAAAAATATTCATATAATGAGATGCTATCTCCAGCATTTGCAGACGATTTAATTTTTATTTATAAAAAAATTATATAAAAATAATCGCAAACTCGTTCTGCGTTCTTGAATTTATGCATAGGGATCACGTCTCTTGGAGTGAAGTGATCTGATATTTGATCTTCACGAGAAAGACAGGCAGATGCGTAATTATCAGATATAATATACAATTAATGTTAATCTCAATCCTTGTAATTGATGCTACGGTTTTTTAAACTCTTGAAAGGTTTAATTCCACTAAATAGAATAGTATGACTCTTTACAACTTGGACAAGTCTTCCCCTTCCCCTTCCGCCAATCCAGTTTGATTTGATTTGAAATTATTATTTTATTAACATTTTGAACATTTATAAGTGAAAATATAAAATTTTGGTAAATTATTTTTATTTTTATTTGTAGATGATGGAATTTATTTTTGCATTTTCGTTTATAAACGTTGTAAACGACAATAAATTAAATATTCTTACGGATTTTTCTGTAGGAATATAGTCAGAGCTTATTACAATACCTCAATAACAATAATTTTACAGGCATTATCTTTATTGCGAAATTTTATTAAACGTTAGAACTTGTTCTGAATGTGAACGTATATTACTTTTCTGTTTTTAGGCCGTTCACATCATTCCAGATTATTCGGAATTGAACGACCTTGCCAAGTTTGTACTTTATTACAATTGTTAGAATCGCCCTTCTCGGTTCGAATTAAATGACGCAAGTTATACGTATAGCAATGGGGCGCCATGAATTACTGCATAATAGATTTGTTGGGTGAGGTCGTGGATAAGAAAACATTAAATATTTAAATTTATAAGCATAAGACTTTTTTTTGATACTTAAGCGGTAATTTTTCAATAATTCTTAGATAGATAAATACCAATCAATTACAGGTTTTGTGACTTAACGATTTAATTATTTCTATTATTTTATCAGACCCAAATTTTGCTTTTGGTGTCTGCTATACATATAAAGATAATTTCATTATAAATTGTCAGAATTTGAATGCATTTTGAAGAAATGTTTGGAATGGTCCGAGACTAAGGTTAAGAAATCGACATATCGGAAGATCTTCATCAGGTGCATCTTGTGCCACGCTTCACGAGTTTCTTAGTAGGTTGGGTTATACCAGCCCAGGCATTAACCCTATAGGTGGAGGAGGTCGAGGCAACAGGTGCTTGGGTCATGGTTCGATGCCCGTCTCAACCTTCTTCTTTCTCTTTTAATTTCTTTTAGGACCATTTTTTTCTTCCTTTCTTCCTTAAGGGCATGTGATAATTACGATAAGAGCAAATTTAGCTTTCCCATCTTTAAACTCGCAATAATAAATATTTTTTCCTAAAATATTACCTTAATTTTCATTCTACTTTTCTTTCCTCGCTCTTTTTTCTCTTATTTACTTCTTCCATCACCCTTCGATCAGTCCTTCATTGTTTATTTTCTTTACACATACACATACTTGAAAAGTGGAGAACGATCTTCAGTTTAAATTTAGCATCGCCGTTAAATGAGATGGGAATATTTGACTGGAGAAGAAGAAGCAAGAAGCAACCTTTCATTCATGAGTTTGCTCAGAATAAATTAAATCGAACGAGTGAAGTAGGCCCTCATGAATATAAAGATCGATATGATGTAATTTCGGTTTTAAGGAGATCAGTTACGCGGAATTAGTGTCAGAATATTAATCTCTCTGTATCAAGTCCAACTTTATGATATTCAAGTCTTGATTTATTAGAATAAAAAGTTCCTTTCGGTATTCAGAAATACAAAACATCAAAATCGATATACAAATTGAATCTGAGATTGGTTACAATATTGATCAATTTTTTAAGCATCGAATTATTCAAGCATAGTATCATTCAAGCATCAGATCATTCAAGCATCGGATCATTCGAGCATTGGAAATTGAAATTGATTGAATGCATCTTGGGTTAATTGAATGATCTTACTTTGGATATCATTGTTACTAAGCTACTGTTCAGTTGCTAAAATGATTGTCGAGCGAAACTCGAGATTATGACAGCTTCTCAGAAATGATCCTACAAGGTTAAAGTTTGACAAGTGGTTTTGCAACTGGTTTCAAGCTTGAATGAATTATTAAAAATAGAAGTTTACACTTTTATAAAGGTGAAAAATCTACTCACAATGTTATCAGACGGCATTATGATATTATACCCTAAATTTCATTGTTAAAAGGCTCCTTGAAGTAACAAAACCCATTGACACTTATCGCTTTGAATAAAAGATGATTGATCATTATCAGAATAAAATGATATTCATCTTAAATCTTGTGACTTGCAAGTTTTGAGATTTCGAGCTATACTTTTAAGAACTCAAATATTCTTTTTATTTGCAGAGTCATTATTTCTGCATACCAGCAATGATTTTTTTTTAGTCTCTTAAATTAATATCTTTCCTCAAATATTTCTTCAGTCGCTTTGATTTTAATGTAATGCATTCTGATTTTTGTTTGTATTCTAATCAAAATTCTTTTTGTTTCAGGTAAGTCTACAAACTTCCATATGTCTCTGATCATCTTGATTACATATCAAAGTCGGGTAACGTAATTTAAGATTCTGTTTTGATTTTCACATCTGCATGTGAGAACTTATTTTTCACGGTGTATGGTGATGTAACGAAGATTTATTTGCTTCCGAGTGTGAAGCATTGAAGCCGCATTTTGCGACGGCTTTAGTATACCGCGGTCAAGGATCTTTTGCTGATATAAATCGACCTGTGCAAATGTCCATGTAACGTCTTTAAACGAGAATTTACAGGTTTTTGTAGTTTTACAATTTATAATGCGGTGCATTAGAATGCAGAAAAGTTTATGCGAGAATAATTAAACGATTTTTTGTGTCGTGAAAATTATCGAATTTTCGTATTAATTTGAATGCTAGAAGTTAACTGCAAACTTGAAGCCTAGCAGGAAATTCTAACAAACCCAGCTGTTGAAAATGACATTCGTGAGGGGAAAACTACTCTCTAAATCGATAAGAGAAAATCGAATGAGGGAACAAACTAAGAATGGAGGGAATGGAAACACGTGTCTTTAGCTGCACGTAGCTTACAGTTTCGAATGAGTATCGATCCTGCAGCTGTTTCATAATACTGATATGTAGGATTTTATTTCCCTCGTGTAAATTGCTCTTTAGTTTGGCTCATCTACTTTACCACGAGAAGTTCTTATATTGGTGAAAGAGACTTCAGTGCTCCTCTACCTGCCATAAGATGGCAGAAGCTTCTGCAATACCGGCTTTAATTTACTTATTGAAAACTTATTGAAAATATCATTTAAAAATATGATTTTTAATACTTTTAATAAGTAATGTGATTAAAGGTCGTCACCTATTCACTTTTTTCACATATTTTCAATTTTTCAAATTTTTTTCAATTTATCTAGTTAAATCTTGGGAAGAATTTTAAGAACTGCAAATATAGTCACTGATTAAGTATTAAAGTAGCATTGTTAGTACAAATTCAAGCAATTTTGATTTTGGTTAAAATTTTTAAGTCTATCAAAAAAATACTAACATTCCTTTCTCTCCTGGGATTCTTGAAAAATGCAATAAAAATAGAAATGTAAAAACTTGTCTATGATTGCGAATCTGAGGCTTTGCATATTTTTCCTAGATAATTGGTTCGAGTTGTTTGTATAGAACTTTATTTTAGAAATGCGGACTAAAATCACACATTTTAATCGAATATTCATGATTTGCAATTCTCGGTCGTTTTGAAAAAACCGGTTTTATTATAGCTAAATTAAGGATATTTCTTTTTCCTTGGACTTGAAAGAAGATTTATACCTCAATTTATACTAAATATTTGCAATCTAAATTTATGTGGGATACTAAAGTAGTTTGGGATTGCGGACTCTTATAAAGGATCTTGTTATTAATAAGCTTATACGAATTTTTTATATAAAAATATTCTGAATACTTTTATAAACGGATGCTTTTACTTTATCGTAAATGTATATATATTTTTTTTTAATAAGATGTATGACCATCTCGTCATTTGGTCATTAAATATGTCGAAATTGCGAAGCTACCGTTATTCAGATGACTGAAAAATGAACGTGTCAAAGGCGAAATATTCACAGTTAGGAATTTGCAGGTAGCAACTGAAAATGTGAACTCAGTAAAAAATTGTCTGGTGTGGATTATACTTGCCCTGAATAGTGTCATAGGAGCTTTAGAAATGTCTGATAAAAGAAATGAGTATAGGCGACACATTGTCGGGCAGCTTGTGCAGAATAGACACTTCCATGTCATTATTCTACTCAAATGTTCATTTTATTATACAGCAATTTGCTGATGAAAGGGTTTGAAATTTTTCAATTTAGTTTCCGCAGTAAATATTCGATCTGTGTTCTTGAAAAATATTTCAGCGTTCAAGTAAATTTTTCTCCGATGTCTATTAATTTGTGAATATATATACATTGTTACGTATATATATGTAACATATTTATGTAATATTGTTACGCAATCGAAAACTATTTCCGTCAAACACTCCTAAGTCAATTTTTTTTTAAATGATAAATAACAGTGGGCGGCTTAACGAAGACTCTTTGTCATTCAGAACATTTTTACGCTCCAACAGCTTCTTTCTTTTTTACCGTAAATACCAAAAAGACCATATTTAAAGAGTAGAAAATTTCATTATTATTCATTATTTTATCATTGTTTCATCCTTTTATTCTTTGTAGAATAATTCCGTAAATTGTCAATTTTTTGCGCTCGAAGATTTAAAATTTAAAATTTACATTTGCATGGGGCTTCCGAGCGTCAGTAATATTCAGAGATATGAAAGAAGCCAATATTAACAAACCCAAGAGCATAACGTTTGTGCATACTTTTTGTTTCAAACCACTTGACAGCAAAATGACTTAATATTCTTGAAGCAAGGGTCTTTGCTCTTCTTGGAACGAAGCAAATTTGCCTTCCCGAGAATTAGAATTTTAAGTAAAACTTTAATAAAGATTCTAGCAATTGACGAGTCATTTTTCAAGTCAAATTTCTTGATTTATTAATATGAGAAATGGAGAAAATATACATTTAAAGTTCCCTAGTTAGGAAGCCGATAATCGAGAGAGCATTAAACCTAATGACCATTCTATAAAACTAAACCTTGATGTCATTTTTTAAACCCACACTCCTAATTCTCTTCCAATCAATATTTCTTTTTAATATTGCCTCTCGAATGTCGACAACTCTATAAATTCAAATCATTAGTTACCATTCGAATTCTAATATTTCAAGCACCACTTTTCTTGGCAAAAAATTTCAAAAACTCTGCTCTATAATTTCCTCTAATCATCAAGCATTATCTCTTCATCAGTGAGTTTCATCAGCCCTAATTACTGCGTTTTCTGAAAGATCAGGAGGCATCACATTAAAAATAAAACGAATATTTTTTTTATGACCTTGCGACATTCATCTCCACAGATAATGGGATTTCTAGAATCCATATAATTACTTACGTGACCTTCAAAATCTGTCTCCATATAGAAGCGATCACCTTTCATAAATTTCCGTTACGCCAGTGACATGTACATTTCTGAGTTAGTCTTGAATTCAATAAGTACATCTTGACTCAACTTTACGTTTACTTAGGCAGTCTAAATATTTATTTTCAAAGAAAAGAGGCGAGAAATTTTCTTGTCTGTTACTAATTCAATTATATTCTACAATTTAGTTTTAATAGACAGAGTGAAGATATATTTCATTTCATTTCATTTCTGATTCTCAAAACTTTCAATATGGCTGCCATATTTTCGATCAGCTAACCCTTATGTTAACTTTATTTGTAAGTAATTCCTCTGAAAAATGCAATTAATTTAGATTGCCAAATATACCATTTTCTATATTGCATTAAATCGTATGTGACGAAGAAAAATCGGTGGATTTATAAGGTTGTAAGATCTTCGCCATGAAATTAATGGCACTTGGTACAAGAACGCTTTGGGAGCACATTCGACGCAAAGATGCAATTATTTGATACGCCGAGTCCGTTGGCCTCTCTGCGATATCACTGAAACTGTCAAAGATCCTTTATAATTAAAACAGCATGAAATTCGCGATCGCCAACAACGAGGCCTTTCATGACTGTATGCCTTCTTATTTATTTTTAATTTATTTCTTAGTTATTTTTTTAATTTCAATCCCCACTCGTTTGAATGTTCGAATCTGCTTTCCATTGCCAATACTCCTTATCTAGAGTTACGTTTCTTTTTCCTCGACATACGTGACCCACTCCGCCCTCGTTTATTTCAAACTCAATATTTAATATTTATTCGAATTTACTTTCTTATTTTTCGTATTTATATTCAGGGTCTAAAGCGTTTTAAATTTCAGACTACACATTTTTTTGTATCCCCTCCATATACACTTGAAATTTCTTGATAATTCTTTTTTAACTCGTTAAAAATTCATTAAAGGTCTTCAAGATCTTCTGAAATTCCATGAAATGACTTGAAATTTTATAATTTGGAGTTTTTTCATTGAAAAAACTTTTTTTCACTGTCTACTTTTTGATTTTGGAATAGAGGTTTGGTTCTTCTTTAGTGATGATTATCTTTTAAAGAACTATTCATCCTTTTTCATTTTTCGGATATTAGCTTGAAAATATCAATTCGATATTGACTGGTTTAAAAAAATTTTTATTCCAATAAATGTAAAAAAAAATCATCAGAGACGTCTGAAACTTCAACCCAATTTTTCGGATAATTGTATTTTACGCTACAATCTAATACTTATTCTAATTCCTAAAGAGGATATTTATCCTTAGATATAACTAACACGAGGATAAATAAGGTATCAAGGATAGCATCCCAATCAAGTAATTAGCACTCTTACACACGCAATCGATCGACCTGCGATCTGGAACTATAGTTTGAATCATGTAATTGCTTACAGAATTGTTCCAAACGAAATTGCCTTTATTAGTTACGCAAGAAATCATAACGAGACTTGCCAGAGATTGCGGGTACCTTTCTTATATAATTTGTCAATTATAAAGCATTGGAATTTATTCAGAACATTACTTTGCTAATGAGGAAATAAAGAAGACTTCTATTTATGAATTAATTGGGGCTAGGAATTTCCAGTTTAATTTCAATTGTTTATTATCGCTTTTTCATAAGTTTTCCTCTCTTGAAACATAATTATAGATAAAAGTTATTAATTAAATAGAGTTCAGGTTTGATATGTACCAGAACGTTCAAGTGAACTAAATATTTCTTCCAAATTCTATTTTATCCAGAAATATTGTTCCAACTAAAAATATCAGTATTACAAGTTTCTTTCATAAAAAATTATTTTCAATGGAAATTAATTCATATTTTTTAAATTGTTTCTATTCAAAATACAATCAATACAAAAATTCCTTCATTTGAACGGTCAAAACTTTTCAGTTATGGTTCGATCGGAATGAGGTTGTCACTCTCTTAAATATATAAAGCTGGGTGAACTAATGACTGCAATTTGTTATAACGTTATTATGCTAAAATAATGATTCAGTAATTCCATTGAATTCTTTCAAATCCTGTTGAACCCAGCTTGAACTCTATTCAATTATTTTGAATTTAACATGAATGACTTTAAATAAAATTAATCTTGATTGTTATTGAATTCATTTGACTTTATGCTGAATACTTTCAATTTCGTCGTTTTGTGTAATCGAAAATTGCAGAATAAAGTTTAAAACTTGTGTCACGAACAAAAATTTTATCGTCTTATCATACGCGAGATTAATTGTATTTGAATTATTGAGACAAAAGCTTGATTTATGCAGATAATGCTATCTGATCTCCAATCGTATCTCAATTTGTCGATTTTGCTCTTTATTTCGAGGATCGTGTCATCTTCTAGTGTTACACAGACTTCTTAAAACGTCAGGTGTATCATTCCATTGCAAAATAATATTTTCATGTCTGGCTTTATCTACCTGGAAACCAAGCTAGTCAGGAATTTTTTTATAAAAGGCGTATCACGTTTTTTTTTTTTAAATTATAACGAAAATTATAACCATTTTTATACTATTCTTTATACATATAATACCAGATCAGAGAAGAATAATAATCTATATTTGATTGGAAGGAAATTGTTATTATTTGAATTAGTGACTATAGAATTTAAATTTTTAGAACTTAAAAGGCAGAGAATGAGAAAATTAAATTTTGCGCTTTTTATATACCGCCTCTGCCTATCGTATCCCGTTATTAGTGGCTATAAATTATAATTCCATCGCTACTGATCAACAGTTTTGCAACATGATAAATGGATACTTTTACTTGATTATAGATGTGCTCAAGAGTTTAGTAACTTAGAAGATAATTTTTAATTTATTGTTGAAGACAATATTAACACAGGATGTAAGCAACTTGGAAATTGATGTTATTTTTCATTCTCTATGTTTTCACTATTAATTTCCATGTAAAAAAATTTCTATTTAAACGATTAAAAAATTGACGAATTTCGGTCTTCTTTCTTCTTGTTGAATCAAGGAAAATATTCGAATATTCGTAGTCTTGACTTTAATTTCATGCTTTCACGAATCCTACGAAATTTAGAGTTTACAATACAGATTTGAAGAGAAAGGAGAAATTTAGAGATCAGTTTTGCAAGTATAATAGGCTTATTAAGGAAAAATAATTTTTGAGTCTACTGATTTGCATTTAGTTCTTGATAATTATCTACCGTGTTTTAATTTTGTTGGAAATATTCTTTTACTTCATTTTTTAAGTAAGATTTCCTGAGGTTTACCAGTTATTGGGGACAACTTGATTTTTACAGCACCTTTAAAACAAGTTTGGTTTTTTAAAGTGAATATTTTAAAATTAAAACCTACTCTTTAAATCCGAATGAGTTTAAAGTAACTATAATTTAAAAGCACTTCATTTCATTTAATCTTATTTCAGTAAATGAAACTGTATAAGATTGTATACAGTACTCATAGTATATCTGTTTAATTCGTGCATCATATTAATTTATAAATAATAATACCGTTTCATACATACGGAGGTAAATGGCCTAGTATTAGAGAAACATTTATTATTGCGAGTTTAAAGTTGGCCTATAGAAATAAATAAAAGAAAAAGGAATAATTAGAATTAGAATTATTCTTTTATTTATTTTCCTCAAGCGTATGTCGATTTTCCAAGAATTGCACTTCGTGAAAATTCGTACCGTTATTTATTACTCAGAATTCCGCTCCGTCATTGGGACTCACCAGATGAGTGGTGGGAGTTAGGCGGAGAGGGGGAAAGCATGGAGACGAGCGAGTAGGAGAATCGAGGAGCTCAGTTCACTCCCGACTCGCGTGGAGTCTACATGGTACGAGTTAAAAATCGCGCAGCGCGCTCGCGACTAATATTATATTCATCAATATCGTCCGTAATAATATTGAAGTAAAAAGTGTTATTTATTTCCTGTAGTTTATTGTGAAGTGCTTTTTCAGATGTGCAGTGTTTTTATCTTCGGATGTTTTAGAAAAGTTCTTCAAGATCTTGGAAATTTCTGTCTGTGAAGTGCTTTTTCAATTGTGTTTTTTTTTAATTGTGAAGTGTTTTTATCTTCTGATATTTTGCAAGAGACGAGTCTACTGGGCCGATTACCAGAAGAATTGTTTCCCAGAAGGATCGTGGCTGTTGCTTCGAAGAAAAAAGTTCGTACCTCTGATCTTATTTCCATAAAGTGGCATTTTATTTGACTAATTTCAATTATTACTTTGCGAGTCGTATTCTATGCTTTGAATTTCATACTATTTCAAATATTTCCACTGATTTTTGGGTGTGAAACAAATATCAAACAATTTGCAGGATTTTAGAAAATTTAAAAAATATTTAAAGTGTGCTTTTAAAAAGTTAAAAAATATATTCCCAAGTATGGAATTCTTTGTATCCTTTACAATTTTTTAAAAAACACTGAAATTCAACGAAATCACTTGAATTTTATTTTCGTGTAAAATTTATTGACTGATTCGTGAAGAATACGTAAATTCTCCGGGAATTCAGTAGGAAAAAATTAATGGACACCCTGAAGACCTCATTGCGGAAGGTCCGGAACAACTTGTAAATAGTAAACTCCAGCGCCTAGGTTTCTTCTCCCGTCGTGCACTCTCGCCTCTCAGGTTGCGTGACCTCTCCCAAGCACTTCTCACTTTCTCTCTCTCGCCCCTTTAATTCTATCTTCATCTCTCTCGCACTCAGCGATAACATGGTAGCGCTGCTTACTTTTTGAACTAAGCAGCCGGCTGGGTGGGCGGCAGTTGTCCAGGCGTCCGCAGTCTGCGGCGAGGCGACGTGGTCTTCACGGCGGAGCGACATTCCGCGTCCTCTCGCCATATGCGAGTACCATTTCTTTCTCCTGCCATTCATTCAACCTTCGACTTGTTCTTGTTCACCAATTCGCCACCAAATCATCATATCGGTCAAATCCGTCATATCAACTACATAGTTTGAAAAGTTACCTGTGTGATGACGAGCCGGGCGTCGCTCTTAACGCGTCTATCCACCTATTTCAGCGCGGGTGTCAGTGACTCTCCAAATACCAAGGAGATACTCAGTTTTGATGATTACTTCACCAACGTGAGTCGTTTTACGCGTGTTAATCACCTTTTGCCGAAGGAGGCACCTCCTACGAGTTTTCCAGTGACTTGGTGAATAGAAAACGTCAATAAAGAAACATATGATCGAGATTCTAATGTTCGCCAACGTGAGTCACTCCAAAGTGCCGCGGCCTTTTTAAAAAGGCTTCTACACTCTACTATCTACATTTGCAAGCCTATCTGTGCCTTTATATACTTGGAAATTATTTCGACTCCGGTGACTATGTAACACCTTTACCAAAACAGTTTGACCGTTTATCGTTGCGATTCCCAGTTCCTTACCTACTCTGACGCACCTGTACTCATCGGGTTCCTTCAGGTAGATGAACCGGGCTTACCTTTATTCTTAGAGTTTACGACTGTACACTTTATAGTTTACTTTACACTTTAAGTTTACACTATTTTCGAGTCGTATTGCTACACGTTGACGAGTAAATATCCAATGCCGCTCAATGTTTCCAATGTTGTTGCTTCATCGCGTGATCTAGAAAATGGTTTCTTACTTTTACTAGGTCTGATTAGCTGGCTTCAATTATTGGCAGGTTTTGGTATAAGATACGAGAGGAAAAATGCTTTTTTGAAGGTAGATCTGTTGAATTTTTTCATGCTATGTCTTCAAGTCTGTAGGGTTGTTATTTCAGTTTAAATATTGCCGGTTTTGATTATGAAAATATTGGCAATTTGTATCGTAAAATATCTTGTTTATTATCTGAAAAATGCTTTAAAGTACTTGACAATCCAATAGTTGTGACATAACCGTTAGCACAATGTAAAATTTGCAGCAAAAGTTAACAATTTCGATCAAACGTCTCTTGACATTTCAACCCCCCTCGGTGTAGTTTAAAATTTTAAATCTTGAAGTTTTGATTTTATCTTTTTTCAGTTAGATAATATTCATTCTAGGCAGTGATGAAGGTGTCACAAACTAAAATTTATAGCAGCAGAACTTTTTTTCTTTGATGTTGATTATACCAGTTTAAGAATCGTGATTGTGATTGCAATTGTATATTATCTCTTCAGTTCCAATGATTCTTTTAAAAACAGTTCTGCTGATTTTCTGATATTGATAAAACATTCATGGTAACCGCGTATCTAAATTCAAAAATAACTTCGATGTCTCTTCATCAAGTACAAAACTGTAAGTGCAACTCTCCTTAAAGAGCTTGAAATTGTAATTGCATCTTTTTATTGAAAAATGAACATTATTACTATAACTATTATTACTTTATAATGAACGAAACATGATGATATTTTCTGTAACTTCTTCAATATACTTATTCTAAAGTTGAAGATATTCCTACTGAAAATTGTGAAAATGGTCCTAATTGTTTATTCTATCTTGGTGCCTATGATATGCTACAGTTTACATAAAAGTATTTTAGAATTGTATTGTTATACTATTGTAAACGCATGATAATGAGGGGTTATTCACTCGTACTGACATTCTTCAGAAAGAAATTAGAATTCATTTGATGTTCCCTCTCTACAATATCTTTCGAAGCGAATATCCCAAAGAATTTCAATGTCCAAGATGTTCTAATCCTAGAATGATTTCTGTTTAAAAGAAAAAGCTTCACTTTGCAAAAGTCTCATTCTTTAATTAAATATAAAAAACACTTTGGAAATAACTGAAAAATTTCTAACGGTATTTGTTCCCTAGATATGTTTCTCTTCAAAGAAGAAATCAACTCATTATAAGACCAAGTTATTATTAGTAAGAAATCACGGTTTCAATTGTCACATGAGCTGAGTGACCTTTCACTTCGAATAACACGAATCAATGAACTCTGTAGAGAGATCAAGAAGATACTATTCATATCATAGAATCTGAGCTTACACGTTTACTTTTCGATCGTAAAATACACGGAAAAAATATGTCCTGTAAAAAATGTAGAATTAGTCCAGGAGTTTTGGACGGGTACCAAAATATTGGAGATCTTGAATGACTTTTAATAAAAGGTTTCAAACTTTTCAATACTAAATGCAAATGAGTCTTGGAAATTCTCTATAATAGTTTAGG
The DNA here is from genome assembly GCA_904066005.1 of Synergus itoensis. Taxonomy (NCBI): domain Eukaryota; kingdom Metazoa; phylum Arthropoda; class Insecta; order Hymenoptera; family Cynipidae; genus Synergus; species Synergus itoensis. The sequence continues at coordinate 227,274 of CAJFCP010026101.1, forward strand.
AAAAATAGTTTTGTATTTACTGAAGAGCTGGGATTACAGAAAGTCCTGGACAGTCTGGGAAAATGTTGCGCGTCGATGTGCGCAGTCGACCATCAGCTAGCAGAGTGAAATATAAAGTTAATAAGTGTACTTATATAAAACTCACGAAATATTAAACATTAAAATATTAAAAATAATAAAATGATACAGTTATAATATAATATTTAAATAAAACATGTTAAAACAAATTAAATATCACTTGGGTCACTGTGACGTTTCTCACAAGCGGTGAAGATTTGGCTAGTTAGTATATAAGGACCATTTCGACCGGTATACTCACCGTGCGATATTCTGCGTTAGAGAATTGCGTTGTATGTATAGTAGTGTTAGGTTAGGTATAGAATTAGGTTTGTGTGTATTAATTAAGTGACGAAAACGTTTCTCGTGTGTGTGATATGAACTTGGACACAAAAGACTACTAAGTCTGAAGTTAGCTTTGCTTTTTTTATTTTGTTTAAGAACCCTTCATATTTTCCTAGACTGTCCAGAACTTTATGTAGTTCTTTCTTGCACTTAGTATTGAAATATCTTGTAAATTTCATAGAAGGAGGTTTACAATTTTTACAACATTTTGGTACCCGTCCAAGATTCCCAGACTGAGTTCTACACTTTTTATAGGACATATTTTTTCCGTGTACATACAACTATAACTAAAACCTAAGAATGTCATCCTTCTCTTATAAATTGATTCAAAAGTTTCGGGAAAGGTTTCTTGCAAACTTGAAATCTAGGTTGGAACGAAGCAAGAGCACGTTTTGCCGATAAATTTGATATGTCCTGAAAGTAATTATTTCTTTGTGTGGAAGAGTATAGAGAGATGAAGAGTAGTAAGGAAGCCAAGCCTGGCCTAGGTCACGGTTAAGAGAGGCACATAGAAAAGCAGGCAGGCTCTCGTATCTTAAAGTCAGTCAGTTCATACTCGTTAACGTGTAGCATAGAAATCACAATTCACAGTGCACGTGGAGTTACATGCGCTTTGTTTCTCTTTGCACACATGTACACCACTTTTCTGGTGAAAGTGCTTTAAAATGGCGCGCTTTTCTTGGAATGGTTGCTCTTTTGGCTAAACTTAAAGTTAAAAGCATAACTTCAATCCGAAACGGTACATTATATTCCCGTTGGGGAAATAGTATTAAAATGTTGAAAAGATATCATGAAACAATAAGCACAATAAATTATTTTAGTGAATGAGTGAAATTAGTCGTTTCTTCTATTATTTTTCAATGCCACTTTAAATCACTTTCAACGGTAGAATTAGATTAGTATATAATTATATATTTTAATTATTTTAAGAGATTAATAGTACCACGAGCTTATAGAGTGTCAAAATATACTTGTCGATGACGAACCAACAAATTGATAAAACCGTTTGCTATTGATAAGTGATAAGATAGGAGAATCTCATCTGTAGATCGATGCACATGACAAAAAGATTCATAAGATATGTCTTTGACGAAAATGTTTGACGGGAAAGTACTTTATAGCTATTGCTTAGTATTGCTTTGGTCCCAAGTGTCACGAGAAGATAAACGGATATTTTCGGGATGATTACCATTGAAATTTCTACCAGTGCTCAGGAGAGTGACTTTATTTTTGATCCCCTTGCTATTCTGGATTCGTCTTCGAGGAAACGAGGCGGTCGTTAGTCTCGCTTTTGGTGATTCTGTCTCAGAGCGCCTGGCGCTTCTTTCTCTGTTTTTGGTTCATCCATTTCTTCTCTGAAATGTGGCGCAAAGTTTTAGAGAAACCTGAGAAGGAAACCATTTGTCCTTTTGTGTTTTGGCACTCGAAACTTCAAAGGGAGGCTTGATTTGTTCTCAAATATGTAAAGTGTAGATTGGCCACTGTAACTTATCATTAAAAACTCGAAAACTTTATAAAACAAGAAAAATCAAAGAAGTAGGTTCAAGACTGATTTAAATAAATGGTAATTCAACTTCATAATTTGCAATCGTAAAAATTATTAATGACAGTGTTATTATAAATGATAGATTTATCATCCTTAATTTAAAATTCATTTCGTAATTAGGACAAATTTCGAGGTCCTTCAAAAGTTTTACAGATCCTTGACACGTCCAAAATTATGGTCGAATTTCGCAGTGGAATTCTGATTCAGAATAACGTTATGATTAAGAGGGACCTTAAGACCGGTCGTTGATATCTAAAAATCCATCTGGTTTGATGATTGGTTTACTTTACACTGACCTTGTCATTCCTCGCTGATGTATTTCCACTGGTTGTATATTAACTATTTGCCTCTTTTATCTATATTCAATTTTTTCACGTATTTCATTTATTTTGAAAATTTGTCAGTTTTTTAATTTATAAAGATAAATTTCGTTAAGAAGTTTAAGTAAGATTTAATAAAGATTTAAGTCTTAATATTCAAATTTTTACACGAAATTTTACACTTTGCCGACTGATATCTTCTCAAATAAAATAAGTTTTTTAAATATTAGTTACGAAGTAAGAGGGATAAAAAGTGGATACAGTAATCAAATTGCAGACTCTGTTAATTTGTATTCGCAAGAATTACTATAATTTTCTAACCACAGGTTGAATTTGTCGTTAGTCATACACCACGTAATGTCTAGTGATCGATTACATTGCTCGAGGTTGCAACGGTTATTGCGTCATCATCTCAAATTTCTTCGCCTATCGAAACAATCTAATCCTGACCATATCCGATACATATATCAATTGATAAATTTGGGTTTTCGATAGCCTCACTTGCAGTCAATTCAGTTTTCAGTCTGCGTATCTATTAAAGCTTCGAATTTCAATGAAGATGAATTGACTTTAATTGACACAAAGTTTAAAAATCATTAAGAATTTAGGAGATGCACTACCTCGTCTTTGATGACGCCAATGACTTCATTTGACACTAAATTGGTTTATTTACATTTACTTTGATTCGATGACGTGATGGTCTCAAATGTTAAATCAGGTTTGATCAGAGATTCAAACTGATTGGATAGTTTAGAAATTGAAATGAAGATTTTCTGATACTAATTGAGAAGACAAATTTCACCAATTTTTATTTTCGTCGTCTATAATTTTTGCGCACAATAATTAAGACAGCGCCAATTAAAAAATCTTGTTAAATCCAATGAGACATTTCTTGAGAAGTTGAGATAAGTTTGACCACCCTGTTCTATGTTCTGAGGCGATTTTCCAAATACGACTTGGTAGTAATCGGGTCTCAGTCGTATCAATCGAGCAGAACAGGGCTTGATCCGTGTCAAATGAAACGATCTGTTCCCTTAAATGCACCCGACTCGTATGTATCCAAGCTATCATTAAGGCGTCGATTAGCGTTCACTTCGAGAAACGACCTGTAATGGCACGTTCAACCGAGTTCGACCGATTGCTCTCGAGCCAGTCTCGTACAGATCTTTATAATTTTATTATTTACCTCATTTTTAATCTGGGAAAATACAGTGGAGTTAAAATCGCATTAAATAATAAACCCATTTCACAAATGACTCACTCTCTATAATCTCTATCTTGGAGGGACTATTGAAAAAATTGTTTGGTAAGGACAACAAAATAAGTGGTTTTTATAAAACTAAAAACTGTTTTTTGTCCTAGAAAAATTTGTATTTCTTTCAAGTCTGGTTGAAATTCTTCAAATTTAAAATTACTTGAACAATCTTGCATATTCTGGAGGATACTTCAGAATGAGAGAAATTGTTGGTAATCTTGAATGTACCGCAATGACAGTGCAATAATTCCACTTGGCATGCGACAAATTACTTCAATTTGCCACTTTACTGCTGGTCGTAAATTCTTTATAACAATCTGGCAACAGACAATATTCTCACGATTGGTGTGTAGAATCTGATAATATTATCAGATTTATAAATAATACTGCAAGAAAGCCTAATGAAATACGCCATATTGCCTTTTTAAAATTCTATTACTGGTTATTTCTATATGAAGAAGTCATCACTACTAGGGTTTAAGTGATTATTATACGAGGCTTGGGAGCGAAGAGTTCACTCTTGGCTATAACTGTGGAAGTTGCAGTTATTTCTCTTTTAATAGCTAGGAGATGGCAAAACTAATTAAAATTCTCTTTCATCTTCCGCACTTGATTTCTCATTTTGAAATTTATTTTCGATGTGCAGCAATATCAAGTGAATTTCAAATTCACGGTGTGATAAATCCAGATGGTGAAGTTGCAAACTAAACATTATTTCCGACGCCTGATAGACGATCTTCACATCTTCGACTCCACCTTATAGGTATGCCTACCAATTGGTAAGAAGGCATAGAAGGTCGAATGTAATGCGTTTACTTCGCCAAGCAGTAATAGAGTTTACCAAGTGTAGACACACGGTATTTATTATACGACATTTACATTTGTATTGTACCCTATGTTGCATCTGGCTTATGATTTCCTTGATGTGGGATACTATTATGATGTTGAAATTTACAGAACGCCGAACGTTATACAAGAAACACACTAAACCGACAATATTATTTCCTTTTTAAATGAAGCGATTACTGAAATTGCAGTATAAACGAACTATTTCAATCTTCTCTTAATCATAAATCAAATTTCCCTTGGAGAATATCCTACCTTCTTTTCCACGTGTGAAAATAGGAAAAAAAAGTTATCTCTTGAATGATCCCTTGAATTGTCGACCTGTTTTTTTGTCTGCATAATTCTTCTGCAGATATTAAACCATAGAAAATTAAATCGCATAAAAGGACGGCAAACGGATGCGGAAGAAGCGACGAGCGGTCCCGGAAATGCACTTTTCTGATTACAATCGAAAACTGACTTAGGTCACGGCTGGCCTCGTTTATAATAGTGAGCCTGAACATTCTATTATAAGTAGCATAACTATAGATCCGCCTTTGCAATATGCGTGTCAATGACTATTGATTGTTGCTTTGTAAGAGTTCAACTGATCTACCCTCCAGTGAACACGAGTTTGCAACTTTCAATTTCGCTCGCACGAGATTACTGTGCTATCTTTATTTTGCCTTAAGGATTATTTCCAATTGAAAAAGATCTCGAAATTCGAAAGACGATCAATCTTTTCTTGGAAGGGGATGATTGAATGATATACACGGGTAGTTTGTCGGCGTCAAAAAGAAAGTCGTTTCATCTGATTGCGTAACAAAACGAGCCAGACGACAACCAACCTGGACACGTTGGTTTCTTAATTTGGCATGATCGGCACTCTTTGCTTCACTCCGTTTTTGTAATCCACGGTGGTTTAAAAAGTATGTGCTCAAGTGCTTGTATACTTGCAGCTTTTATAGATCACGTGACCCGCCTATGTAGGGGACCCTACTAGCTCTTAGCAACTTATCAGACTCTGCTGTGGGCAGGTATTTATGATTTCCGAGAAGAAACCGATCTCAAAACGGTTAACGTGGCTGCTTGAATATACATGACGAATGCACTCTCGATTTCCGATTGTGTCGGCCCGACAACAAGGCATCTCTTTTTTATTTTTTTCATTTTATTTTTGTATTTTTGTCATCAGTGCCCTTCTCATCAGAAAGGGACCATTCTCAGAAACTATCACACTTTTGTCTGAAATTCTAACAAATGGTTGTCCTCAATTTTTGAAGAGACACTGAATTGTTCACACCTCGCAGATTTTCCACTCTGAATAGAATAGGAAGTGCGATTTGATTACGGATGTGGGGCATTTGATTATCACTATACTGCGTTTATTTGCAAATACGACCGTTATCGTGCAGAAGCATTATATTAACCTTCAGGAACAACCTACTTGATAACATAGTACTTGCTTACTATATTTCTTGTCACCCGATAACTACGTTACTATCGCAGAGTATCGTTAACGATTTCCTGTACAAGCGAGAAATAGCGATATTCAGGTTTTGACCAAATTAATTTTAGTTTTTTTTTTTATTTATAATAAACCATATAATGAATTCCCATCATTAATTTTAATTCTATAGAGGCTTAACTGCTGGATGACTGATTGACACAATCTTAATCATATATTACAAGCATCTTCATAAACTATTCTAGAATTACTTCGACAATTATAAATCAGAAGTTTTAATTAGTGTCTTCGCTTTTAAAACGCTTTAGACGTTGATATTAATTATTACACTATTTACACAATTACACAGTCATCACAGGACTACTCACCTTTGTTTTTATCTTTTTTCAATTTTGTCACCTTTTTTCAAATTATAAAATTAAGCTTTGCCAAAAAAATGTATCTTTTTAACTGTTTTATCAACAATAGGTACTGTGATGACTGTATACACTACCAAATCGAAGAAATCTTTCGCAATTTGGAATAGAATAGTTACTATTAACATTTTACTCGCGAACGGTAATAACTCTTCGCCTCGAGTCCATTTGGGAAGACAGATTGCATTTATTTTCTTCAGTAATTCATGCTCTAAGAAGCGTGGGCTGATTACGTCATCTGAAGAAAACGACATTCGATTTTTGTCGAACACATTCGGCGCCATTAGTTAGCTCGAGTCTATTGAATTTTTCATTATTTGAGAGAACTGTCCATTGACTCTGATACAAAGTTTCACGTTTGGCGAGAACTTAAGTTCCACATTTTCGAGCTTCGGGCAAAGTAGAATAAATATAAATTGCGCGAAAAATTATGGCCCGCCTACCTCCCTTTGGTACGCGGGCCTTATTTGGGCCTGGGCGAGAAGACGAACGCTGTGGGAGGTTTCGGCGATTCGTGGTGAAATTCTTGATTGCCGTCGGCCCAAGTCGATAAAGAAGGCCCATTTGTTGAAATTAACAACGAATCAGACCGCCGCACGGAGAAGCGCATAATATCAATTTTTCCTAAACTGCGATGTAATTTGGGGATTCATTAGGAATTTTTAACTTTGAAAATACTAGACTTAAAAAAAATATATATGAAACTTTAAGATAAATTGTATTTTCGCCCAACCAGTATTTTTTTCAATTTGCAAGGAAGAAACGGAATTAAATTAATTGCCAAGCTATAAAAAACAATCAAAACTTAAAACCTCTCATTGAAATACGTTCTCATAAAACTTCGAGCGTAAAATTCATTTTTCTTATTTCTTATTTAGTTATTTTGTATCCATTCAAATTAATTAGGGCATGTAATTAATTATAAAGCCTTGACATACCGTCGAAATTTTTCCTTCAATTCTATCACACAATCTCATGAAAGTCAATGAAATTCATTACGTCCTTATAATTAAACTTTAAAGCCAAAGATAACTCGTCAGTCACATTTTTTTGAAGAGCACGGAAGTGCAATTCAGCTCATAAGCCAGAAGCATAAAACGATAATTTAAAGAAAATAGGTTGGAGAGCCAATGTACCTTCACTTAAAATTTAAGCGACATTTAAATTCCACGGGAGTAATCTGGCTGCCAGATTGAGGTTTTAAGTTCAGATTATACCTAAAGACTTTTTATGAGCCAATTTTTTCTCTTCTGAACGAGGGTCTTATCGATCATAACTTGAGCTACTTAAAAAATATCTTGGAAATTTGCAAAACCTTGTTAAAATATTTCAGTTACGAGTTTAAAGACTCACGAATTACTTTATATTTGTTAGCCGCAGAAATAATTATCTCTTCAGTTTTCGACCCAAGTTTAAGTTCACCTATATTTTTCACGATCAAAATACGTGGAAGTGGATGCGGAATTTTAAATATAGGGTTACGGTAAACCTTTGAGTTCGCTTGCGTCCCACACAAACTGAAGAATAAAAGCCTCAACGATGCCGATTTGGTTGAGGAATGAGGAGCAAAATCAACAGCAGCAGGACAATAACAATGAACCTGCACTTATAAAGTCAATTTTGTACCGCAGGCAGAATTGCTACTCCTCATCAGTAGAGGTCGAGGGATTCACGTGGGTGAACTTGTCTGGGCAGGGCAATCGCGTTTTCTCTCCTGGTTCGTTCTCCACTTTGCAGTGGTACCACCATTCCAAGTTCGCCACTTTCCAAGGCGTTCCAAGTTACGTAGGTAACTTCTCGATGTGACATCGTGGTCCAAAGGCTCCCACGTATTTTTACGAGGGTTACCCGGTGCTAACCATTTAAGGATTGGTCCTCATACCCATTGACAACACATGAGCTTCGATTCCCATGATGGTTTATTATCCAGGTCCTAAAGGAGAATCGTTTTTGTGGATTTCGAGGATCGATATCAGGAAACGAAAGTCATTGACGTAGGGTCTGCTTGATTGGCTGTTTTGCTCCTTTGGGAATCAAACGATTCACTTTGTTTTGCGCTTACTTAAAAATTTAACTTGTAGAAATATTATTTCAAACGTAAATGCATCTTAGGAAAACATTTGTCAGTTAAAGACAGATTTTGCAAAGAATGAAAGAGTGGCGACGTTGGAAGGGTTCAAGGTCTGCGAAGCGAAAATATCTTTCTGGATGCCATTCTGATGGCTTTTAATGGCTAACAAACTCGGTTTTGTTTGTTTTTAGTTTTGTGTCGCTCGAGAGAGCTTGATTTAAACTACGCCAACGTCTAAGCACGTCGAGTATTCGGACGTTGTCTTTGTTTTCGCATGCAGAACAGAAGGACCTGAGATTGTGCTAGGTCTGGTTCTCTCAGTTTTAGAGGTTGCATTAAAAACGCATTAAGAGGACACATCATTAGTTAAGAAAATTGCAATTTATCGAAAAAGATTTCCCCTTTTACTGAAATTGAAAACATAAATCTTAATGAAGTTTCGATGTTTGAGAACATTTGATGAGTCGAAGTACCTGAACTTTCAACTTGAAGATATATTTTCAATTCGCCATCCCGATTATTATGAGCCGTCCTCGACTTGTGGAATGTGTGTCATAAATTCTTTTCTGAGCACTCTTCAACCGTAAACTCGACCACCTTTTTTGACTCGGCAAAAAACTCGTTTCCCCACGTGACATTTATATGCACAGATAAGTCTGGGTCGATATGGACTGGGGAATTTTTACGACGGTAGTTGAGCACCGTGTCTCTGATAAAGAAGCAATAGCTGCACTCTGCAGGTTCGAAACTGATGTACGTGCTGCCTAATAATTGCAGTCAGTAGCTTTGCAAAAAACAAGATGTCACTTGTAGGTATTTAACCAACCTGTTATCTTATGCCAACAGACCATTCTTATTCAATTAAGATGTACTTAAGATTGTTGCTTAAGAAGATGGTAGCAACAATCTTGTGCTTTGAATGGAAAGCCAAGGTTTATGTTAAATCAGGGCTTAATTAAAATGTTTTAATTTTCGAAGTACACACTTCTTGTACCTTCCTTCCTACTTTCAAGAGAATCTTCTGAATGAAGATTTTTCTTCTTTATTTTTCATATCACTGCCATCTCTGTTGTCAAATTTCTTTTCAGATATTGACAGCAAATGAAAGTATAATACCAAAAAAAGTTTCATCCCTATATCATTTCCGGTCCACAGCTTAAATTCATCCCTAAAACTAGTTATGAGACAAAAATTTCGAAAATAATTCTCAAGTTTTCAAATTTTTCTCTTATAACGAGTTTGGGGATGAAATTAAGCTGTCCTCCGGTATGGAGATGAAACTTCTTTTGGTATCACATATTACCATTTGCTAGTAATTTTTGGAAAGAAATCTGACAACAGAGTATTTAGAGTGAACTTGGGAATTTTTTTTCGAGATTTTTGTTTTATTAAAAAATGGGGGGTGAAATTAAGCTGTCCTCCGGTGACGATATGGAGATAAAACTTTTTTTGGCATCACATTATCATTTTCGTTTATAAACGTTGAAAACCAGTTACATTATTTTTCTCTCTACAAGAATAGACAAAAAAGTATATTCTAATACCCACTGTAGGAAATTGTAGGTGTTAAGGTGAATTCTACGGGACTGTGGAACATTGTAAATTGCATTGCACATTGTTTCATGGAGTTTTGAGCACGACTTTAAGGGTTTACGTGGTAGGTCTCGAAGGCGTCTGAAGATTGCCGCGCAAGACTGGCGGAGGGACTTTGGACCCGTTATGCAGCTCGACTGGCAAGAATGCTGTTGGGCCGTTGCAGGCCCGCATTATGCTTGTTTCTTACGTGTGCGTATCGACGTCCCTCCCTCAATCTCTCTTGCACAGTCCACAACCCAGCACACTCGTCGCGATTCGCGATATTTGCCTGACCACTTCCGAGATTGCACTCTTGGCTCTCTCTTGGGACTGGTTCCTCCAGCTCCAGGCTCCGGATTCCTCAATCCATGCTACTTGAACCTGGGGTCCATTACGGTATCCTCGGCTGTCTGGGATTCGATTTCACTGTAGGTCACGCGACGAAACAGATACTCATAGTCAAGATTAGCCATTCGACAAGTGACACTGATACGGGATATGCAGAATTTGTTACTGATAGCAATCCATAATCCTCTCGTCAAGGACACGATTCTCACCTTTCGCAGCCTGATTTCAAGAATTTATCTTGGGGGCCGTCCTTAAATTACGTAAAGCTGTTTTCTGGAATTTTGACCTACGTACCCCCCTCTGTAAGGGTCCGTAAGTTTTGAACGCCCCCCCCCCCCCCCTTATCTTACGTAATTTTTTTCGAATAAATTTTTTCTTAATGTGTCGTGTGAGACAATATAAAAACGTCGACTCTTTTCAAACGAACATTTATTACTATAAGGGAGAGATTAAAAAATTACATGAAATATAAAATTTTGTTATTTTTTTTAAATACCTCTTTGGCGAGAAATCACATATGAACGTTTCTATGTAACAGATATTAATGTATTATATTTCAGATATTATTTGACTAATCAGAAGTCTTTGCTGTGGTGGTAGACTAATAATCTGTTTTTTCCGTTATTTAAATTTGATTTTCAGTGATTTTCAAAAAGGAAAAAATCTTACGTAAGAAAGTTTTTTGACCACGTACCCCCCCACGTAAGGTCAGCATAGAAAAATGCTTAACCCCCCCTCCCACCTAAAAACCTTACGTAATTTAAGGACGGCCCCTTGAGAGCCTTTTCAGTCTGATTTGACACAAGTTTGTCACCAGCAGAAGTTATCTACCTCTGCGTTAATTTATTTGTCAATTTTCGAATTTCACTGACGCACTTGACCCGCGTCGAGGTCTTTGGCAAACAGCTAATCCCTTTGGCCATTTCTCTGCCAAGAAGTTCTCTTTGTGGTGAACACCCTGTATAACTCACATCTCTACTATACTTACACTGCAGACTATACTTACTGGATTCTATAAACGCGCACGTGTAAGGAGAGAAGTTCTAGCTGGCATGAACACGTGGACTCTGTGGTTAGCAGCTGTGTGTTCACTGTTGACTGTTCAGCTGTCGCTATGGATATTGCGCGAGACCCCGGCCGCGCAAAGAGGTGGTCCATGGCGGGGGGAGGCTTGACAATTTTTACCATTATAATCGAATACCTGCGTTCCGTGACTCGATGATTTTAACTTGAGATATCGGGTCGCTGCAGTGTTTGCTACTCGCAGCGATACAGCGCATAAAAATCGTTAATTAAATCGCCTTTGTTCCGAGCCGAGAAAGGGAAGAAACAAGAGGAAGAGTATAAACTACAAGGAGTCTTTCTCTCTTACATCTCCCAGAGGGAGAGAAAGACTTTATTAAGACCCGGGAAAACACCAGACCACAACAACCTAACACCCCGATTTCTGTATTGCTGACTTTCTTTCAAGGGACTTTACTGCTCTCTCTATATCAAAGAAGTATTTCTGTTGATCCAAAACACAAGAGCTGAATTGTGGGCATGTAAAAATGATAAAGTGGCTGCTTCGGAGAAAGAGAAGCCAGTGAAAGGTCATTTGAATAGGACAGCTATAATTTTCCCAGCGAACGGTTATTCCGTCTTCTGTGATTCTTTCCTGAGGTTCTTCCTCCATAAATTTGCAAATTGGCAGTCGTTCAACCGGTCACGCACACTATGTACTCGTGCGCGCGAATTCCGCTGGCACGTTTCCGACGCGGATGTCTGTTTTTCGCAGAGAGACACACGACGTCCACGATATGTTAGAGTAGGAAGAAAGTGAAGATTTTGGCGATGGTAATTCTCCCCGGTTTAAGATTAATTAATGGAAAGATTTCTAAAATAGATCCAGAACGCAACGAATTACGGTCTTGCTTTCTCTCTAAAGTGAACCTAAAATCAACAAAATAATCTGAAACTCTAGTTTTTTGCCGCTTGAATGGTTCTTTAATTACACCTTGTGTAATTGTAACATGTGTTTTCAATCGTCATAAATTTCCTATCTTACGTAAGCGATATGCAACTTGTGATTCATTCAACTCCATAAACGAGATCTCCAACACTGCATTGAAAATAAATAAAAAGCGAGTTGTCAAAACTGTTGAACGGCGAAAAAATGTTGGATTACGTTATTGGCAATCGATTGAAATACATATAAGGGTGTATGAAGTGACGCATCGTTGACCGTGGTAGGACGACTTTTTCTGAAACTTTCCACACACAACTTCATTTTCCATCAAGATTCAAGCTGCCTTTCATTTCTGTGAGTCAGAGACGATATCTCATGTCGAGCACTGAAAAAACATGAGTTCAAGATGAAAAAAATTCGAACTGTCGTGTAATAATATTTTTACATCACTTATTCTATATACCAATTATTTAAAAAAGTAGGGCTTTATGGTGGAATATCACTCCTTGCATTTTGAGAATCAACAGAGGTCGTGGACACTCGTGTTACTTTTCGCCCTGTCGCATTCGGTGCCTTGCTCTATTTTCTAAGCTAATTTCGAACCTCACAAATGCCTTTTCGTTCATTTTATCTTCGGTTCAAATGAACCTTCCTTTGTTCTAAAGAAGTTAGAATCTATTTTTCTTTCTTAATTTATTTTTTTAAGTTGGATTAGTTATTTATTTTTTTGACTCTCTTTTTGACTTACGAATCTTGTTGCCTTGGGTCTTTTTGGCTAATAATTGAGTCTGAATTGAGTGTGTACGAACTTTAATCACTTGTACGCGATGGTACGTCAATTTCCGCACTCGGGGATTCCCCCGAGGTCGTGCACGAACCACCTATACGGCGTTCTGCATTACAGGAATTACTGAGAAATTAATTAGACGCCAATTTTCAACGCAAGGTTTCTTGTTCTACTGTGTGATTTTTTGGCGTTAAGATAAAAAAATCACTTTCAAATTAAGACAATAGGTGTATACTTTGATGACTGGAGTTAAATTAAAAAAAATATCTCACTATTATTGTGATATATGACTTGCAACAGTTGTCACCTTGTTTCTCTTAATTTGCAATTTTTTCTCCTTAATGCGTGAGGCGCGAGCAATATTCCTTTCGATATGCTAATGCTTATTGAACTCTAATCGTTTGTAATTTATGGACTTGATATATTCTCGTAGCCTCGTGATCATTATTCTATAATCCGTAGATGATTATCTGTGAATTTAGTCTGTCACCTCATCTAAGTAATGCTTCATTTATCGGTGTTAACAGACCAAGGATTTTGTGACTTAAATTGTAATTCCGATTGCAATTTCGCTTTCAGATCCTTTTTTATCCAGCTCTAAATGACGAAAATGTCATAAAAATGGTACTTTCTTATTACAATCTAGGGATAATGAAATGCATTTGCAATTCTTGAAATTTTATTGCAAAATATGTATAATTTATTAGCTGAGGTGATTTTGCGAAGTCATCGGTTGACGAAGATTTCTCTGAATGGATTTTTATTTTTTCGGAAAGGTGCAGATAATATTTATATTTTATGGTTTGATTAACAAGGTTTTAATGAGTGCAAACCGATTGTTTTTCTTTTTTTTACTTTTTGAATTTAAATGTTCGAAACAAAAGTCTTCTGGTAATAGGACCAGTTTATCGTTGCTCTTATTCTTGTTTCGACTTCTGACATAACATATCGGTTTGGATATAACGTTGTTGTATTACATATGCTGGTGTGTAAGAACATGCAATACGCCCACGACTGCCGAAGCAAAGAAGACGGCCTTCTCCCGACCTTTTCGGTTCTTGTGAATGACTTGATTTTCTCTGAGTGAAAGTGAAAATAAAAGTGTCGAAAATGCTCTTTCAAGAACTTAAATTCTCTTTTACTGACCCATTTTTATTTGAAATACAATCTTTAGGAACTCTTCAAAGAGGGAAGTAATGCTATAATAATTGTGTCCTTTACAGAGAAAAATACAAGTTATTGAGTAACAAATCCTCATTGTTATTTGTCGTGTTTGCTCGTTAGATATAAAAATGGACATTTTTGCAGAATATTTATATTTTTTTGAAATGGGTAGTAGTATTACGACGTACGTAATTTTATAAGCCTTACATCACGGATATTCATTATTATTGCTAATAATAGTAAGGTGTTGAATTGTTGAATAAAATTGCATGAGATACATTTCCAATGCATTATGATGATTATATTATATATTCAATCACTTCCTTACAAAGTCATGGGAGTTCGATAACGAATAGACGTTTGTAAAACGAATGATTCAGATCAATAATGAAGTCAATTTCAGCTTCTCCATCTCTTTACGAAAATGGAAAAGAATCTGTTAATTTTTTAGTCGAAAATTCCAATGACGCACCTTTCAGAGAAAATAGGCTGATTTTTTCACGAAAACATGGGAATAATAAAAGAAAATTCTTAAAAAATTGTAATTTGGATACAATTGCTTGTAAATTGGATATCCCAAACTACAAAGGTTTTCAAGTTGCACTCGGTGAATCTGATAGCTTTCAACTTGTTGGCGGTTCAAGTTTCCAACTGTTGAAGTTTTAGGGTTCCAAATTTAGAAATGAATACTATCAGTTGGTAATCAGTTAAGTCTGGTCTCCAAATATGTCTCAAAAATCATTTTACAATCTCGAAAGTTGAAAACACTGACGTACGAGTCGAAAATAGTATATTTACTTGAGCCTTCCTGGGTGATTGGCAACTTATTCACTGAAGTGTGATTATCATTCCAGTATCAGCGGAAACCACTTCCCTCGTTTCTAGACTCGATACTGGTTAAGTCATCGCCTCATGACTTTAAATCAGATCGTAAAGCAGCTGAAAGAACAACTTATTAAAATTGTATCTCACCTAGCTCTAGCAATATCGTGTGCCTAACTACCCACACTTTGGACCACGCGGTACCGGCTCGATTGGCCAATTCGATTCCTGAACGATCAGGATTGGCGGAGTCTGAGGGCCCAGGGGAAGGCACCCACACATCTCTCACCGATTACCATATGCGGATCCCGATCGCAACTCGGTTCTTTCCGGTCGTTCTGGGCCCTCAGCTCGAGACCAACTCAACTTTCAGTGTCGTGTCCACGCGCTTTCTGGTCAGACAGTCATTTACAGTCACTCGGATTGTCGGTCTCTCGGTCAGTTCCGTTTCCGGATTTTAAAACTCTGGAATTTGTTGTATCTTATCTCTCTTCTCTTCTTTTTTTACTGTGCTTCATAATTCGCCGAGATTCTGGTATTTTCTTCGACTGGTGGATTAGGCTGGGTCAAGTCATTAATCAGATTTGGGAAGGTGTTGAGGCTTTCGTAAATTCGAAAATTAAGCGCGTGGTTGTTATTCCAAGTGAAACTTTTGAAAATCTATTTGCTCAATCGATAGGAGAGTTATACCTGTTTAGAGAAAAGTACTCTTAAGTAAATTCATGTTTAAAACCCATTTAGCACCATACTTGAACCTTAGAGTTTGCTTTTAACTCATGTAGACTTCGTCTAACCAGATAAAGTGATAATTTTTAGAAAAAAATCCTCTAATTGATTCCCTAAAAAGATAGTTGTAATCTTGTAAAATTTGACCATGGACGGTTTAAATCTATTCCCTAGCAAGCATTCTCATCCAATTTAAATCGCTCTCTATATCCCCCTTGAATATAAATAATACCTTCTTTCGAAGTCTCGAAACTCAGGATGCTGCCGGTCCCTTCCTCGCAAACAGTTATTCAAATAGTTCCAAAACCCGTTCCCGAGGGATGAATGCCCATCTGTCTGATGCGGTTCCTAAAATCTCAAAGACACGATTCATCCTCTCGATGAGATCATCTAACTTAACACATTTCCCACGAATCCCCTTAATCAAACTTAGGAACCAAAAAGGATCAAAAGCTCGTGGTACTAAAAAATTGTAACTCGCCTAATCCATTATTTCCTTATCGAAACAGATTCGCAAAAGGGAACCGAAACTAGAGGACGAAGGAATGACGCAGGAATTGATAAAGAAAGGGTCCACCAAGTGGGTTTGGAATTCAAAGTGCCATAACGAGTTGACGAAGCTGACAGCGAATTAATTAAATTTTATTATAGAGCATCCATTAATGCAGCTAACTGAGAGACTAATGCTCTAACATGCTTGTAACATAGCTACGAAAAGAAGAGAAAGAGAGTTTATTGTACATAAATATATAATTATAATAAGAAATTGATTACTTGATTAAAGAATCAATTTCAATTAAATTATCAATAGTTATCGAATCAGTATCGTCAAAATTCAGTATCAACAATATCAGTATATCAAATCATCGATCAGTATCAGTATCATCGAGCAAAAGACAACGAACGAAACGAACGAATCGAGATAGGAGAGAAAAAACTTCCACCAAAGGTGGGCCCTAAAGTGGAACTGGTGTCTTCGAAGTGTGTGCCTTATTTTGAAGTCTACTCTTGTAAAAGACACTTCATTGGAAATAATAATTTGTGACGAAAAACAGTGATACTGTGGAAAAGTGAAAAGTGTGAGATGAGCGACTAGACGATTTTTTTTTTGGAAGATGTCGACTCAGGCTTATTACAAAGAAAGACTGGGTTTCGACCCAGCGGATACTGTGGCTGAACACCATCGAGAGCAGAGGTCGCAGCATGGATACGAGGAGTCACTCTCCAAGTTTAAAGGTCAGAACGGAAGTTCTTTTGTCAGAAATTGGTCCTTCGTGACTAGTGGTACCGGAAATGAGGATGCAATTGAGGAAGAATTTCGTCCAAGCAGCTCTCAGGCTTGCTGGGGATGCTGGGCCAAGTTCATTGAAGCTCATGGTAAGTGACACTCTTATGTCCTGTTTTTTGTGTGCTGCTGCAAAAAGCTCTTACGAATTCCCTGATTTTTAGTTTATTTGATGACTTCAGAATAGAACTTGAATTGATGTGTCCCGGACAATATCAACTTTGTCTTGGACATCTTTCCATAAAGATTATTTTTAACAGTTTGTTTTGACTAGATCTTATAGTGTCATGCTGAAATATTTTTATGCCAAAAAAATTATCAATTAGTGGATTACATTAACATTAGTTTTCGCCTTTTGTTTGCAAGAGATTTTTAGATTAGTGAGCAAATCCAATAATCATTAGAATTAAAATCATATTCGTAGACTTCAATAGAGTTTAAATATGCTTTGCTTAATTCAGGTCCTAAAGTTTTACAAATTTATGACTATATGAAAAAAGAAACACACATTTTGAGTCCTGACTTGTCTTTATCTAATTTTGAATTTATTATCATTTTTAAAATAAAGAAAAAGATTTATATTCTAACTGCTCCTTTTGAATAACCATTATGTTCATAAAGAGATCTGAAAACATCAACAATTTATGATAATCCAATTATTTGTGATAATCCAAAGCAACTGGATTAAACCAGATTTTGTTTCTTAATTTTTGATATCCCAATTTCTGTATCTTGACTTCCATAAACAAGGTTTTTGAGTTTGGTCCTGGCATGGTGTGGTTTTAAGAAATGAAATACTCTCATAAGACGAGTAAAAATACTGGCATCTCCATTGATTAGCTTGGAAAAAAATATGGTTGTGTTGCTGCTAATTGGTGAGAGACAATAAGGGGTTGTTTAATTGGCAAGAAATGTTAGCTGCTGGTTAAATAATTTCCTGCTTTTTAGATGTTAATCAAGAACCTCTTTTACGTCTTCTCACAGGTATCTGTTTATTACTCACTTGTTCTCCTTGAGGCAATAGACACTAATAATTCACGAAACAAAGTTAAAATGAAATGAAATGCTCTTTTACAAATTCATAAGCTGTCAACAGTCATAGCATTTCTCACGGTTATCAGTCAATTTACGTTTGCAAAACGAAATACGAAATTACTGCTTTACACGTCATTAATTCTTAACAAGTGATTATAATTTATTTACAAGTGAGAGATAAGTAAATTGGTTTATGATTTATTTAAATCTTTTGTTTTTAACTTCAGAGATAATATTCGAGTAAGTTCGATACTTTTTATAAATTAGAGAGTTTAATATTGTCTTGAACTATAAATAAGATATCGTGAGAAGTCAACTGGGTTTTTTGGCAGTGACGCAACCTCAAGCTCTTTAACGATACAATTGAAAGGAATTGAGCAATTGCTCAGATCGTGGCATAGTTCCTTCGATTGGACTGATTATTAATTACTGTGGAGAGTCATTCAGGTCATTCACTCTAATCAACAGTCGATTGCAATGAAGAAGTGAGAGAAAAATATAGAATTAAGTTTTGGTTCAGTTACAAAAACCTTGCCGGAACCAAATCTCAATGTTTGGGTTTGAGAGTGATGAGAGCTATTTTTTGCCAGCATGCAAATTACAGTGCATTAGCGTGTCACTTGATTAATAGTGAGGCCTTATTGCAATTCTGGTTTATTAATTAACCTAGATTTTCAATTAACACTTAACATTAACATGTTTCTAACTACATATTTTTTTTCCAGCTGATAGCGTAAAATGACCAAATTATTAAAAATAACTTCAAGAAAGTCTTGGTGTCTAGTTTTAAGATATCTCGATAATAATATTATTCCGACATTTTAACTATAATCTAGAAAATGAAAGAAAATTATTCAGATCCAATCAGGATAATTGATTACTGACAGGCGAGTTTAACAGATAATCGCATAATATGTTGTCAACTTAAGTACGAATTTATAAAAAGTGTATCAACTGATCCCAGTGGCCGATTGCTAGGAAACAAAAGTCGTTCATAAAAATGTTTCAAGTTACGCATATTTCGTGATAAATGACTGTGATTTTGCGTGAGCAAATGCATGAAGGAAAAATAATAATTATGTTGCAAATGGCGAAATCTCCTCGCAAGTTAGATGCTATTTCGAGAGACATGCGCCATTGCACTCTTATTATCGCGACGAGGCCACGCACCTGTCCATTTCCATATGTTTTCATATTGTATCCGCGAGTATGAACATTAGAAAAGTGATCAAGTGACGTCACATCATACACCTGTAGGTTTGCACTCTAGTGCGTAGGTTATATATGAATCTTATAATAAGAAGGCTTCTATTGGCACAAAAAGCCAGTAGCTGCGGTTGGCCACCATGCAATGAAAAGGCAATGAAGCGCGAAAAGAGCGCCTTATAGTGCACGTCCTTTTCAATTATGGCTGTGCACTTTGCACGACAAACACGCCAATGTCGGTAGCTAGAGTCGAGAGAAGAATAAACATCAGGAATCTTGTCTACATATTCAGGTGCAAATAGGAATATACTGGATGTAGCGAATGTGAGATCATAGACTCAACAAAGTAAATTCCTTATGACTTTTCAAGACTTTCTTGTTAATAAAAGAGGGTGGCGATTTGTTCTGAAAACTGGGAAATTACCTGGGGGGCGATTATATAACTTTTTTCTTTCACTTTCACTTTTATATATATGTACTTTTTGGTTTTCCACAAAAGTGTCATAGTGAGAATTTTTACTAGTGTTAATACTAAATTTTATAAAAAAATATATGATACTCTAAGATCGTATTAAAGTATCATATATTTTTGATCAAATTTAGCATTTTCAGTAGTAAAAATTCTCAATGACACATTTGCTTCTTCTCAAGTTAATCAAATCTTAAATGAACAATTAAAATGTTTAGTTTGCTAATGAAGAAGCCTGAAGTCGACACTCTAGAATTATTCCGCAAGAAGTTTGGTAAATAAAATAGACTTTCTAGAACGAAGAGAAACTAAACTCGCACAATTCTCTCTGTAAAACTATTCTTTTTTATAAAATATAATTGCAGACTCGTTTGTGAGAAGATTTAAAGCCTTAGTTAGAAGATTTCTTAACATAACCTTTTAGAGTTTAATTATTATACTCGATAATACTGCTTATATAGTTTTAAAGATTAGATAAAAAATACTATATAATTAGAATCACTTGCAGCAAGTCTGAGTGCATACGTACATATATATATATATGCACGTATATAATAAATAAACTAACGATGAAGAGACACCCGTTGCATCATGGGTCTTGTTTTATTTACTGCTAGACTATTGGCGTCGTCGCGCCTTTTCTTCGGTGCTTTAGGCTAATAACCGGGACAGACGTTGAAATCATGATGCAATGACTATAACTGAATGAAATGCAGCGAATTACAACCGTGGAGTATTGAAAAGGTTGCGACTTAAGAGTATAAGTAGTTCCTAATTGAAATTAGTCAATTCGTTGAGCATTGGCACCTTCAGTTTTCACTTAGCTTATTTGCTTACATGTCTCGGTACATAAATAATTGAAATTCATCTGATTTGGTAGTCAATTTATAGCTGAGTACATTTACTTTTTAGTATGATGAATAGTTAAGCGTTGAAAGTAAAATTAGAAGTGAAATTGACTTGCGTAACTCATTTTAAACTAAATTTCCACTGAAAAATGTGCTGATTCGATGCATTGGTACACCCTAACTTAATGTGATGTATGTACTTAAATTAATTTAAACCAATTTGTTTAAATCACTCTCTCAATTCTTTAAAATCATTAAAAAATCTCTTGAAATTTTGTGAAATCTCTTAGAAATCTTAAAACTTTTTAGAATTATTAAAAAATTCTATTGTAAGAAGGACCTTATATTTCTAGGCGGGAAAAGTGCGAGAAATGTCCGGGAATATCGTGAGCAAAATTTAACAGACACCCTAGATGCTTAGATAATTAGCAAATCTTTTAAACCCGTCCTAAGCAGGTACCGCAATAAAATTGTATCTAGTCAAATCCTATCTGGATTTGGATGACAATAGTGCTGATGACAAATGCATTTTACCCTAATAAAAAGTAAGAAATAAATGAATTCTTTGAACGAAGCTGCAGATGTTTTCCTTCTAATCTGTTTTACAATTCTGAAATCATAAATTAAATTCGCAAGGAAAATACTATTTAGAAGAGAAAGTTTGAAGATATAAACTTTAGCAGCTTAACATCATAAGCATCGCGTCAAAATTGTGCCAATTTTTTCCTTCACAGGGCCGGGATTTCCATACACGTTAAATTACCTAAAAATCTTCTAAAATCATGTGAAATGACTTGAAATAGTTTAAAGTCTTTTAGAATCCCTTAAAAGTGATGAAATACTTTATTTTTGGCTCATTTTTTGTAAGGAAAATGCTTTATTATGCATACGCTTGTATTGCGCGTGAGTTAGGTCACTGCAGAGAAAGGCTCAGCGATCTGTGGCACGCGCCTCGTTCGGTTTACAGTTTAGAGTTTACAGCTTAGTTTACACTTTACCGCGTCGAACCGCATAATAGTTTCTTTTCAACGTGCAACGAGGCGAATGACCACTCTCAATGAATGGTCGATCGATCGGAGCCTCAGCAGCTCTCAATGAAAAGCGTGGGCCCTATAGCGACATTAATCGCTCTAATGATCGTAATGACTTGACGCGAGCTAATCTTTTTCTCTTGGTTTCTTAATTTCTTGGTACCAGGATTGTTTCTCTTACGCAATATGCGACACTCGATATCCTGCCATCATGCTTACGTTCTTTTTTTGTCATCATTTTGCACACATTGCGAAAATACACAGTCACTGACTATGAACTTCCGTTCACTCCCGTCATACTTGTCGAAGAACAAAAAAATTATTTAACGGTGGGAATAAATCCACTCAGTGAGAAAAATGATTGTACAGGAGAAAATATATATTTCGTAATAATAATTACAAATCCTGAGTAACTGAAGTTTGATATAAAAATACGCTAAGTACACTTGTGAACTGATAGTGTCAGACAACTTCAGATGCAATTAATTATCCCATTTTGTCTGCATAGTTCAATTTAGACTGTAGGCGTTTGTGATATGGCGAAACTTATAGTTACTGGGTTGTCCGTTTGGAAACGAGGGATATTAATCTGCAGGAAACAGGTGCTCTGTTCGCAGGGTTAACGCTCGACGTTCAAATTATATTTACTCGCATTTACAATTAGCTTACTCTTATTTTCGTATCTCAGCTGCCCACGAAACTGCAAAGTTATATCCTTTTGGAGGAATATTTACTCGGAAATATTTCAAAAACATTTCTTTGATGTATGACTATGGTTATCGCAGAGTTGTTGAATTTTGTTCAAAAGTAGAGTATACTCTGCTATCAAGTTATATAAAAGAAAGAAACAGATGAATAGATTGAATTGAAGGAAATATAGAACGGTCTTTAAATCTGTTCCCACGGAAATAAAGTGTATATCTTCATCATATTATAAAGAACCACTTGGGATCCTTTAAATTACAGGCATCTTTTAATCGATAAGTGGGATGCAGAGTCAATAGCATTTTTACAAGTCGATCACTTGAGTTTATTTCATTGCTCCCAATAGCTCGAAGAGAGGTCAATTACAAATTTTATTCAATTGCGTTTTGCTTCGCTGTTATAATTTTTTTCACCCAGTTTTTTTTTATGAAGTAAAAGATTTTCTTCAGCTAAGTTAAAAGGAAGAAATTTGTTGCAAAGGTTTAGAAAGGATCCTCGGGCGTCGTTCAAAACCAGAATACTTGCTTGTTAATTGAATGATATTTTACCCGACGATTATTTCTCACCAGAGGGATTAATCTGAGAATCCGCCATTATTACTGCAAATCAGGGCGTGAAATATTCGACGAGAAATATTAACTGCTCGTGAGTTATCAAGGTTGTGATTACGTTACTTGATCGCTGATAATGCAAACCAGGGGCCCCATAAAGTGCGTAACTACCATAAGTACTTCAACTGTAATCAGCTACATTGTTTTTTAGACCCCTGGGGTAGAAATCTTAAGCCTATGAGTATGCCTATAGTTACATGTATAATATGCATTCTCAAACACATTTCATTGAAAAATTGGCTAAAATTGATATCATATTTCATTAAAATAAAATATTAATGTTTCGAATATAACATCTCAGCTCTTGTGATTTGAAGTCCATATATTTTTCGGGATACAATTATCACTTGTTTAAAAAGTGTGGGATGGAATTTAGGGGGCGTGAATGCATGATTGGCCAGACGCGAGAATGAAGACCCATGGTAGATGCTAAAGAGCGACTGCATGACGACGTGAAGCTAATTAAAGATTTCACTCTGCAAATCAGTGCTCTAAGTGTTCACATAAATAGACACTTGCATTTGTTTCACTGGCCCTAAGAGACCATTAGCCATTCACTTGACCGCGAAAGGGATTTACTGAAACAACAAACTGCAGCTCGACGCCCATAATACCATAATGGTATAATAATTCACCAAGACCACTTTTCAGGTGACCTTTATTGCTTTCTTCAACCTCTTCTTTAGACTTCACCAAAATATCTTCATTTTCCTTAGCTCTTTCATTTTTAAACGAGCACTTAAGATTTGGATTCAAATTCTTAAAATTTTCAATTCTGAGACTCTTGGTACAATTTAATGTGGTTTAAGTTCTGAACGTTCAAATGAACGAATTTTTGTATTTACTGTGTTTTAAACTATAAACAGTTTTAAAAAATTAATTCATTTGCATTAACAATAATTTTGTATGGAAGAAATTTGTAATGTCCATGGTTATTTTTAGTTGAAATAACATTTCTGGATAAAATAGAATTGGGAAAAAATATTTCGTTCATTTGAACGTTCCAAACTTTTGGTACATTACAATTTATACATCAATTCAATCATGATTTTCAATTGAATCTTAATATACATAGTGAGTACGTCAGTACTGCAACTGTCATTTGGTCTGGTGTTTGGCAAGTGACTAATATTAGAAGTGGTAATGACCTTTTAGCAATGCGACTGCAATTGCAAGCGTACTCGAGGTTACAAACCTTTAGCGTTGGATGAAAAATAGTTCTGAAAGGGGTTGGAGGGAGGGGGGTACTTGACTCGCAAACTCGTAGGCGGACAGAAAGCGAGTGTTCCTATTTTTTTCTTTTTTTTTTTTGTAAAATCAAGTGCAAGTCTGAGAATGCACTAGAGACCTGTTCTCTAATTTTTCCAAACAGAAAGAAGGCAGACTTTGCTACCGAAATGCATTTCGATGTCAAGCTTAAATATTTGCTTAATTGAATTTCTCCTTAGCAAACAATTAAGTTGAAAAGGACAAATATTTCAGTTTCATTATTCATATTTACTTCTGCTCTGCAATTTACTTATTTTCGTTATTATTTGACTGCCGTTTTTTTTTTCTGTGAGAATGTCAACAGATCTTTATAATATGGTGAAAAAAAGTCACCTTTCTCTTAAACATTCGTTAAATTTCGAAAATGACGCGAAAGTGTTGCGAAGGCGTGATTTTACGATCGATTTCGTTGAATGTGAAGAAAATATATAATGCGAGGCCTTAATAAATGAAAGAAAGAGTCGGAATTATGTGGCACCTGCCAAAAATTACGACAAACAATTCCGTAAGCGTTGAGCTCTCGACGTGCAAAAAGCTTTTTCCACCTTTTACGGTGGGCGTCAAGTATGTGTGGGTAGCGTGTGTTTGCCTTGCTTTCGCTCTGGGAAACGTGGCTTTATTTGCTATTGAGATGTTGTATTAAAGAAAAAAAAAGCAAATAGAAAAAAGAGGAGAAAAAGGTGTGATTGAAAGGCGCCACCCTCGTGATGTCACTTACTATTTTAGAAAGATCAATGGCCCGAAGTTGTTTCTTTTTCTTAGAAACATTCGAATGACAATTGGCCACTGTTGAATTTTAAATTTAGTGATTTCTGTCCCTCTTTTGTGCGTCTCATGGTCACAAACGTATTTTTTATGTCCGTTAGAAATTTCGACAATGAGGGAAAAGTGAATCTGTAATTATGTATGTAAATGTCAATTTAAAATGTCAATCCTATAAATTGCATGCAATGTTTAACATATATTTTAAGCATTTTTTGTAAACGGTACAATCTTGATGGATAGTAGGAAGTATTGCTTGGTCAAGGATAACGTACGGTTTTCCTAGAAGCTTTGTACTTTCTATGACTTTATTTCTCGACATCACCATCGATCTCGTCGTGATCGAACGACATTTTATCCCAGCGCTAACATGCTAGTTGAGACTTTGAGAGTGAAGGGTAAAGAGAAGAAAGGAGTAAACGCTGGTACACGGAGAAACCTTTTATATCAATTTATTATTTCTAAAATGCGTTACTATTTAGGGACAAACGTGTAATTAAGAATTTTTACTACTAAAATAACTATGTACAATCTTATCACATACCTTTTGTGAAATTTTAGTATTTCCACTAGTAAAAATTCTCAATATGACACTTGTCCCTAAATTGCAACACAGTTTACAAAAAATTGATATTATAGGTTTCTCTGTGTACTAAAAAGAACTCCTTAACAGCTACTCACATTACCCTGACATTTTCCTGATTTCCCTGATGACATCGGGTTTTAAACCCTGCAATGTAGATTTCATTGACATGATTGTTGCTGTGGAACGTTTTATATAGCTGAGCTTAGCACATGGTCGGTGCGATATCGTGATTCGTCATCGAGACTCTTTAAGCAGAGTTACATTACCCAGGGCTCTTGCACGAACTTCAACCTCAACTATAGGCTAAACAACTATAAACTCCAGAGTCTATAGTTGTTACTTGCACACAATAAGATTGCATTTGTGAATATTGCGCATGGTCCATTACCATCTTGACGTTTATGTCATGACGTGCGAAGATTCGTATGAGGAATTCCCTCTATATTAACCTCTTTACTGTAGTGAGGGTCTCAGCTACACCTTTTTTTCACGTGGGACACGCTGTCAAGTCGCGGAAGTTGGAATACGGCTTTCGATAAGCGCATACGGTTTACTACTTTCGCACGGTGTCTTTAGACTAGAGAAAACGAAGCCCCTGGCTTCTTGTGACTTGTACAGGCTCGATCTTGTAACAGAAACTTTGAAAAATTAATTTGAAAGTCCTCTAAGGAGTAAAGTGAATGCTCATGTTCTAAAATCAATGTAATCGTTTCAAATTTCAGGTGCATAATATTAACTTCGCTTTATTGCCAACTGTTAAAAGAAGCATGTAATTATTAGCCAAGAAGCAGTTTAATAACAACTTATCGATGATTTATAGCAGATTATGAACTAGAGGTTAATGATTATTGGATTATTGTAAGCTTGTTAAGATGTATCGTAAAGTTGTTTTACCATTTTAAAACTTTTTCTACATGTTAAGTGAAGAAATAGAAATAGCGTTGGAGTTGGAAGTTTTTCTTGGGAAAACAATTTTTCCATGTTCACTCAATTTAAAAGTAGAACGATAGAGTTTATATTAGTAAACATACTTTGCCTGCTCAATCTCAGAGGTCAGCGGGCGTGGATCTTAGTATCAAATCATGTGTGTCAGAAATTTTAAAAGTTCATTAGGTTAAACGCTTTACCCCGGTACGTCACTGAACTAAGATTGATTACGACTCATTGATGATCCCCTCTTATTGAAAACAAACATTTTTCCCGATATCTTGTCGAAAATTCACTCAATTTAAAAGTAGAACGATAGAGTTTATATTAGTAAACATACTTTGCCTGCTCAATCTCAGAGGTCAGCGGGCGTGGATCTTAGTATCAAATCATGTGTGTCAGAAATTTTAAAAGTTCATTAGGTTAAACGCTTTACCCCGGTACGTCACTGAACTAAGATTGATTACGACTCATTGATGATCCCCTCTTATTGAAAACAAACATTTTTCCCGATATCTTGTCGAAAA